>CM065484.1:11262227-11723866 GCA_032873175.1 Leptopilina drosophilae
AGAACCCGTAGTTCTTTTAAAGTCAAACGAATCCACACTTAAAAATAAATGTCAAGTCTTACCAACTTGACTAATCAGCAACTTGTCTCCAACTTTACTAATAAATTAGTAAACTAATCTAACCTTAGCTCGGGTCGTAACAGCTGATTTGGTGGCAGCGGTGGGATTTGCTACTTTTGTTAATAAATAATAAGTATTCCAAAAATATACGAACTTCATTAAATTCACTCTTTAAAAATCATTTTAACATCGTTCAACTAATAGATTACTCCTTTCTTTAATCGGCAATTGCGGATAGAATTGTACTCGGTTATTGTGCAAGTAATTTAATATTAACACTTAGAATCGTTGTTTCTGCTCGCGGTTAGGAGTTATACGAAGCCTTTTCTTTCCATTCACGTGGTGCAAGTTAAAATTAAAATTACACTTAGGATAAAATATTAGCTTGACAAAATTCATACAATTACACAATTACATTACTTTACTACACATTTATCGTTTTAAAAGGTTGATTTTACGCCTTTTCGGCGAATTTCGACCTTGCAATTTTGCTTTTGCAGAATTGTTAATAAAACGATTTCATTACACTTTAACAATTAATCTTTGAAAGTAACATTTTACGCCTTTTCGGCGAATTTGTTAATTTAAAGATAACAATTGAAAATTAATTAAGTTGAAACATAATTGAGGTTATTTTACGCCTTTTCGGCGAATTTCGACCTTAATAAGCTGAAATTCTACGCCGTTCGGCGGGGATCTCTTTTGTTTCACTTTAATAATTGATTTTCTTTTTAATCAATCATAAAAACAACCAGTTAGACAAATTAAAAGACAAAATGTCTTTTCTTACAGTTTAACTAACATGAAAAACGAGGACCAAGTCTTCAAAAAGCCCAGGAATAGAGGAGGACGAAAAGTTCAAAAAAGACAACAGGAAAAATCCTTAGAAACCGTAGAAAAATTATTAGAAGTAAAAAACATTAAAAACACAACAAGAATTTTCGGATTTCTTTGAAGCACTTTTAAATAATACTGATAATATATTAAATAATAAAAAATAAATCTCATAGTAAAATTCGAATTACACAAATAATTGTATACCAAATTAGAAATAAACGAAAATTGCCTCTAATGAATAATTATTTTGAATTAATTAATTTAAATAGATTTAACTATCCTCAAATAGAGTTAATTTCAGGCGATTTAGCAAATCATACAGGTAATTTTGTTATTGATGATACTATTCATTTTAATTTAATAAAAGAAACGGAATTATCTTCATTTGTTAATATAAATAGAAATATTTGTTATATTGCGAGACAAAATTCGATCTGCACTAGAGACGATACTGAAATAGAATTTCACGATTTTACTTTAAAATTTGAAATCATAGAATACGAGAGAGAATCCGAAATTATTGGTGTCTTAGGCGCACCGTTTCTCGATCGATTATTTGAAACCAACTATTTTAGTCGAATTGTTGAAGAGAACAATAGACGAGTTCAAAGAAGAGAAAATTCTATTCGACAGCGAATTATTAGACGAGTTAGTCGAATTTTTCAAAATTCTTCTCTTAGAAAATTTCCATAAATTATTACAACAAAAATATCTAGTTTAATACTGATATTAATTAATTTTCTTGTTTAAAATTTAATTATTCATGCTATCTTTTAATAAAAAATATAACATAATTGGAGGGGGGTCAGTTTTTGGTGCAAGGGGGAATCATGTGTTTGCTGTGCCTTCGCCAGTTGCAAAGAGACCACTATCGTCATCAAATTCACCTCCGTCTCCCCTTAATGAATCCAAAAAGAGCGAGAAAAAACTAAATCAATCTAAGAAGTTAAAAACTACTTCGACTATTGCTTTCTCACAAATTGAGGAACAATTTGAGCCAATAAAAACGTTTATTGTAGAAAATGAAGCAAAATTTCCGCTATCTTTTGATAAATTCGTTCAGTTTATTTTCCTTTCTTATGAAAATAGAAACATAACAGATCTTGCACATAAATATACGCAAGATTTGACATATTTGTTTAACATGTTGGAAGAAATATATCCACAAGTAACTAGTCGCAAATTGAAACATAGATTGACAAAAATCAAAAATCAACTTTTTAAAGTACAATTTGATAATGAAGAGGATATAATGAATGATACTGCTAGCACGTTTGGAGAAATAGAAGAGTAGAGAAGGATAGTGTCGAATATACAAAGGGCCAATTTTATAAACTAAGGTGTATGTTTTGGAACGTCAGGAGCATAAATAAGCGACTGACTGAATTACAAACATTATTAATTAATTTGGATATTTTTGTGTGTGTTGAATCGTGGATATCACCGACTCAACCAGTGGACAACAAATTTACTTTTCCGGGATTCTTCACTTTTCGAAAGGATCGCCTGCATTCCAGAGGGGGAGGTATTTTAATTCTTATAAGGAAAAATATTGCTTTTTCTGAAATTAAAAATATAAAAACCCCTGATTTATCTGTAGAAATGTGCGGTATACATATAAATAATACGAACCCAGAATTTAATATTATAGTTTGTTACAGAACTCCGGGATTAATTTTAACACAATCACAATGGAATAAAATTGTAGAAAATACTAAACTAAATTCACATAGTATTTTGGTAGGTGATTTTAATGCACACAGTGAGTCGTGGAATTGTAATGAGTCGGATACTAATGGTAATAGATTATACCAAAGTTTAGACTTTTGTGATCTTTTTGTTCATAATAATGATACTTTTACTCATATAGATGTGCAAAGGAATTATAAATCTAATTTAGATCTAATTATTTCAACAATGAATATGGCTGTAAACATAAATGTTAGAGGTGAAGATGAAACTCGAGGTTCAGATCATTTCCCTATACATTTTACTATAAGTACTGAAAAAACTCTTTATTTTAAAAAAACTTTTAAACTAAAAAGTGTTAAAACAAATTGGCAGTCCTTTACTGCTGAGTTAAATGATCGTTTCCCAGAATTTTTTACTAACGAATATGATTCTCTTTCTTGTATTGATAGGTATAATCTGTTTGTGAAGGTAATTACTGAATCGATGCGTGTTGCAACGCCTACAAAAAAGATAGTAAATTTTAAGCAATTTAAAAAAAATAAAAATTATCAAAATCCAGTTTCGTGGTGGAACATAGAATGTGAACGAGTTAAAAGATTGAGAAGTGCTGCTTTTAAAAAATGGAAATATAATGGTGATTTGAAAAATCTTATTGAGTATAAAAAATCCGTTGCTATAGCTATTAAAACTTTTAAAAAAGCTAAAAAAGATAGTTTCAGAGAGTTTGCAGAAACAATTAATTCTAAATCTGATATAAAATATGTTTGGAATAAGTGCAAAGTATTTAAAAATAAATGGATTAAGGTTTCTTCTACTCATACTGCTGAAAATCTTCAATGTAGTAAGAGAATTTTGGATATGTTGAATAAGGTTTGCCCGCCTTGGGTTAACACTAATCCAAGCAAGACACCTTTTTGTCGGGAAAATGAATTTTTTGATGATTATTTTAATTTTATGGAGTATAATGTCGCGTTGGGTTCCAAACATGTAGGTTCCTCTCCGGGTCTTGACGGAATTGATTATGAAATACTTAAGAAACTACCAATCAGGTATCATTTGATTCTTCTTGATGTATTTAATCAAATGTTTCAGACTAGTTTGTTTCCTGAAAGTTGGAGAGATACGTTCGTTCATTTTGTTGATAAACCAGATGGACGAACTGTTCGACCTATCGCATTAACATCTTGCGTATGTAAGCTGTTTGAAACTATGGTTAAAAATCGATTGCAGTGGTGGTGTGAGTCCAAGGATATTCTTCCTTTGACTCAAAATGAATTCAGGGCGGGTAGATCTTGTATTGACAATCTTACAAGTATGTCTTTGTGTATTAATGAGGCTTTTATGAATCGACAACAGGTGTTGGGGTTTTTTTAGATATTAGTGGTGCTTTTGATAATGTTAGAAGTGATATTTTATTAGAGAAACTTGCGTCTATAGGTTGCTCAGAGAAAATGATTAATTTCATCAAATCCTTGACGTATGAGCGATATATCTATGCAAATTGTTTAAAGGATGGATTTAGAGTGGCTGGAAAAGGTGTTCCTCAGGGTGGTGTTCTCAGCCCATTATTGTATGTTATATATGTGAAGGACATCACTGAAAATGTGTCTAAGCGTGTAAGAGTGTCTCAGTTTGCTGATGATGTTGCTATTTACTCAAAATTTTCCTCTATTAAAAGATGTAAATCTATGGTGGCAAAAGCTGTTCAGACTATTAAAAATAACTTGTTGGATTTAGGTCTTGAGCTTTCTCCACAAAAAACTAAAATTGTACATTTTAATAACAAAAATATCCAACCTGGGCAAGTTGAAATAATGATAGATGATATTTCTGTAAAATCTACTGAAACCGTACGATTTTTGGGTGTTATTTTTGATTATAAGTTTCTTTTTAAACAGCATGTTAACTACATTCTTAAGAGATGTCTCAGAGCGATAAATATTATTAAATTTTTGAGAGGAACTTGGTGGGGAGCTGACCCAGAAACACTAATTGTTTTGTTTAAGAGTTTCGTTCGCTCCATAATAGAATATGCTATTTTTATATATTTTCCGAATCAAAAAAATAATGTAAATAAAATTGAAAGTGTTCAGTATTCTGCTATTAGAGCGGCCTTTGGTTTCCGTTGTAGTACTCCTAAGGCTGTTCTTCTTGCTGAATCAAAATTGTTGTTGATTCAGGAGCGCGCAAATTTTTTGTGTAAATGTTTCTTACAGAAAACCTTGTCTTTTGAAAATTCGTTAACCAAAAATAATTTAATTCGATATTACTCTAATTTTAAAACGAGAAAAAGAAAAGGCAAACTTAAAATTATTGATCAATGTTTAGAAAATGTATTTATGGTAATTTTTAAAAATTTATATACATCGAATGTTTATTGTAATGATTATAAAACTTTAGTAACGAAATTAAATATTGATACAAAATTGGGTAATGATTTGAGAACTACTATGAGTCCTAATCAGTTGTTATTAGATTTTTTAAATGTAAATAAAGTGTGCGCAATATATACAGATGGTAGCAAGGTCCGAGGATCCAGGTCTGTGGGCGCTGCATGTATCTGTCCAGATTTAAATGTTACTATTAACTTGTCACTTGAAAGTAGGGCTTCCATTTATACTGCTGAAGGATATGCTATACTTAACGCTTTTCAGATAATTAAAGATAATCCTTTATTAGATTTTTTTATATTTTCAGACTCTCTGAGTGTGTTAAATTCGTTAAATTCCGTAAATTGGAATATAAAAACTAACCCAATTATTTTCCTAATTAAGAAAGCTTTTAATGTTGTAGCTGAAAATAACCCTAGACAGAAAATAAAATTTTTTTGGATTCCTTCACATATAGGTATAAATGGAAATGAAATGGCAGATACTAATGCTAAGGCTGCCACTGAGTTGGATCCATCGGACTCTATTCGGATCCCATTTACAGATTTTTATGAATATTTTAGAAAAGAAGCGAGAGAAAGTACAATACAATTTATAAAAAAGGAGTCATTGAGTAAGGGCAAAAAATATTTTAACAATTGTTTTGGAAAGGAACGTCAACCTTGGTTTGTGAAAAGAAATCTAAATCGACGAACTATAGTGACTGTTAATCGTTGTAGGGCTGATCACTACAATCTTTCTGCGTCCCTTGCAAGGGTTGGATTTATTGATGATCCCTCATGTACTTGTTCGTGGGAAACCCAGGATCTGAATCATGTACTTTGGCAATGTCCATTATATGATAAGGAAAGAAGGGAATTTGTTAGACAACTTAGGAAACTCGGGTTGCAGTTACCACTAAATGTTGATGTTTTGATTTCTAAACCTAATATTGTTGCGTGTAAGTTTATTAATGAATTTTTTGTTAAGTGTGGTTTATTTGTTTGATTGTGTTTTTATTTTATTTTATAATGTAATTTTAAGTGTGATGATAAATGATGAATGATAAACGAAGCGTATAATTTAAATAATATATATTTATATGTAATTTGTAATAAGTCTTCTACAAGACTTGACAATATTAATAAAAAAAAAAAAATATAACATAATTACAATTTATTCTGACTATTTGCAAAACAGATCAGCAGATTTTATTTTAGATCACACAGTAAACTATAATTTAATAGAAAACAATATACTAGTTTCCTTTATTAAATCAAAGAATTACAACTCTAAAAGTATCATTATTCCTATTGTTTGCGAAGAAATTAAATTTCATATCGTACATACGGGATTAAAATTGCCAATTTCGGGAATTGTAGGTAATAAATTCACGGAAAAAATGTCATTTTATCTTGAGGAAATCGATTTAGACTTAACAATAGATGAGCAAAAACAATAGAAACAATCTCATTTTTATAAGAAGAAATAAACATCTATGCCAAATTTAACAATTAATCATCAAAATAACACTATTATAAATTATTCTTATAATTTTTAGAATAAATCAGCAATATTTTATGTAATTCTTCATCAAACTTTTATCTTGTCAAAAAAAAACATAATAAAGTATTCAAACCTTGTTGAACAGTCAAAAATTAATAATAAATTTAATATTTCCACTCTATATTTGAGATAATAAAGTTTTTAATATTAAATAAAGAAATACAATTTCATACTGTCAATATAAAAATAGATACTAAACTTTCAAGAATTATAGGAAAAACTCTATTAAAAACACTCAAATTAATGTAAATAAAGCTAAGATTCATAAAATAATAGTGATTCGATCATGTGTTTTGTTTATGCAAGTGTTTTCATTGCAACCTTAATCCTTTTAATCGTTTTTTTGTGGTTCTCATAAGACAGTGTGTAATTTATACAATTCAAATTAGGCGCGAGTCCCCTTTGGACAAGAAATTGCTTTTACTTAAACTACTGTATCTCGCCTTTAGGCGACGGTCTCACAGTAGTATAATCTATTTCAAATCAGACGATCGACCAAGGATTAAGACATACACATATGTGACGTGCCGCGACAAAAGGGACCTTAGCTCCCAATAGTGAATTTTGCAGGAAAGGCGATTGAAGTAGAGCGTCTCTGATTGGTGGAGACGTTCCACTAGAATTCAGCCCCACTACTCACTACACATTGATATTTGTCCGCGTTACACGAAGCGCACGAATTGTATGTATATGACCAGTGTAGTTGTATTGGAGAGTGGAATGGGTGCTTTTCTGAAAAACCACGTGTAAACACTCAACAAGCTCATTTTTAAACATTAATAACAAAAAAATCTATAAGTAAAAAGTATTTTTGACGCTTGTATGTGAAAGAGCAACTCAATAAATATTGAATGATATACATAACTCGAAATTAATTTTTTCAGAGCTAAGGTCCCTTTTGTCGCGGCACGTCACATATGCATAAATATTTGAATTCTGCCTTTAATTATCCAAGTGGACATTTTATATCTCATCATTGTATATCTCAAAAGAAAAGATTTCTTATTGATCCTACTATTTCGATTAATCTTATAAAGAGTTCTGAATTAGAATCTTTTGTTAATATTGACAAAAACAAAACTCGTTCACTTTTTAAAGGAGAAATTAGAACTATTGGCCAAGTAATTTTACCAGTTCACATAACAAACGAATATTACACAAAAGGCGAATCAAGCGAAAAAGTATCGTTAAAATTTGGTGTAGTTAATTATCAAACCAATTCTAATATAATTGCAATTTTAGGAGCCCCTACGCTCGATCAATTTTGTCAATTTAATTATTTTCAAAACAAAATAGTTGGTCAAGACGGAATTCACCCAACTGGTGAATTTAATTCTAGATATATTATTTCTCAAGATAAATATTACGCTCTTGATCCTACAATATCTAAAAATTTAATAAAAAGTTCAGAGTTAGACATTTCTGTTAGTATTAATAAAGAATCAACTTATTCACTTCATAACAACGAAATTCAAACTATTGGTGAAGTGAATTTACCTATAAATATAATAAACTCATTTACTAGTGAAAAAGAAATAATTGGCGAAATTTTAACCAAATTCGAAGTTGTAGATTATCAAAGCGATTCTAACATTATTGCAGTTTTAGGAGCTGCTAGTCTTGACCAAGTTTGTCATTTTGATTATTTTCAAAACGAAATAAATTCTCGAGGCGAGAGCTGGACTCTAGACACAAAGAAAAAATTAATCTTAAAAAGTATTAAAGCAATAGCTAAAAGTCCAACCGCATTGAGTTTAATTAATAATAAATCGAAGTCATTCACATTAAACGAGAATTTCATAAAAATATTAATAAAAATTAAAATTCAAATATAGCGCGAAAATCATACGATTGACTCTAACTACTCACTGACTTCGCGCGCAGATCACTCGCAGTAGTTCAAGTCGAGTCAAGTCGGACGCCCATACCGCGGAAACAACTGCACTTAATAGGCTTAAGGGGATCCCACATACCGACAATGCAGATCTAAAATGGCTAAAAATCTGCAACGACCGTTTCTTGGAAAATATAAGATATTATGACCTATAAATTTGACAAACTCACTTTTTAACATAAATACACAGGATGAGTATTTTATTTGTTGTAATTATTGAAAAAAAAATTTTCATAAAAAATTAAATATGAACAGTTTTTTTGTAACAGGTCTTTTGACAACAGCTCAAACTTCAACGACAATTTCTCGAAAACAACGAAACAAAATAATTTTTCCATTTGGGAAATTTAATTTAGTAGGAAAATACACAGGATAAGACTCATTTGCCATTCAGAAATAAATAAAAACTTTATTTTTCCCAAAGTGTTTAAGTGACAGCTGTTCGGTAGCACATGATATTTAATTTACTAACATTAGTTTTTCTTTAATAATTTGAACAAAATATATTTCTCCCATTGTGTATATTTAATCACTAATAAATTTCCACTCGAAAAGAAGACATTATGTCTCATTGTTGTTAATTTAAAGGTAAAAAAATGAAAATTTGTCAGTTTTGGTACCTTTGGCGCCATCTCTTGGTTCTATGTATCACTAAACATCTGTCTGATGTGTTCTTCTTGTTGCAAATTACTATACAAAATAGTTTACATCAATTAAAGTTTTATATTCTTGTTTTCATATAGAATTAATCTTATTATGTGTATTTGTTATTGAAATTAAGTTTGTCAAATGGAAAAGTTATTTTGATTTTGTTGTTTTCAAGGAAAGGTCGTTGCAGTTTAGGCTGTTGGAAACTGCTCATGTTTAACTTTTTATGAATAATTTTTTTTCAATAATAACAACAAATAAAATACTCATCCTGTGTATTTATGTTAAAAAGTGAGTTTTTCAAATTTATAGATCATAATATCTTACATATTCCAAGAAACGGTCGTTGCAGATTTTTAACCATTTTAGATCTGCATTGTCGGTATGTGGGATCCTCTTAAGCCTTTAAGCGGTCTCCACAAGCGAACCCCTCATGAGTTCATATTTCTATTTCATAGAAAGATACAATAATTTATACCCACTTATCTTATTAAAATCAACATTCTTTAAGGATTTTGAAGCAAAATTTATTATCGATCATTCATTACCTATAAATTTAATAAAAAGCAAAGAATTAAACTCTTTCTTTGGAATTGACTTCACTAAAACTCTCTCTCTCAGAGAAGGTACAATAAAAACCTTAGGGCAAGCTCAGGTTTGTGTTAATCACACGGTTTTAAAACTTCACTCTATTAATTATACTGGTTTTACGGACATAACCGGCGTTTTAGGGTTACCCTTCAATTTTGACATTATTAACGAAGTTTAGATAATAAATTAGTTGAATTCATACGAAAATAGGCAATCAAATCAGCAAAATGACTGACGATAACGAATCTACCAATAATGACCCCATGATTACTACCATGGCGGAATGTTTTGCACTCCAACAAGGAACTATGCATATTCCTTTTTATGATGGTAAAAACATGCCTTTAAGAGAATTTATTGAAGATATAACTAACGGGGAATCTTCTATTCCCATTAATTGTGAAAGACAATATATTAAACTTGTGTTATCCAAATTAAAAGGTGTCGCACGCGACAGCACATATGGTAAAACCTTTGACACTCTTGACGATCTAATTCAACATTTAAAACAAAGATATGCTCCGAAAAAGTCGTATGTATGGTATCTTCATGAGATATCCACAATTCGTATGACCCCGGGTGAAAGTGTAAGCGAATTTTATGATAGATTAACTCTTTTGGTAGCCGGAGCTACTTCTGCCCTCGTAAACTGATATGGCGCAGACAAAATGAAAAACATGTTAGAACCCTTATACGATTGCGCTTTAGAAGCATTCATTAACGGACTACCCGATTCTATTGCAAGTTTAATAGAAGCACGCAATATAAGAAACATGAAAGATGCTGTAGAAGCTGCACTACAATTTGAAATAAGACACCAACATCAAGCAGAGAAAAATAATTATACTTATCATGTATCGAGATATCAGCAGCCGACCGAAAATAAGACTTATAATTCTAATTTTGAGGCTAGAAATAGGAGTCCGAGCCCTCGTGTACGCTTTAATCCTGAGGCCGAGTCAAACATACCGCGTTCTCACTCTCCTACTCCCATAGGAATCTTAAAGCAACCCATTTTACGTCAACCGCAACAATCAGTTGCTGGATTTTATTCACCTTACCCCTATTATCCTAATCAATTTAATCAACCGCCTTTCATGCCCTATCATCCTTATCCGTTCTATCCACAACCACAAAGAATGGATGGACATAATAATTCATATGCAGGATCTAAAACGCCCCCACGCGCTCAATCTCCAGCTCCAAATAACGGAAAACATTTAAACTCCTATCCAGCTCGACGGACAGACGCGACGACGAGTCAGGAAAAACAAGAGCGTCAAGCAACTGTGAGGATACTACAAAAACAAGAACAATCCTGCAAGCTCAACACAGCAAAGAATCCCCAGTAATAATTTAAAAATCTCCAGATTTCCTAAATTCAGAGGCATCACTACTAGTTGACACTGGTGCCGACGTAAATTTAATGAAGTTGGATATTTTACAACCAGAATTAAACGTAACAATAAACGAAGCCATACAACTTAAAGGAATAGCCCCTGTAAAAATACGCACACTTGGAACAGTCCAAGTCAATGTAAATAAAAAACCTATTACCTTTCAAGTAGTATCTTCAGAGTTTCCCTTGCAGTCCGATGGCATATTAGGACGGGAATATATTCGACAAGAAAAGGCCGAAATTTCCTTTTGGCATAATTCTATTGTTACTCACGCAAATCCGGTAAACCCCATATTCTTTCAAGACGCAGAATCAATCACGTGCAGAGAAAATCTAGTGGAAAAGAAAGAAAGCAAAAGAAGAGGATTAACCATCAAAGCCAGAGGCCGACAAGTAATACCAATAGAAGTATCAAATAAAGATGTAAAAGAAGGATATTTACCATTAATAAAAACAGAAGAAGGGCTAATAATCGGTGAAGCCATAGTAAGCAATAATGATGGATTGTGCCACATCTTTGCGATAAATACCACAGTAAATGACGTGGAAATAGAAGTTCCACCCCAGGAACTCATTCCTTTTGAAAATTATCTATTACCAGGTGAAGAAATAGATGAAGACTCCTCAGATGAAGGATATGAAGAACCAATAGATCGCATTTCAGCTATTATTGACAATCTAAGATTAGATCACTTAAACGCCGAAGAACAAGAACATGTCAAAGATATTGTAAGAGAGTTTCCTTGAAGTTTTCACCTAACAGGAGAACCTTTGAAACCAACCAATAAGGTACAACACAAAATTATAACTATAGACGAAATTCCAATTCATACCAGACCTTATAGATTCTCTCCTGCCCAAAAAGAAGAAATAGACAAGGTCATCGACCGAATCAATTTAGAAGGAGCAATAAAACCTTCTGCTTCGCCTTACAATTCACTATTACTCATCGTACCCAAGAAAATTGATGCTACGGGAAAGAAAAAGGAGAATAGTCATAGATTTCAGAGCTCTTAACGACAAAACAGTAGGTGACTTTTACCCACTGCCTCATATTACTAGCGTGATTTATTCCCTGGGCTATGCACAGTACTTTTCAGTTTTTGATTTAGCAAGTGGATTTCATCAAATAGAATTAGATCCAAAGGATAGACATTAAACAGCATTTTCAAAAGTACATGGACACTACGAAGACGTTCGAATGCCGATGGGACTAAAAAATTCACCAGCCACATTTCAAAGATTAATGGACCAAGTATTACTTGGATTACAAGGTGTAGAATTATTTGTTTACCTAGACGATATAGTAATATATGCTGAAGATTTAGGAGAACATGGTACAAAAGTGAAACGTTTACTGCAAAGATTAAAAGAAGCAAAATTGACATTACAGCCCGAAAAATGCGAATTTCTCTGTAGAGAAGTAGCTTATCTGGGACACATAATCAGTAGTGATGGAGTTAAACCGAATCCAAAAAAGATAGAAGCAGTAGAACAATTTCCAACACCAAAAACTCCCAGAAATGTAAAACAATTTCTAGGCCTTGCTGGTTATTACCGAAGATTCATAAAAGACTTTTCCGCAAAAGCAAAACCACTTTCAAACTTATTGAAAAAGAACGTTAAATTCGAGTGGGGACTAGAACAAGATAAGAGTTTTAAGGAACTCAGATCTATGTTATGCAATAGCCCCATACTACAATATCTCAATTATACTAAAATGTTCATCATAACAACGGATGCTTCAGATTTTGCAGTAGGCGCAGTTTTAAGTCAAGACAAGGATGGCATCGATCTACCAATAGCATACCTTTCAAGAGTTTTAAATGCTCCCGAACAAAACTATTCTACTACTGAAAAAGAATGTTTAGCCGTTCTTTACGCGGTTAATCATTTTAGACCATATATTTACGGTAAAAAGTTTACATTAGTTAGCGACCACGAACCTCTAAAATGGATTGACTCTATTAAAGACCCCGGACAAAGACTAGTTCGTTGGAGATTAAAACTAAGAGATTACGAATATGAATTTAAGTACAAACCAGGAAAATTAAATCATAATGCGGACGCCTTATCAAGAAATCCTATCGAAACCGTAATAGAAGAACCGAAAATAAAGAAACAAGCAAGAATTCTTGTGCAGACCAGACAATCTAAAGATCCTAAACCTACAGCTCCATCCACAAGTTCAGGAATTGCTAGCAAGTCAACTCAAAAACAAGGAATTCTTAAACAATCAACAAAAATTAAAGGCATTATAAAACCTGCAAAGAAATCTACTACAAATACAAAATTATTAGACACAAGCTCAATTGGACAACGTGTCTCTCAACGAAATAAAAACCAACCACGACCTATAAAAACCAAAATTATCGAAGATACATCTTCAAGTTCCGATTCAGAGGAAAGTGAGAAACCACCTATACGCAAGAAAAGCACTAGTGTTCTACCTAGTTTAGTCATACCTACTCCCTTGTATGATCCATATGCTCCAAAAAGTGCACCCCCGTCATACCTTTTAAACCGTATGAGATCATCGCCAAACCAACTACAGAAAATAAAGGAGAAGTAAAAATAGTAAGCCCACCGATAAGTGGAAGCGAAGATAGTTCATCTGATGAAGAACAAGATATTCCAAAAACTAGAAAAGAAATAGCAAAGGAATTAGAAAAATCAATTGCCCTATTCGATGAATCAATGGCCCAACATGAAGATTGGTTAACAGAAGAAGAATTACCAGCAAGAGATTGGCTTAATGCATCGGTTGGAGATGATGATTCGGACGTCTACAAAGCCGCAAACGAATATATACCTGGGAGCCATTCGGATTTTGCAGAAAAGCTAAACGAAATTCTAAAAGGTACACACAAGGAGATACAAGAATTAACAGACATGATTCAAAGCCTAGAAAGCGATAACACAAGTAAAAAGAAGCAAACGACAGAAGAATTATATAAAGGAAAGAATGTAACTTTTGCACACCAAACAAGAAAACCAATAACACCTTTAAGCTTTAATCAACCTCTTGCAATATCAACACCTTACAAACATCCTATAATAAGAGAAGAAACTTCTGAATCCGAAGAAGAAGATAGAGAAAATCGATCATCACCTAACGAATTAATAAAAAACCAAACGATTAGGTCAAAATTAGAAACATCTATTGATAGCATTCCACCAGAAATTCCAAAAATAAAATACAAAATAAAAGAATCTTTCACATCTAACGTAAACAGTTGTAGAGAAAATCTAACCTACTATCGAAATAATTACGCTCATTTTCTGTCTGCCGACTGTGAATTTATAACTCCTGTAGGAAGATTACTCATTGACATCGGAGCAATTGATCCTCAAGAAATAAAATTAAAAAATCCTCAAAAGGGACAAATACTAATTACTCCTAGAGGACAGTACAATATTTACACCTTAATAGTAAAACACAATCATTTTGACCCATTAATAAAGAAGGATAACCTAGATATATTTCAAAAACTAAAAACCATCTTTCAAAACGAAAATTTAAAGGAAATTAGAATTTCCAGAAGAAATGACCTAACTGACGAGTTAATGAAGGGAGAATTTTTACAAATAATACATACAATTTTCCAAAATAGCGACATAAAAGTCACTATATGTTATGGTCAGGCTACAATTCCAAAAGAAGAAATTCGAGAGGATATTATCAAAGAATACCATAACAGCAAAATAGTAGGACATAAAAGAGTCACAAAAACCTATCGAAGAATACGTGAAAAGTTTCTCTGGACTGGTCTCAAAGACCAAGTAACTGAATTCATAAGAAAATGTCCAACTTGCCAAGAACAAAAACTTGTTCGAGTAAAAACAAGAGAACCAATGCTAATTACGGATACTCCACTGGACGCCTTTGATAAAGTATCCTTGGATACAGTAGGAAAACTTCCTACGACTCCTGATGGTAATTGCCATATACTTACCATGCAAGACCATTTATCAAAATATTGTATTGCAGTAGCAATCCTTGATGTTTCAACTACAACAATAGCACATGCTGTAGCTACAGAATTATACTCTAAATATGGAGCCCCTAAGACAATTTTAACTGATAAAGGAGGAGGATTTATAAGGAAATTCATGAGAAAACTATCTAAAATCTTCGGAGTTCAACAAGTTACAACTTCAGGATACAGACCTCAAACAAACGGCAGCTTAGAAAGAAGCCATATAGTCCTTGTAGATTTTCTAAAACAATATTCCGAAAACTACGACGATTGGGACAAATTATTACCCTTTTGTATGTTTGCTTATAACACATCTGTTCATGAAGCAACGAATTTCACTCCTTTCGAATTAATTTTCGGAAAAACAGCCCGAACCCCTACTTCATTTCCCTCAGAAGAAAAACTCGAAACTTACGGTTCATACTTAATAGAATTAATATCGAGACTGACAGAAATAAAAACATTGGCCGCGAAAAACCTTATACAATCAAAAATTAAGTCTAAACAAAACTACGATAAAAAGGTAAAGCCCTTTTTAGGAAGAGTAGGAAATAAAGCTTACGTCCTTAGAGAAGTTAAGAAAAACAAATTTGAGCCTTATTACCACGGGCCATACGAAATTGTGGACCTCTTAGACAAGCACACCGCAATTTTAATTACAAAAGAAGGTCAAAGGTTTCAAAAACATATAGATAAGTTAAAACTTGCTTATGAATAAAAATAATAACATTAATTTCTGTATTATAGATGGCGGAAATGGTACTCAGAACACCTTCTTTAAACGGAGAACTCATCGTTATTAATGTATTCCCAAAAGGAAACATTGACTCTATAGAATTCCCAAAAGGAATTCTAGAAGAACTTACAGCTGAATACAACTTAACTAAACCTAAATTAACTGTAGAACAAGTAACAGGCCCCCCAAATAATAGAAAATATGAGATAAAATGCATCGTTAAAGACTTAACCGATGATAACATATTCATAGCTAGAAGTAGAGATGAAAGAAAAATTAAAGACGGAGAGCATACCACAGCTAGAAAATTATTAAAATTATTAGACAAAACTTATCATTTTAGTGAGGAAGAAAAACAAGCCAATTATAAAGGTGTAACTTATGTAATGATCCAAGAAGAACCCACACAATTAAAAATAAAATTATATAAATGGACCTATTGTTGCGAAATTTGCTACATGAGAGGACATATTAAAAATAATTGTTTTCGCCCACTGAGAAATAAAAGATTGATTCCCCAATCAATCAGAGACACTACCAAATTAGACTTTTGGGAAATCCCAGGAAAACCAATCGAAACACCAATTGGAATATCAATTGAAACTCAAACTAACACACAAAGTAATATCGAAAACTGGGATTCTCCAGAAGCCTTTTTCAATTAACATAAAAATTATAACAAAGAATGACAAATAATTTTAAAACTACATAACAAATAATCAAAAAACATATATACATATATATCTAAACTGAAATAAAATAATAATATGAAAATTAATAAAAATTAAATCAATATATAAAATAAATAATAACACTATAATCATATTATTATAAACAAATAAAAACTATAATTATAAAAGATAATATTCACAATATATATGTCTATATTATAAAATATAACCAAATGTATTAATTATATTCTCATTATAAATAAACAAAAATAAAAGAAAGACGAAAGAAAACGAAGGAAGAGGATTTGGAGGTTGCCTTCTTCTTTCCTCTTTATTTTAAAAATTTTTTCCTCTAAAATAAATTCAACAAAATATTAATAATTAACAAAATTAATACTAAAACCAGAAATAAATAATATAACTAAATTCATTATAAATTACTAACTCAATAAAGATAAAAACAACCTTTATACGTCATATCGCACTTCGATATATCGATCAATAACAGCATCGATATATGCTCTACAGAAATGACAAATGCATTAAATTACATGAAAAATCATGAATATAATTAAAGAAATTATTAATTAACAAATAAAATATAATTAATTAAATTAATTATTACTTATTATTAAAACTAACAAAAACAAAAGTTAATACAAAAATTATAGAAAAAGATAATTAAATTGTTATACTAAAACTTAAATTATCATTAAATAACACAATTAATTAATCATAATAAATCAATTTTACAATTAACAATTCTAGACCGATATTACATACATATAATACAATATAATTAATTTTGCAAATTTTAAACAATTAAATAATTAATCTGACAAATAAACTTCATTAAATGTGGAAAGAAAATGATTAATAAACAAAATTAACAGTAAGACTTCATTAAAACAATCACAAACTATAATAATTCAAAAAACCCTAGAAAAATGAAATTCAAAAATTCCATATGTAATACAAATTCAAAATACAAAATATTAATAATAAAATTATTCCACAGATGAACATCCCAATCCTTGGATCTATCTCTGAAGCAATGGACTACATTTCCGTAGCTTTTAAACTATTATTATTATTACTAGTAATAATAGTAATTAAAAACCTATACACATGCTATAAAGTTATCTCCATGAGACGTAGTCGAACAAATCAACCTACAAGCCTATAAAATAACCATTAAAGGCAATGGAAGTTTTAAGGAGGGAGGACAACACTTATTAAAACTATCAAAGATATCGCCAGCATATTAAAAACCGACCGTCACAATCGATTGTAGCATAAGCATCGATAGAGTAACGCGAGACTGTATTAGCGTATATTCGGTTTCTCTCTCACTCTCCGCCTTGCGTAGCGAAACTCGTTCTACTACGTGCAAGTCATACATACGGTGAATTAACCCATCGATCCCATGTATAACGCAAGACACGCCTCGACGTTTATACTCTGTCTCACTTTCCGTCTTGCGTAACAACGACTGCATTACTGTGCGCACACCGTCCTTGACGTCATACGTACATCGACCGCGACTATCGATAGATCACAGTGCCTTATACTCACGCGACATTATGACGTTACCTATAAGTAAAACCTAATCGATCATCGTGCTAATTGTCGCGACAATAATAACAACTAAAACTCATGTAATGACTTTAAAATAAATAATAAAATAAATAAAAAAGGAAAACAAATAAAAAAAACTATATTCAATAGTTATAATAAATAATTAAAATATCAAGTTCATTAACAAATCATAAGTTTCATTAAAATTATATCTTTACTATAACGAATCAATTAAGTATATATATATATATATATATATATATATATATATATATATATATATATATATATAATAAAAGAAAAAAAACAAACAAACAAAATTTTTTAAAATATTCAAAACTAAAATTGATGATCAAATTAAAATTAGTATAACAATTGCTACTTGTTTTATTCAAAGTTAACAAAAATTATTAATACAATTATATATATTATATATATTATATATATTATATATTATACAATACACGCCTATTCTTTTATAAAAGTATTGTCACGCCTACAAGACAAATACAATGGTTAAGCATAACTATAATTGTAATCATTAGAATTATTCAAACATTATATAAAAAAAAATTTTCTTTTACATTTTACAAACTAATCCAAATCTGTTTCCTCTTTTATTATTGAAGGTTCATTTGTAATAGAAGCACCACAAGCACAACGAATCATGCCATCATCCATGGAGAGGACACGCACACAACTACAAAATTGCGAACGAGAGGTCCCAGCACTAAGAAAAAGAAGAGAAAGAAAATGGTAAAAGGAAATTTAAATACAAGAATAAAAATAAGAGAAAAATGTAATTCTGCAGTAAACAAACCATTGAAAATCTGGAATCTCAGTTGTAGAAGATATATTAATTGACTGCGACAAATTTATGAGCTCCGTCAATAATTCTCTAATTCTTTCCGCATCCATGATGTTACTCGCTATTGAGCGCGTCAATTGATCCTGTCGAATATTTCTCATAACAGGAGCAGGAAGTAAATAAGCTTTCTTTTTGGGACGACCTCTTTTTCGTTTTTGATGACTCTCTTCAACCGTTTTTTGATGTATAGTATTAGCTAATTGCAATCCAAATATCAAGGAAAGCAAAAAATCCATGATATTGCCAAGTAGTCTTCTAATTTCAAAATCATGTGTGTCTGAAAGCAACAATTATGTTAAGTTTATATATATATTTTATTACATTTAATCTCGAGACACGTGAAATCCTTCTCGTAAAAAAAGATGTGAAGATTTTAAAATTGTATCTCTTAACAATATGGAGGATACTCGCAATAAAACACCAGCACGTTTACATTCAAGAGACTGCATTTCTTCAAAATCATTCACCGAAACATCCCAATTAAAACGTTCTCGACACACTGTAATAATAGTACTCACAACATCTTCAACTTTAATTTTCCAGAAAGCTACATAGAAAAATCCTAGATGTTCTTTAATTCGGCTCAATCTACATGCTAATCCGTTTAATTTAGTAACGGAAGTATCGATAACAGTGCTTTTAGAATCAGATGTTTCATTTCCACTATTAGAAAAATTTAATAAGGATAAATCAAAACTTTGAATGTAAAGAGTAAAGTCATCAAACTCATCACAAGGATTCTAATTACTTGCTCCAGGACAATTATCCGAAATATTATCTTCCATTTAAAATTATCACATTAATCACAATTAAAGAAGAAGGATTTCGACAATGTTTCAACAACTTAACACCATTAAACATCAATAAACAATACTCACTTGGAATCCTGAGATTTCCATTTATAGTGACAGAATTATCCCCTTCCTTGCGATGTTCGTAAAGGACAGTAGAAGCAGAAGACGAATATTCTCCTTCCATGATAAAACAAAAAAAGGGGGGGAAATCTACGCAAAATGTAACAAACTTCTAATAAAACGCGACCAACACTTTTAGAGCCCACGATTACAACTGAAGACGTCTTTAAATTGCACCTTGGAAGGGAAGACAGGCCTACGTGATCACAAATTGATGACCCTAGACAAATTCACAGATCATAGAGAGAGAAAAGAACAAAGTTCAGAAAAGACCAAAAATACTTACCTCAGAAAAACGGATAAAAGTTTGTTACATCCCAGATACATTTTTGTTTTTGCTATCTGTGATGTAACTTCTCTATCTTACTTTTAAACACATAATACTCGTGTTAAAAAGCGTTAAATTCAACAATTGAGATAGAATTTGCAGATTGAAATTCTATACTTTGTCCTACATATTAGAATAATCATAAAAAAACAAAATCAGAGATAGAAATTGACGAAAATAGGAAACAATGCGTTGAGTCAAAGAGTGACTCACGTAAGCTCGAGCGCGCTTGCTATGACCTACTTTGTAACCCGAGCTGCGTGAATCACTGCTTGTAACTCTAGCTTCACTTTTTCCACATTTAAAGTAAGAATTCAGGTCGATTTTCGAAGAATTGCATTCTTCGCAAAATCAAAACTATAAATAGGTTCAAAGACGAGCAAGTGTAGATTCCAAGAAGGTAACATACTTTATCCCCATAATTGCTTATTAATTCTCCCACTTTTAATAAATCATTAGTATATAAACGAAAGCTTCTTCATCGATAATTGTCAAATGTTCCGGTGCGGTTTTATAGACCAGTAGTCATTGTAGAGCGACCCTTCAGTTGTACTAAAATTTATTGTATTCTTTCTTTAATCGACAATTGCGGTTTAGAATTGTATTCGATTATCGTGCAAGTCAACTTCGTTTTTCACTTAGAAACAAGTTTCTTTCCGTAAAGGTGCAAGAAAAGCAAATTGACACTTAGAATCAATAATTTAAAGTATTAACTGTCGTATTTTGCGTATCAAGTTTCATTAATTATAGTTTTTACCAATTCTTTCTTTAATTGGCAATTGCAGTCCGAGTTGTACTCAATTATTGTGCAAGTTGCTTTTCTCACACTTAGAAACAAGTTTTTCTTTCCTTATATAGGTGCAAGTGACGAATAGTGACACTTAGAAACGGTATTTAACTCTTGAAACAAACGCAAAAATATTAACAAGTTGTAAAGTTACATGAGTGTAACATAACAAACTTTATTAATTTTATTCAATTGAAACAATATCTTGACAACCAAACTTATAACAACCTGCGCTATTACTTAAATCTACGAACAACTTGTAACTAAAAAGTAAGTAACAATTGTATAATTATTGTAATCATACTTTTGAATATTTTAATAAATTATAAAAAGGGAATATTTATGTTGTTGTAACTCAAAACCCATAGTTTTGACAAGTACAAACGATCCTACTTAAAAATAAAGGTCAAGCTTTACCAACTTGACCATAATCAGCCTACCATTCCTCCAAAATTCAATAACATAATTTCAATACTTTGCCTTCTGCTCGGGATGTAACAGATGATTTGGTGGCAGCGGTGGGATTCGTCACTTTTGTTTAACAATTGAAATATTTCTTAAATTAAAAGAAACATTAAACAATTTTAAAAATTAATTTTTATAGATTAGGAGTATAAATCAGTTAATTTTCAAATTATTCTTTCTCTAACCGGCAATTCAGTCCGCGTTGTACTCGGTTATTGTGCAAGTTGTTAGTTTTAACACTTAGAATTGATAGTCAGCTCGCAGATTAGAGTTGTACTAAACACTATTCTTTCCTTACACTGGGTGCAAGTTAAACACTTACAATACTTAGAATAAAGAAAACTTAACTGACACTCTAACAACATTTTAATATAAAATCATTTTTCAAAAAAAAAAATTATTATATTTTGTTAATAAACAAATATACACTTCTCTTAATAAAGAACAAGTTGTATAAAATCGTTCTTACGCTGCTTGGCGAATTTTGATTTTACTAATGACATTTTACGCTGATCGGCGATTTTGTTATTAGGACAATTATCTTTATTAATCACACAAGTCCTTGATTTTATCATCTTACGCTGATCGGCGAATTTGTTAAAATAAAGAACTTTGCAAATTTTATTAAATTTAAGGCTTACTTTAGAGTTACTTTTACGTTGATCGGCGAATTTTAACCTTAAAGAAAATCATTGCCTTATTCATTAATACAATTCACAAAAAAAATTACACTATTTTAAATTCAATACAAAATTTTATAATTAAAGACAAAATGTCTTTTCTTGCAGCTTAAGATCATGCAAAATAATAACGGGAAACCAAGAAATCGAGGAGGTAAAAGAAGTCAGAAACGTTTCCAAGAAAAACAAGTAGAGATCACTGATAAATTATTAAAAGTAGAAAAATTAACATCGCAACAAGAATTTTCTAAATTTTTCGACAATTTGTTAAATACTACGGAACAATTATTAAATAAAGATAAAGAATTGTAAAATTAAATGACTAGTTATTTTTCAATTCTTGATTATAACCAACACAACTAACCTTACGTTGAATTAATTTCAGGTTATTTCAATTCACATAGAGGTAACTTTTTAATACATCATACTTTATCAATAAATTTAATTCAAGAATCAGCTATAGCATAATTTGTTTACATCGAACGCAATAATTCAATCATAACTAGACAAGGCGCAATTCGTACTATTGGGAGTGCATTGATAGAATTTAGCGATTTTTCCTTAAGGTTTGAAGTTGATTCTTATCACTGCGATTCCGAAGTCATCGGTATTTTGGGAGCACCATTTCTAGATCAGATTTTTGAAACTAGGTATTTTGAAAGAATAGCAATTATTTATGAAAGAGAAATTTGGAGACGCGAATTGTCAATTCAAAGACGAATAAGGCGTCGAGTAGCTAATTTCTTAAGAAATAATTTATTCAGAAGATCCTCTATTATTCGTAGAATTTTCTCATGAGTGAACATTTTAACAATGTTTCATTCAATTTAAAAATTTATCCGAAAATTCACATTTCTTCTAAAAACTTGATAGACAATAGAGGACTCTTTTTAATCAATCCTGCCTTAGATATTAATTTAATAAACGAAAGTAAACTCACTCCAGACACAAAAATAAATAGATCGGAGAAGTATACGATAAATTTTGGGTCTTTCATTACTTCAGGAACAGCAAGAATAGTAATTGCTAATAAAGCAATAAAATTTAAAACTTTCATTAATCTAAATCAACCTGAGTTAACTGGTATATTAGGATCACCTTTTCTCAATACAGATCCTAGTGAACTCACATTCTAATTAACAAAAATCATATGTATTGTTTAATATTATTAACAACATTGTTTTTTGTAACATTATTTTCAATAATTTGGTGGCTAAAAATTTGGTATATAACCAAAAATTTTATACCCAATAACTCGTCAAATATATTGATTTGAACGAATCTTAACTTATCAGGAGGAATAGGAGACTATAATTTTAAAAGAGGTAGTATCATTGTTCGTGCGAGTAACACATCGTTGATATAGATCACTTACAGCTATCGCACGCGGCGAACGCACAGTAGTACTAATCAAGCATAATTCAGACATAAGAGTCTCAAAGGTAAAACTCATCTTATAACGAATTAATGAACTCATATTTTCAGTTTTTATTAAAATATAACGATTTGTATCCACAAGTATTGCTAAATTCTTCATTTTTATACATAACGAAGGTCTATTTATATTAGATCCTTCATTACCTATTAATATTATTAAAGAAGACAGAATTGACCCCTTTTTAGGTGTAAATCGTATAATAAAATACTTTTTAAGAGACGGTACTTTACGAACGCACGGAGAGACAAAAGTTTGCATTAATTATACAGTAGTAGAATTTCAAACAATAAATTGTAACGACAATTCAGATATTATTGGAGTTTTAGGACTCCCCTTTTCATTCGATATTATTAACGAATTATTTTAAATTAACATCAATATGACTCGTAAGAATAAACATCAAAAGGGTAATGATAACGATGATACGGAAGGAGCGAGTGGCGCGACCTTCACAACCACAATGAATAGATCCCTTCATGATACTATGGTAAATTCAATGGCGGAATGTTTTGCGTTACAACAAGGTATAATGAATATTCCTTTTTACGACGGTCATAACATGCCCGTAAAAGATTTTATAGAAGATATTTTAAATGCTGAATCTACTATTCCTAAACACTGTGAAGATCAGTATTTGAAGTCTGTTCTTGCTAAATTAAAGGGTGCTGCTAGAAAAAGTACTCATGGTAAGTTTTTTGGAACCATTCAACAATTAATAGATCATTTAAAACAAAGATTTTCTACTCATAAATCATATGCCTGGTATTTACAGGAAATATCCACAATTCGTATGAACAGAAATGAAAATGTTAGCGAGTTTTATGACAGACTGTCCCAATTATTAGCAGGAGCATATGCAACACTGGCTAGTTCTTATGGAGCACCTAGTGCCAATACCCAAATGCAACCCCTAAATTATTGTGCTTTAGAAGCGTTCATAAAAGGACTTCCAGATGCTATGGCCACTATAATAGAAGCCCGAAATCCTGAAAAGCTTGACGACGCTTTCGAGATTGCGTTGAAATTCGAACAACGTCACAACAGTCATAAACCCGATTATAATGCTTATCATTATTCACGATATCAATCCCAAGACTATAGATATCGAGAAAGAAGTCCCAGTAATAGAGTACAATTTTCATATCCTAATGAACAAACGAGATATCGTTCTCAATCACCTACTCCTACAGGTATATTAAGAAATCCGTACCCACCATATGGTCCAAATAACAGTTTTCCGCCACAGTATCCTAATCACCCAAATTCGTTTTTCCCTAATGCTTATATGCCCTATACCTCTTATCCCTTTTACCCATATCCTCCTCCACAAGAAGCATATTTTAACAAGCCTCAAGAATTAAATAGAACACCACCTCGTTCTCAGTCCCCACACTCTTTTGAAAAGAGTAATTTAAACTTAAACACGACTCGACGGACAGACGCGACGACGAGCGAGGATTACAAAGAGCGTCCAGCCAACGCGAGAATTCTTTCATTACAAAACATATCTTCCACGCCAGAAACTCCAGAGAATCTCCATTAATAGTAATTAATTCTCCAAGTTTCCAAAAATTATCAGCAACCTTATTAATAGATACAGGAGCTGATGTGAACATAATTAAAGAAAATATAATATCTCTGGAACTGAGAATAATTCAGGAAGAAGCTATACACATAGCCGGTATTGTTCCTACCAAACTATTAACATTGGGAACCGTTCAGGTAGAAATAAAAACGAAGCAAATAACTTTCCAAGTAGTATCTACCAATTTCCCTATAGAATCGGATGGTATTCTTGGTCGAGAGTATCTACGTGAAGAAAAAGTTGAAATTTCTTTTTGGCATAATACCATTGTCACACACTCTGACCCTATAAAACCAATATTTTTCACAGATAAAGAATCAGTAGAAGCTAGAGAAGCATTAACAGAAAACAAAGCCAATAAAAGAAGAAGTGTAACTATTAAAGCCAGAACGAGACAAGTAATACCTATCGATGTTTTAAATCCTGAATTAAAGGAAGGATACTTACCCTTAATAAAAACCGACGAAGGATTATTATTAGGCGAAGGAGTAGTAACAAATCACGATGGAGTTTGCCATATTTATGCGATAAATATGACATCTGAAGACGCAGAAATTGATATACCACCTCAAGAGTTAATACCTTTTGAATTCTACAAATTACCAGGTGAAGACTCATATGATTACTCTACAGAAGAAGAATACATACCATCATTAAACAAAGTCTCAGATATTTTAGAATATTTAAGACAAGATCATTTGAATAAGGAAGAAAAAGAACATGTAGAACAACTAGTTAGAGAATTTCCAGACAGTTTTCATCTTCCCGGAGAACAACTAACTCCTACACATATGGTTCAACACAAAATTCTTACAAAAGACGAAATACCAATCCATACTAAACAATACAGATTTTCACCCTCACAAAAAGAAGAAATTGATAAGGTCATTCATAGAATGAAATCAGAAGGAGCCATAGGACCTTCCTGTTCCCCATATAACTCGCCATTACTTATAATTCCAAAGAAGATCGATGGAACTGGTAAGAAAAAGTGGAGAATAGTGATCGATTTTAGGGCACTGAATGAGAAGACAATTGGCGATTTTTATCCTCTGCCAAACATAATTAGCATACTGCACACCATTGGAGGCGCTCAATACTTCTCTGTATTTGACTTAGCCAGTGGATTTCATCAAATTGAACTAGATCCCATTGATAGACCAAAAACAGCATTTTCCACTACGCACGGACATTACGAATACATCAGAATGCCCATGGGATTAAAAAACTCACCATCAACGTTTCAAAGACTAATGGATCAAGTTTTATCAGGACTTCAAGGTGTTGAATTATTCGTATATTTAGATGACATCGTGGTTTATGCGAATGATTTAGAGGAACACGGCAAAAAGGTAAAACGATTACTACAACGATTGAAAGGTGCCAACCTTTCACTGCAGCCTGAAAAATGCGAATTTCTCTTTAAAGATGTAGCCTATTTAGGGCATATAATAAGTAGTGAAGGAGTGAAACCTAATCCTAAAACTATAGAGGCAGTCAAAAATTTTCCTAGACCTAAAACGCCACGTAATGTAAAGCAATTTCTAGGATTAGCGGGATATTATCGAAGATTCATTAAAGACTTTTCAGCAAAGGCTAAACCTTTATCTAATTTACTAAAAAAGGAAGTAAAATTCGAATGGAAACAACAGCAAGAAGAAAGTTTCAGAGAACTAAGAGAAGCCTTGTGTACTACTCCAATTTTACAATATCCGGACTACGAGAAACCATTCACACTAACAACAGACGCATCAGATTTTGCTATAGGCGCAGTGCTGAGTCAAGAAAAGGACGGATTCGATCTTCCTATTGCGTATCTTTCTAGAGTATTGAATGCACCAGAAATAAATTATTCAACAACTGAAAAAGAATGTCTAGCTGTATTATACGATGTACATCATTTTAGACCATACATCTATGGAAAGAAATTTACTCTAGTAAGCGACCATGAACCATTAAGATGGATCGACACAATAAAAGATCCAGGACAGCGATTAATTAGATGGAGATTAAAGTTAAGGGACTATGAATATGAATTCCAACATAAATCAGGAAAGCTAAACACAAACGCAGATGCTCTTTCCAGAAATGTTAATGAAGAAATTTCTGAAAATTCCCAGACCGAAATCGAGCAAAAACAAGTAAAAATTTTAATCAATAAAAAGGGTGACAAAGACACAAAGAAGCCAATCAAACCATCGACCAAAACGTATGTAAATCCTCAGAAACCAAAATTACAACCTACAAAATCAATTTTAAAGCCATCTACATCGAAATTTAATTTAAATCAAAGCACAATCGGATCAAGAGTATCACAAAGGAGAGCAAAACAACCTAGAATAATAACTATAGACCAAGATTCAGACGAAGATACTACTGACAAAGATATAGAGATACCTAATCCTCCTATTCAAAAACCTAGTAGAAGTATGCTTCCAAGTTTGAAACTTCGACCAGCAGCTATAAAAAATATGCCTGGACCTAAAAGTGCATCTCCCGAACTGTTACCTAAAATTGTATATTTTCCAAGCCCAGAAAAAACAGTATTAACGGTAGAACCACCAGCCAGTGAAAGCGAAGAAAGTTCTGACGAAGAAGAAACCAACGCGATGAATTTAAGCAGAAAGGAAATAGCTCAAGATTTAGGAAATTCTATATCACGTTTTGATCAATCCTTAAAACAACATGAAGACTGGCTAATAGAATCACCACAATCTCCCAGAGATTGGATTATACACTCAGATGGAAACAATGACGAATCAGTTCATAAAGCAGCTAATGAGTTAATTACCGGAGACCACTCAGAATTTTCACAAAAACTAGACTTTTATTGGGATTATGCTAAAGGTGAATCTATTTGGCAGAAAAATCAAACAGATGATTTCAATTTTGAAAAGTCTATTACAGAAACAATAGAACCAGAACAGCCAATACATCAAACACCACAGAAAAATGAAATAGACAATAACAAAAACAAAAATGTTACTTTCCGACCATCAACATCAGAACCCAACACACCAGTAATTTTTAAAACTCCAAAAGCTATGTCAACACCTTATCACACTTCATTATATGAAACAGATATCGACACAGATGATGAAGAAGAGGAAACCACAGATAATGAAGCAGAGGAAAGGAAAGAAGATAATAAAGATGACGAAGAAGAGGAAGATGAAAAAGAATCCAAGAACAACAAAATACAAGGGAATAATTTTGACACTATAAACAGCATTCCTCCAGATTTGCCTCCGAATTATTCAAGAATATTAGAAGAATCTTCAAATATCACGAGTGACAGAGAAAATCTTACTTATCATCGAAATAACTATGTTCATTTTCTATCAGCCGATTGCGAGTTCACGACTCCAATAAGCCGATTACTCATTGACATCGCAGTAATAGATCCCGAAGAAATAAAAAATAAAAATCCTACAAAAGGACAAATTTTTGTAACCCCTAGAGGACGATATAATGTATATTCTATAATAATAAAAGATAATTACTATGATTCACTATTGAAAGAAGACGTTATTTTAGGAATGCAGAATTTGAAAATAATTCTTTCTAATGAAAAGACAAAAGAAATAAGAATTTCTCGACACGGAGACTTTACGGATGAATTGCTAAGAGGAGAACTAAGACAAATTATTGAATCAGTTTTCTATCATAGTAATATTAATATAACTATGTGTTATGGACAAGTATCTGTTCCTAAAAAGGAAAATAGAGAAGACATCATAAGTGAATTTCATAAAAGTAAAATAGCAGGACACAAAGGAATAGTGAAAACATATAGAAGAATTCGTGAGAAATTTTGTTGGCCACGATTAAAAGAACAAGTAACAGAATTTGTAAGAAAATGTCCCACATGTCAAACACAAAAATTAGTTAGAGCAAAAACTAGAGAACCTATGATTATAACGGACACACCCCTAGACGTTTTTGACAAAATTTCATTAGATACAGTAGGAAAGCTTCCTACAACCCCAGACGGAAATTGCCATATCCTCACTATGCAAGACCATTTATCCAAATACTGTATAGCAGTTGCAATTCCAGATATTTCAGCAACTACTATTGCTCATGCTGTAGCTAGAGAATTATTTTCAGTATATGGAGCCCCTAGAGTAATATTAACCGATAAAGGTACTTCTTTCATTGGCAAATTGATGTCAAAGCTATCCAAACTTTTCAAAGTTCAGCAAGTTACAACCTCTGGTTATAGGCCCCAAACAAATGGCGCTTTAGAACGTAGCCATGCCGTTTTGGCAGATTATATAAAACAATATTCTAAAGACTACGACGACTGGGACAGATTATTACCCTTTGCAATGTTTGCTTATAACACATCTGTGCATGAAGCTACGAATTTCACCCCTTATGAGTTAGTTTTTGGAAAAACTGCTCGCTCTCCTAGTTCTTTTCCTCAGGAAGTTAAATTCGAAACCTATGGTTCCTATTTAACTGAACTTATTACCAAATTAATTGAAATAAGGGCATTAGCAGCTAAAAATCTAATAAATGCCAAACTAAAATCCAAAGAGAGGTATGATAAATCTATCAAACCATTTCAAGGAAAAATAGGCGATAAAGCTTATGTCATGAAAGAAGGTCTAAAAAGAAAATTTGACCCTCATTATCACGGTCCATATAGAATTGTAGATATTTTAAATAAAAATAATGTTATTTTATTAAATAATGAAGGACACAGGTTCCAAAAACATGTTGATAAATTAAAAATTGCTTATGAATAACAATAATAACGTAATTTTCATTTTTAGATGTCTGAATCTATCATTTTCTTCCCACCACTACAAGGAGAACTAGTACCAGCTTTTACATTCCCAAAAGGAAACATTGATGATATATCATATCCTAAAGGAATACTTGAGGAACTATCAGCAGAATACAACCTTGATAAGCCCATTTATTTAATTGATAAAACCACTGGTCCAGACTTAAATAGACTATGGCAAGTGAAGTGCACAGTGACAGATAACAAAAACAATAATGTGTTCATTGCAACTGGGAATGGATGCAGAACGATCAGAGAATCAGAACATTCAGCAGCTAAGATAATTCTAAAAGAATTAAATAACACTTATTTTTTTAGTGAAGAAGAAAGACCCAAAAACCTAAAACGAAAAATTTATGTAATGTCCCACGACGAACCATCAGTATTAAAATTAAAACTTTTCAAATGGGAAAACTGTTGTGAATATTGTTATCGAAGGGGGCACACTAAAGAACAATGCTTTAGCGTAATCAGAAATAAGAAAATATTAACAAAGGAAAATCCAACAACAAACGCATCTGACGATTCAGACGAATTTTGGAATTTACCAGCTCCTACCCTACCATGGGACTAAAATAACGCGATATATTCCAATTAACAGTTATTTCAATGAAGCATGTATTAAATTTTAATAAAGTAACTGTTAATAGGAAATAAAAAAAATAAATAAATAAATAAATACATAAAGATTATATGAAAATTTACATAGATAAATAATACATATATATATATATATATATATATATATATATATATATATATATATATATATATATATATATATATATATATATATATATATATATATTCAATTATTCATAATTTTAAAAATAATATATCAATAAAATATATGTAAACAAAAAATGTATACTTATAATGTAATCAATAAACTAAACAAAACATTAAAATAAGGACGAAAGAAAAGAAGGAAGAGGAATGGTGGTTGCCTTCTCCTTTCCTCTTTATTTTAAACAAAAAAAACATTTAATTATATATAAAATAAATAATTAAATAAATAATAATTACATATAAAAGACGAAAGAAAAGAAGGAAGAGGAATGGAGGTTGCCTTTTTCTTTCCTCTTTTATTTTATAAAAATCCATAATTAATCAAACAAAATTAAATAGATACAATAATAATAAAAAGAAAATAAACCCATATTTAAACAAAATATAATATACTAATAATTTACTGTTAAATAAATTTCAACTTTATAAATAAATAAATAAATTATAATTCTATAACAAAATACACAAGTAAAATAACATCAGTTGAAAATATATCTGATTACAGATGGAAATACCTGTTGTGAGTTGGATTTTAAACGCTAAAGACTATATTACAACAATTAAAGATGGTTTCATACTCTTCTTTCAGCTACTCTTATTGATAATAATCATTATTATAGCAAGAAAACTATATTTCTGCTACTCAATAATGATTACAAGATGGAAAAGGCGAAGAAACCAAATACAAACGCCATAAAAATTAACAAAAACAGAACAAAACAAGCATCCTACCATTTCCTTACATTGAGGACAATGTAAAGTTTAAGGAGGGAGGAAAGGTCTTAAAAATCTGCAAAAATTTTGACAATATTAGCCTAAAAACAACAAAAATAGAATAAGAATGAATAAAGCATAAGACAGCATCATTCAAATGAGCGCGCCAGCTTTAAGCATGCATCGATTTTATATCGACCTTGCTCACACCTCTTTTACTATGCATGGCACACCGCGATGGCTGACCAGTGATTCAACTCAACCGATGCACGCAACTCTGTCTAATGGTAAGACGCGCATGCCTCGCTGACTTCCATCATGAAAGAGCGGCAAATAATTCAAATTCAAATTAATTTTGCTCTTAAATGATGAAAAATCAAAGGTAAAAACAATAAATTTTAACATTATTAACAATAGATCTTTAATCAAAATGCTTTAAAATTTAATTCAATGGATTAATTGTATTGTTACTAATTATAGTCTAATAAATAAATGAAAATTTTACAATAATACATTAGTAATAATAATAATAATATAATAATATTGTTAATGAATGATAAATTATATCCATATCAAACAAGTAAACAATCTATTTATTAATTATTGATAATTAATGATTAATTATTGATTAATATGTTAACACTTAACAAATACTAATAATTTAATAATTAACTTAATAACCTATAATAATATAGGGATTAAATTAAATAAACAATTATTGTTGTTGCAAAAAAAAGAGATATACATAATACTAATAATGATGATAATTATTATGAATAAATAAGGTATTACTAAATACTAACATACAATATAATTTATTGCTTTAATTAATAATTAACAATTATTATGGAAATTAACAATTTTAACCAATTTTATTAAAATTGTTATTATTATTAATAAAAAATAAATTACGAAGAATTATTAAAGAATTATTATTATTAATAAATAAATTTTGGTATACTATAAACATATACCAAAATTTATATAAACTTAAAGAGAATAGTCTAAAATTTAAGGATATCATCACTTTTTAATTTTAAATAATTATTATTAATAAATAATGCCAATTGAAAGACTCGAATCGAGCCTTTAGTGGCAGGCGACTATAAGAGAGGAGGAGTCGACCGGCTATGCGGAGAAGTGAAAGGCCTCACGCCCACCAGCCAATACTCGCGCGCTGGGTCTAAGGCCTTTTCCCTCATACCGAGCGAAGCGAGAACCGCTCGACCCGCCATGTTGTCGCTCTCTCGCCTCTCCCCTCATACAGAGCGAAGCAAGAACCGCTCGACCAGCCATGTTGTCGCTCTAGACGTATATTCTTGTTCTATCTTATTGACGCACATTTTACATAAATTTTCAAGTTTTTACACTTTCTTTCAAGATAAATATTATTAAATTCTTATTCGATAAGTTAAATAATAAATTATTGTTTAATTAATTTTTGAATAAAGAATATTGAAATATTGAATATTGAAATCCTATCAAGTTTAATTTAATTAACAATCTTATTAAAGAGATTAATAAGTAATTTTAATAAATAATAAATTAAGAAACATATGGAATTTAGAAAGATTCAATCTCTTTAAAACTGTTGATCAGCCGATTCATAGTATTGTTAACTTTTTCTTTTCACATTTCCGTTAAATGTATGATATATATTTAGATTTTTGAGGAATATTTAAGAACTACTTACTGCATATACAGACACAATTTTGTAGAAAAATTATTTTTCTATTTTATCAGTTTTTAAATTTAAATCAGCAAAAATAAACTAATTATTACTCTTTAAATTTAAGTAAGTGAAGACTCACTTAGAAAAGTTACATCAAAAGTCTTTCACACAAAAAAGTACACATATCGGATTTTTCTTTTGTAATTAGTGAAAAAACGTTAACTAATAATTATAAATTGAATGTGAAAAGAATAATTTTTGATATACTTAACAAATGGTTAGAACAATCAAATTTCGATAATTGGTAATTTACTTTTCTCGGAAATATTTCCTATAAATATTGGAAACAAATCCATAATTTTCGGAAATTTTCCGAAAATTGAAGAAGAATTCCCATTTTTCTGTGGAAAAAGTATTTCTCCTACTAATTTCGGAAATATTTCGTACTAAATATTCGGAAAATCATAATTTCCACCTAATTTCGGAAAAATATCCTAGTTTTTTATCAAAAAAAAAAAAATTTCCGAAATGTTTTTAAGTGTACTAAAATTCTGATTAATGAATCAAATATCACTTTATTTTGTTATTAAAGAAATTCTAATAGTAATAATTTTGAAGATCATAAATTAATCAAGTTTTACCCTATAATATAAATTCACTAATCAGTTCTATAAGACTGCAATAATTAATATAACTATTAAATTATGTAAAATTATAAAAAAATAAAAAAAAAATTTTTTTGGTACTGTGGTTTCATAGTAAAATTACTAGTAAAGGAAAGAAATTTTCGAAAAACTTGTTTCTTTTGGAAAATTAATAATAAGTATGCGACAACAAAATTTATACAATTATAAATTACTTATTAAAATCAAGAACAATAATTATGATACAATAAAACTTTCAAAAAGAGAAAGAAAAATGTCAATGCTATTAACTAATTTTTGTAAAAATTGAGACTTTAAATAATTTAGAAATGATAAAAGGGTTAAATAAAATGTTTATATACAACAAAATTAAAAAAAACTTTGTAAAATTTATTCATATCACACGCACATTTACACTACAAAAGAAAACACACACACAACTCACACATACAATTGAACGAACATGTGTTATAATTGTAAAAATACTCCCAAGAATATGTAAAAAAAAGAGAGATAGAAGAGAAAACCTTACAAATTACACAAACCGCACGCACACAGTTCACAACTTTTTGGGACCAATTTCGGCAATGGATTTTTCTCCGGAACCACTTTCACGTCATCAGGCTCCATATACCAGGATGGTCCTGGTCGTGATTCAAAGGATGGCCCTGGTTGAAATTCAAAGGATGGCCCTGGTTGAAATTTCAAAAGATGGCCCTGGTTGAAATTCAAAAGATGGCCCTGGTTGAGTTTCAAAAGGAGGTCCTGCTTGTGGCCCAAAGGAAGGGCCTGCCTGTGGTTGTAGAGCAGTGTTGAGTATGGGATCCAGCCACAATGGATCATTCATAAGCAATTTCATATCCTTCAAGAATAATTTCGGCTGAAAAATTTTATTCACAATGAAAGCCTTTATTGAGAGGTCTAAAGGCTTATTCTCAAGTTCGCATGATGACACAAACTGCGGCACATCTTCGATCCAAACCATCGTATCCACAAATTTTCTTGGCTCTAATGGCTCTAAAACAAACAATACCAACAACAAAATTATTATAACTACAAAAGAAAAATCTCGTATAAAATTATCAAAAGAAGAAAGAATCAATAAAGTTATACTAAGCACATAACAAAAATAGTCACCTGTCAATTCCAACGCCTTGGGTAAATTCGAACAACCTCCGCAATAGCAGTGGCTCGGACGATCTGGCCGACTATATAACATAGGAAGAAAAGGAAAATGTAAAAACAAAAAAAAACAGAGAGATATAAAATACACAAAGAAATTAAAAACTTACCGAATAAGATTCAGCATCGACGTCATCTGTGCTGAATCCTCTTGAACTTCCTTCTTCAGACGACGTAATTCCGCATTTCGTGCCTTAATGTCAACTTTTTCCCGATACCCTCCTCGCTTTGGACGGCCCGGTCGCCCCATTGCTTCGAGACAATCCATCTCCAACATAGAAGAATGAATTGAAGCTGCCATAATTTGCAAAGATTGCAAGAATGATTCTAAAGTTATCGTGCAACTTCTTTCAGACACTAAAAAGAAAAACAAAAATTTTTACATATATATGTATAATTCCGTAAAGACACACAAAAAAAGAGAACACCAATAAAAATACTTATAAGAATCACAACACAAAAGGATTACACTTCTTACTTTCAAAGGGAAACACTTGTATTCCGTACCTCAAGAAGTCAAACTATTACTGAAGATGCTCTATGTGCTACCATCGTTTATAGGGATGAAAAATGCTGAGGTTGACAATTTGAGATCCCCATCATGGGAAACAAAAAGTCAACAACCGTCCTGAGAAAGAAGAAATCCATACCTACCTTAAAAAGATGATTAAGAATACACAAACATCACATATCATAACATAACAAACACACTAACTTCATCATTCTTATCTAAGCGCCGCCGTATGTAATAAGAGCGCAAGGATATTGATATCACTGTAGACACTGTAACTAGTTCACGATTAGGAAATTCTCAATTTCAAAATTCTCAAGTTTAGACTTTGTATCTCATTAACGAGACTTAAATTTCACCGAGACGTTGAAAAAAGTAAGGAGGGAGGACTGTTACATCCCAGATACATTTTTGTTTTGCTATCTGTGATGTAACTTCTCTATCTTACTTTTGAACACATAATACTCGTGTTAAAAAGCGTTAAATTCAACAATTGAGATAGAATTTGCAGATTGAAATTCTATACTTTGTCCTACATATTAGAATAATCATAAAAAAAACAAAATCAGAGATAGAAATTGACGAAAATAGGAAACAATGCGTTGAGTCAAAGAGTGACTCACGTAAGCTCGAGCGCGCTTGCTATGACCTACTTTGTAACCCGAGCTGCGTGAATCACTGCTTGTAACTCTAGCTTCACTTTTTCCACATTTAAAGTAAGAATTCAGGTCGATTTTCGAAGAATTGCATTCTTCGCAAAATCAAAACTATAAATAGGTTCAAAGACGAGCAAGTGTAGATTCCAAGAAGGTAACATACTTTATCCCCATAATTGCTTATTAATTCTCCCACTTTTAATAAATCATTAGTATATAAACGAAAGCTTCTTCATCGATAATTGTCAAATGTTCCGGTGCGGTTTTATAGACCAGTAGTCATTGTAGAGCGACCCTTCAGTTGTACTAAAATTTATTGTATTCTTTCTTTAATCGACAATTGCGGTTTAGAATTGTATTCGATTATCGTGCAAGTCAACTTCGTTTTTCACTTAGAAACAAGTTTCTTTCCGTAAAGGTGCAAGAAAAGCAAATTGACACTTAGAATCAATAATTTAAAGTATTAACTGTCGTATTTTGCGTATCAAGTTTCATTAATTATAGTTTTTACCAATTCTTTCTTTAATTGGCAATTGCAGTCCGAGTTGTACTCAATTATTGTGCAAGTTGCTTTTCTCACACTTAGAAACAAGTTTTTCTTTCCTTAAATAGGTGCAAGTGACGAATAGTGACACTTAGAAACGGTATTTAACTCTTGAAACAAACGCAAAAATATTAACAAGTTAACAAGTAAGTAACAATTGTATAATTATTGTAATCATACTTTTGAATATTTTAATAAATTATAAAAAGGGAATATTTATGTTGTTGTAACTCAAAACCCATAGTTTTGACAAGTACAAACGATCCTACTTAAAAATAAAGGTCAAGCTTTACCAACTTGACCATAATCAGCCTACCATTCCTCCAAAATTCAATAACATAATTTCAATACTTTGCCTTCTGCTCGGGATGTAACAAAGTTACACATCACGTCTCAGACAAAACAATTTCATTATTTCAAAAACATGAACAGATCACATTACACCAAACACTTCTTATGTCACCATTTAATCGAAATATAAATTCCATTGTAAAAATTAATTACTTTGTAAAATTCTTCGAAATTCAAAATTCATCGGGGCGATGGAATTTCGATTAAATGGTGACATAAGAAGTGTTTGGTGTAATGTGATCTGTTCATGTTTTTGAAATAATGAAATGAAATTATATATATATATATATATATATATATATATATATATATATATATATATATATATATATATTAATAGTTGTTATTATTGCAAATAAAATATTATATGTTGTAAAATTTATCAAAAGAAACATAATTATAATTATAATATTGCATTATAATTAGCAATTGTTTATGCATGTATATATATACATATGTATATATGTGTATATGGAATGAAAATAGAAACCCTGTATCATAAATTAGTAAGTGGCACGAATAAGTTACCACCTAAGATAATTGAAGTTATAATCGACCGTGATCCAGAGCGGTGCGATAGGTGGTCGGCGGCCGGTTAATTACCTACTCTCATGGTAATTGATCTTCCGTCGTTCACTTATCATGAATCGCGACAAGTGATATGACTATATGAAGCTTCTCAAATTAAACACTAGACTAGAGATTCAAATATTGTTCTTGACTTAGATGAAACATAGAAAATAAGTATAAATCGCATGACTAATTAATTAAAAGGCGAGTGTCATACTACTTGTCTATATTAATAATATATGCTAGTAATTGTTATAAACGAAATTAATACTAAATACGTGCTTTCTAGAAATCGTCCAGAATACGTGACTACGTGACTTCTAGATTTTAGCCCGATTGCGTGCCTTTTAAGCAAAATCATCCCCAATCAAGTAGCTTTCAGCTACTATATAAACCCTTAGTTTTCTTAGAGTTTTTGTCAAATACTCCGGTGAGTTTCTGCCCGAACAGTGTCGTGAGTCGGCCCTTCGATCGTTTAATTTAAGTTGTTTACTTTGGTGTTTAAAAAGGAAACTTGTCTTCTTTATTAAGAAGTAATTAGCACTAATAATTAGCAATCTTAATTAATACTATCGTCGTATCATTAAAACAGTCTTTTCACTATTTTCTTTCTAATTTTTAATCAAATTAGTGCAAGTTATTTCGAAACATTAAGAAAACAAGTTTTCTTTTGTATCAAGGTACAGTGTTCGTATTAACACTTAGAATTTGTGAATTAATTGTCAAAATAGTCGTGTAGTGCTTTAAGTGCTAAAATAACGAACTGAAAACAAAATCATAATTCATCCCTGTATGCAGCGAAGCATAGCTGGTTGCAGCTTATTCATTGTATCTTTCTTCTGTACACAACTGAATTGTAAGTAAGAACTATATTGTTAAATACAACATTGTTTATTGAATAAACGTTATAAATAAGGAATATGCATATGTTTAATTAACGAGAACCCGTAGTTCTTTTAAAGTCAAACGAATCCACACTTAAAAATAAATGTCAAGTCTTACCAACTTGACTAATCAGCAACTTGTCTCCAACTTTACTAATAAATTAGTAAACTAACCTAACCTTAGCTCGGGTCGTAACATATATATAAATATATATATATATATATGTGTGTGTATATCAGGGTTGCCACAAGTCAGGGAATTCAGGGAAAAGTCAGGGAAAGTAAAATTGGTCAGGGAAAAGTCAGGGATTTTTAGTAAAAATACTTAAAAAAAATTATTTTGGAAAAGTTACAAATGATTACAGAAAATCAATTATTTTCAAGGGTAATGAAATTTTCGCAAAAGTTCGATTATATTCAGAAATTTAAAACAATTCTGGTCATTTCAATTATATATTTAAAAATAAAAAAAATTCTTCTCCAAAATTTCAGTTATCTTTATAAATAAAAATAATATAATTACTCTTCGAAATTCAATTATTTTAAGATCTTTAATAGAATTCTTGGAAAAATTTTGAAGGAATTCAATTATTTAAAAAAAAAATTTCAAATAATTTTTCGAAAAATATCAGTTATTTGAGGGGAATTTTATGAAATGCGTCGCAAGAGTTTAGTTATTGAAAAGGATTTAACGAAGTTCTTTTCAGGAATTCAGTTATTTTTGAAAGTAGTGAAATTGTACACCGAAATTCAATTATTTTAAAAGAATTTTAATAACATTTTTGGAATTTTTTTTAAAATTATTTTCATGAATAATAAAACTTATCGCAAGATTTTAATTAATTTTGGATACAATATTTTAATCAAATTCCTCGTAAAGTGTAATATTCTTAAAAATTTTATTAAAATTTGTCAAAAGAATTCAATTATTTAAAGACTTGTTGATACATTGTTCAGTGATTTATTATTCAATAAATTATTTATCTTTCTATTTAAATATTTGAATTTTTCTAGAATTTTCTAACGAAAATTGATTGAAGAATGAAATTACTGAATAATCGATTTATTATTTATGAAAATGATTGAATTATTGCAGCGAATTTTGTTGCAGTTTTTTTGGGTGATTGAATTTTTTTAAAAAAATTTACTACTTTTAGGAATGATTGAGTTTTTGCAAAGGATTTTATTGGGATTTTTGTAAATGATTGAATTAAATACAAATTAAATATTTGTGGCAGCCCTGTATATGTATGTGTGTATGTGTATATATGTGTATGTGTATGTATATATATATATATATATATATATATATATATATATATGCATGTGTGTATGTGTATATATGAATATATTAAAAAAGGGAAACATCTACATACATTTCCTCTTCTTCAACACAGCTAACCTCCCCGCCGACCATGATCTTTATGTGGCCATCCTCACTCTTGAGCATGGCCGGGTCCCGGAAGGAGCTCTAAAAAAAGGGCGAGGGAAGATAAACTAATATATTAAAAATTTTCCTTGTATTGAACAAAAAAAAAGAATATTTGTTTACCGTTGCCCAAAATCCCCTATGTAGATACTCGCCCGTGCTTTTGCGCCAGAAATACTCCTGGCGCCAAATCATTCGTGAGTATTTCTTGGGCGGACTGTTCCACTGGAGCCTCTCGATGAAACCCCATCCCAGGCTGGGATTTGCTCGAAAGGGCGCCGGATCCCAGGGACCATATTCCACAGCAATCCTTAAAAAAAAGGAAAAAAAATAATAATAAATAAAAAAAATCTATATATATTAAAAGAAAAAGAAAAATTTTCTCTCAGTGACAGACTCCGCACTCGACAACTAATTAAAATAAATTTTTTTTGGTAAATAATTATATTGTGTTCATTGCAAGAGATGCAACATATTTAATTTGCACTAGTGAAAGAAAATTTACATACGATTTTGTGGAGTTCTAGTTGGTTGCCTCCAAGGCTTGAACCAGTGAAAGTATTTAAAAATACGTACTTTACGGACTAAAAATGAAAAATGACGGACCAATTACTGACAAAAATATATAAGAAAACATTTTACTTAAAACTATAAATTAGATTTTTCATAACTAAAATACATGAAAATATCGATAGCTCGATCGATTACTTCATGTTTTATAATAATTAAAGATAGAGCAATAAAATCATTATCAATTCAATTATTATTTTCCAGGATTTTGACTAGGATTCTTCTTGAAATCGATTGTTTTGATAATTTTCGAAACAGTTCTCTGACAATTATCAAATCCAATTCTTTACAATACTCAACTTTTTAATTATTTGTAAGTTCTTCAATTAAATATGTATTAGAAAACGAAAACTTCAAATATAAAAAAAAAATTTTTGCATTACAAATTTGGAATGCAATAATTTTGTTCTTTAAAGAAATTTAATCAAAAATTTATCAAGAATAATATCTAAATTCTAATAAATAAATTGTATCAAAGGTTATTAAAATAATTAAACTTTTTTTTGATAACTTTTAATAAAACAATTGAATATTGCGAAGAAAAATTTAAATATATATATATATATATATATATATATACATAATTTTTTTGTAGATAATGGAATTCCTGTAAAAAGAAATTGTTATTAATTTTTGAAATAATTGAGGGTTTGTGTAGAATTTTGGTAGATTTTTTATATAATCGAATTCTTTTGGAAAATTCTGTTAGAATAGTATAAATACTTATTAAAAGTCATTGAATTGTTGCCATGAATTTGTTGCATTTTTGAGAATGATTTGATTTTTGCGGGGGATTTGTATATAATTAACCTGTTCTGCAAAAAAAATTATATGTATATATGTGTATATATATATGAGCAATTCCATCTGAAACGATCAACGATTTTTCTGTATTGTTAGCAATTTTCTTGTAAATTCTTTTCCTTGTAGTTTTAAGGATAAGAAATGATAAAGTGAAGACGATTTTGAAAATTTCGAAAAAAATTTGAAAATACACAAATTTTAAAATTTATGTATTTTTTTGAAAATAAGATAACTCCGGTTATTTTCAATATTTTTCAATTTTTTTTTATTTTCTCAGTATATTTAATACTTTTAAAATAAATTTTCAAAAAAAAATTTTTTTTATTTAAAAATTGAAAATTTTCAAAAAAAATTTTTTTTTTAGTTTTTGAAAAACACCCCCCTTTGATTTTTTTAATTTTTTTTAAAGTGATAGCCAAAAGTAACAAGAATTTTTTCCAAAAAGTTTTATAGTGGGATCGCGATAACTTTTCGAGAAATCAATAAAAAAGACTATGCCGGCCAGTTGAGACTGACGCGCTGACGCACGTCGCGCAGGCTCTGTGTTCCGTAAGTGTGATTTAGTGTACATAGAAATAAGAGAAGCGCATTTCTGACTATTTGTCAACTTAGTAGCTGAAAGCTTCGAGCACTGGATTAAATTCGAGTTTTATTTCACATCTTTCTTCAGATGTACCTTTTTTTCCCCTTAAATCTTAGGCCTTAAAAATTTACATCAACGTAGTCCTTAAAAGGACTGATTGAAATTTTAATTTTATAAATTTTAACAATATACAACAGCGTAGTCCTAAAAAGGACTGAGTGGAATTTTAATCATAGGCCTTAAAAATTTACATCAGCGTAGTCCTTAAAAAGACTGATTGAAATTTTAATTTTATAAATTTTAACAATTTACAACAGCGTAGTCCTAAAAAGGACTGATTGGAATTTTAATCATAGGCCTTCAAAATTTACATCAGCGTAGTCTTCAAAAGGACTGATTGAAAATTTAATTTTATAAATTTTAACAATTTACAGCAGCGTAGTCCTAAAAAGGACTGATTGGAATTTTAATCTTATAGATTTTAACAATTTACAACAGCGTAGTCCTAAAAAGGACTGATTGGAATTTTAATTTTATAAATTTTAACAATTTGCAGCAACGTAGTCCTAAAAAGGACTGATTGGAATTTTAATCAAAGACCTTAAAAATTTACATCAGCGTAGTCCATAAAAGGACTGATTGAAATTTTAATTTTGTAAATTTTAACAATTTACAACAGCGTAGTCCTAAAAAGGACTGATTGGAATTTCAATCAAAGGCCTTACAAATTTACATCAGCGTAGTCCTTAAAAGGACTGATTGAAATTTTAATTTTATAAATTTTAACAATTTACAGCAGCGTAGTTCTTAAAAGGACTGATTGAAATTTTAATTTTGTAAATTTTAACAATTTACAACAGCGTAGTCCTAAAAAGGACTGATTGGAATTTTAATGATAGGCCTTCAAAATTTACATCAGCGTAGTCCTTAAAAGGACTGATTGAAATTTTAATTTTATAATTTTAACAATTTACAGCAGCGTAGTCCTAAAAAGGACTGATTGGTATTTAAATTTTTGTTTTTAAAAATATACACAAAAATAGTTCTAAAAAGAACTGATAAAAATTGAATGCTTTAACAATCGACAAATTTATAAATAAGACAGAAGTCGGTTAACTGTATAAGTACTCTTTTTGAATGATTGATAGTAAACAACTTTTTATTAAATCATTATATTTGCTACTCTTGAGGTACCATCAAAATTAGAAAATGTTTTGGTAATTATTTCCTTTTTTGAGATAGGGATAAACGCATGGAATTGATGAGGTCCCTGTATAGTGATTGCTTGCCGAAAACGCGCTTGAAGCAATCGTTCTTCTTCTTTATACTTGTTTTGGGTACAAAATGCGACTTTAATTTTTTCGAAATTTTTAGCAAATTCGTATAAATCGTATGGAGTTACGATTTGATTTTCAAAAGGTCATTGCAAACTTGCATTAGCAGCTGATCTTTTAAGGCTTCCTCCTACTCCATCACAAGGGCCTTTACCGTGGGAGGTAGCAAAAAAATGCCATTTTGCTTGGGAGCCAAAATCATGCTCGTGAAGTGTCAAATTTATGAAATTTTTCCTGTTTTTATATTGAGCTGCACATCCATCTGAAAAGTAAATTAGTTTTCTAAGCTCTTTACCCGTGGTTTCTTTCAGGAAACTTATCAATTTTTTCTGAAACAAATGAACTGCAATCGTGTTGTGCTGTAAAATTTCGGAAATAACTACAAAACTAAGGTGCTCAATTTCATTTTTTGAATTTTTCAAATAAATTACAAATGGATGAACAGTGGCTTGACTATTTGTCCAGTAATAGCTTTGCGCAGCATCTTGAACCACAAAAGAATAGTTTTCTGCAAAGTCACAAATGACAACAAATTCTCCATCTTTTAAACCACTTTTTGCTTCTTCAAGGAATTTACTCTGCTCTTTAGCTACAAAGCTATGAGAAATTAATTTCTCTAGTTTTTGACTAAGAGAGTCGGTAAATCCTTCCGCAGATTTGGTTAAAGTTTCTAAATTTGAGCGATCTACTTGGATCCACTGCTTAAACGTAATCGTTTCTACTTGGTTCTTATCAAAGGCTTCTTTTAAATCATTTTTTAATTTTTTGCTTCCTGGACAAACAGAACAATTTCCAAAATGACATTCCACCGTCGCAGGATTGCACATCGATTTGGCTATCCAGTGTTTATATGTAGTTATTTCCAAGTTTTCACTTTTTGACAAAGCCTCTATTTTTCCTCTGGTAAACATTAATTTAACATTCTGGTGAAGTGCACATACACATATTGTATGCGTACCACTAGCACCAGCTAAAATGCACTCTTTTGGTCTCAGTTCTGCAAACTTGGAAAATCCAATTTTTTTATCAGGAAACGAATCTTTGAAAGTTTCGTACAATTCTTTAATACTGCACAATATTAGTCGCTTCTGAATTTTCTCTTTATTTCCATTTTCATTCAAAATTGTTACAAAATCTTTTTTTCCAGGCATTATCCGACTATTTCTATCATTTTTATAAAAAATCTGTACACACTCTTGTGTTTCTATGGGAAGAGAATTTCCTTTTTTTGCCTTAGTTGAAGCTAAGAATCCTTCTTCTTCTATAATCTGTTTGGCACTTCGACTCATACGATTTGAGCAGCCAATAGTGTTTGTAATCTTTCTTACAGGCCAATCTACAGGGAGAATAGTTAAAATTTTCATTTGCAGATTTTTATTTTTTTCTGCTAATTTAAATTTCTCTTTTAAATGATCATGAACTTCTTCTCTATCATTTTTGCAGTCATCAAGACTGAAAAGTTTTGTTTTTAGCACAGAAATTACGCTTTTGAAACTTTCATTCTTTTCTGCTTTTGATTTCTTTTGCTTAAATTGTACAGGCGATGCATTTAAAATCTGTAAGCACTGATTTAAATATGAAAAAGCTAATTTTATATCTACATCAGCAAAAATTTCCAGCTCATCCTTAGCATCATTATCAAGCACTTCAACATCATTTGAATAAAATTCTTGATTTTCAAACTCCTGATTTTCAAATTCTATACTAATTCTATACTAATTTCTTTATTTTCAACAAAAATTGGTATTTTTTCTTTGCTTAAAGTTTTTCTGCATGCATCGCAAATATAATTTTCACGAGAAAGTTCTGGATACAGTTCGTGAAGAGTTTTAGAAACATTTCGAACGTTTTTTTTTAATTTTCGATGATTTAGTCTTTTTAAAGGATTGCAACAAACCTTATCATACATTTTAGATAAAACTGTTTTAAATATGACGAAAAAATAAATATAAGTATAAAAAACTTACCTTCTACAAAAAATTATTTTAAAAATATCTTAAAAGAAAAATGTATATTAAACGTCAGAAGACATTTAAAAATAAAAAAAATTCGTTGATGACCTTCGAAATATAAAAATTAAATTTAATCCAGTGCTCGGAGCTTTCAGCTACTAAGTTGACAAATAGTCAGAAATGCGTTTCTCTTATTTCTATGTACACTAAATCACACTTACGGAACACAGCGCATGCGCGACGTGCGTCAGCGCGTCAGTCTCAACTGGCCGGCATAGACTTTTTTATTGATTTCTCGAAAAGTTATCGCGATCCCACTATAAAACTTTTTGGAAATAATTCTTGTTACTTTTGGCTATCACTATAAAAAAAATTTAAAAAATCAAAGAGGGGGTGTTTTTCAGAAACTACAAAAAATTTTTTTTTGAAAATTTTCAATTTTTAATGAAAAATTTTTTTTTTTAATTTATTTTAAAAGTACTAAATATACTGAGAAAATGAAAAAAAATTGTTTAAAAATATTGAAAATAACCGGAGTTATCTTATTTAAAAAAAAAACATAAATTTTTAAATTTGTGTATTTTCAAAATTTTTTCGAAATTTTCAAAATCGTCTTCACTTTATCATTTCTTATCCTTAAAACTACAAGGAAAAAAATTTGCAAGAAAATTGCTAACAATACAGAAAAATCGTTGATCGTTTCAGATGGAATTGCTCTACTGGTAAATCGATTCCATCCATTTCTTGGGTAATTACTGCACTAAGGGCATGTTCTGAAGCGTCTGTGGTTACCCTAAATATTTTAGAGAAAGTGGGATGCTGCAAAGTTGGATTTTTACATAAGGCACGCTTTAATCTTCTAAAACTATGTTCCTGTTTGTTCTCCTATTTAAAAAAATGATCCTTTTTAATAAAGTGTATAATGGCTGTGCTATTTTAGCATAGTTTTGTATAAACCTTCTATAATAGCCTGTAATGCCTAAAAATCCCTTTACTGATTTAGTAGTTTTTGGTACGGGAAAATCTCTTATGGTCGACAATTTTTTTGGGTCCGCTTTTATTCCGGCCTCTCCTACTACGTGCCCTAAATAAGCCACTTATTTGCGTAGAAAGTCGCATTTTTCGGGTTGCAAAGCTAATTTTGCTACTTTTAATCGTCCTAACATTCTTTTTATAGTTTTATCATGTTCTTCTAGGCTTGCTGAAAATACTATAATGTCGTCCAAATATACAAAAAGTTCTGCCCCTTGTAGGCCTGATAGTACATTATCCATTAGTCTTTGGAAAGTTGGTGCCGCGTTTTTTATTCCCATTCGCATTCTTTTATACTGGTAGTGCCCCCGACCGTAAGAGAACGCGGTCTTTTGTTGATCTTCTTCTGCTGTACCTATCTGGTGGTATCCTAGTGCTAAATCGAACACAGAGAAATATTTAGCCCCCCCAGACGTTCTAGTATGGTGCTAATTAGAGGCATGGGATAACTGTCCCCCTCCATTTTATCATTTAAGACTCTGAAATCTATAACTAAACGCCATTTTTTATTTCCTTGTGCATCTGCCTTCTTGGGCACAATTAGCACAGGAGAGTTGTAACTAGAATTGGATTTTACCAATAGGTCTTCTCCGTACATTTTGTTTACTAATTTTACTCCCTCTTGTTCATATTCCGGAGGTTGTCTGTACTGCTTGCACCTTACAGGTTTGTCGTCGCTTAAAGGTATATAGTGTTTCACTAATGGAGTCATGGGTAGTGATGCACTTCGAGCGAGTCTCGTCTCGAAAAACCGAGAATCTCGCGAGAAAAACAATGAAAACAATTGAATGTGATATTTTCTTATCTTTTCTTTTATGAAAGGACAGAGTCTCGTCGTGCATCACTAGTCATGGGTAATTTATCTCCGGGTAACAGAAATTGATCCTGCCCAAATCGAACCCATTTCTTTACATATTCTAGTTCTTCTTCGTTCAAATGGTCCAGCTTCATTTTACTAAGAATTGCTTTATATCTCTCTTCTGCTGATTCTATTCCCTTATCAAATTCCGAGAAATTTTCTGTGTTTGTTTCGTCTACTAGCTCATAGGGTAAAATTTCTTGCAGTGTAATAGCAATAGTTATATCCCTTTCTGTGGTATTTATTGCCATAATTTTACAACTACCCTTTTTTTGTTTTACTAGAGCTTCACCTAACATTAATCCTTCTTTTGCATTAATTCGTGGCAGATAACCTTCTTTTACATCTTTATTACTAACAGGTATATTAACTATCTGTCTAGTTCTCGCCTTGATCCTCAGTATTCTCGGCACAGGTTTTACTTCTTTTCCTAATTTTATTTTTTCTTGATTAGATTCCGGATCTATAAAGGTAACACAATCCAAACCAAAAGAACCTATAGGTTCTTTTAGTTTGGATTGTGTTACCAAGGCATTATGAAAAATCAGGCAGAGAAGCAGGCGCAAGGCGACTACATCATAGGGTTTCGTGGCCTAAAATGCCAAAAATGATGATAATGATAATGAATGAATAAAAAAAATAAATAATAATTTATTTAGAATTTTTTTTTTAATTAATTGTTTTAAAATTTTAATGAAGTAATTGGTATACCATAGCAACGGTTGTTATGGCAAACATTAATATAGCAACGGTTGCCATGGAAACGGCTGTTATGACAACCATTAACATAGCAACGGTTGCCATGACAACGATTGTTAAGACGTAAAACTTAAGACTTAGGACTTAAGACCTTCTTATACCGAAGTTGCCATGGCAACCGTTATTAAGACTTAAGACTTAAGACTGAATATTTAAGACTTAAGACGTAAAAACTACGGACAGACACCTAGGTCTCGCTATAAGGGTTTTGGCCCTTGGCCACGAAACCCTAAAAACGACACTGAGGCTCTTTCTTCTCTTAGAAATGGCCTTCCAAAAATTCCTTCTACGTTTATCGGAAATGTGGGTCTGACTACATGAAATAAATGTTGTATTCCGTTGATACAAATATCTATCGTTCTTGAAGTAAATACTTTCGTAAGCGTTACTCCCGTCATGAAAGTTATCTCCGACGTTTTAACTGGGGCATTTGCTGCTAGCGCCGTACTTTTTATAATATTTATATTTGCTCCAGTATCTGCGAAAAACTTTTCTTCTCCGTTGTACATATAATCTCCTTTCATCTTGACTGTAGGTGATTCAGATGTCAACTCGTTAATTTTATAAATGGCTACTGATCCCTGAACCGGACTACCGTTTGACGCAATTGATCGTTCGAGTTCGCTGTCGCGTCGTTCCGACGAACCTGATCCCAGTTTAAATCCTTATTAGTATTATTTATTTCTTGTATTGCCTGATTTTGTGGTACGTAGTTCGCAGCTGCGTTTTGAGCTGGAGGGTCCATAGCTACCATTCGATTATGTTGATAATTATAACCTCTGTTGTTATCATGATTTTGTATACTGTTGGGGTTATTGAGCCTATTATCCCTATACCCCGAGTTTTGATTCCTACCTTGTCCTATGTTGTAACTTCGATAATTTGTCCTAGATTGAAAGCCTGCACCATTTTGTCTATACCCGCTCTGTTGGTTTCTCTGGCCTGATAAATTAAACCCTTGTGCTTGATTATAGTTTATTTGCTGAGACCTGTTTGCATTTCCTGAGAAATTTTGCCATTGTGGTATAAGAATCCCGGGTGTGTTTTCTACTGCATTAGCATAATATCCTATTGCGTTTCCGAAATTGGACTGTATTTTCTTTTGTTGCGCTTGTCTAGCTAGAGTGAGGGCTGCTGCTAAATCTTCGGGTTCATGACGTTCTACGGACCCTGAAATATCATCGGGCAACGCATCGATCAAAACTCTGAGAGACGTTTGTTTGAAAGGCCTCATAATAGTAGCTATTTCCGCTTGGTTATAAGTTAGATATAAAGCGGCCTTGCACCCACTTAAGTACGATACTAACCTATCATAAATATCGTTTCACTTTCATCCCTGTACATTTTTAAATTTATGATTTGGACAAAATAGGCCTCATATGGTTGCCCTGGGGCAAAACGCTCCTTTAAAGTATCTATTAAATCGCCTATTGTAGCAAAATTTCTATTTTTAGTAGAATCTCTAGCACTACCCCTTAATTTACACAGAATTTCAGAGATCAAATCAGCCTCGCAAGATGCATTTATTTTTGAAGCCGCGTAGACTATGTCCTGAATAAATTCTTTAACCGACATATTTAAACCGTCATAATCCAGCACATGTTTCCTGGCTCTTTCCATAGACATGTCATTTTTTAAAGACTGAACTACCACTACTGTAGCATTTTCTCCGTTAATAGGTTCTGCTGGCCGTTGAACCGGTACGACCCGAGGTAAATCTTTTTCACTTTGTTTTTCATTGTATCTGCTACCGTGACATTATGATCTTGCGCGGCTTGGTTTTCTTCCACACCATTCCCTCGGCCATTTTCCGGGTTTAGAACCCCGTTTTCGTCGTTCATCTTTGTGTATTATTAACGCTTTAAACTAATAAAAACGTTTATACCCCTCCTTTTTATACGCTGAAAGTAGCGGTGTGTGCTGCTGATGCACAATGAACTATCCACCCTATACTTTCGGCCTGTTTTTTACCTATTATAGCCGGATAAATGTTTTCTATTGTTGGATCTGCTGATTCTATGATCTGAAAGAAGGTTTCGTGTCCTTGTACATCAATTATTATTCCGCCTATGATATAATATAGATTTCCGAATAGGGTCACTAGTTCTGTGTCACACGGCCAATACTCTATACTAAGTAAATTTGCAGTAATATAGTTGTGTTTTGTCTGAGTCGTCACTAAAAATTTTGTATGTCCACCTATTATTTCTGAGCTTTCTAGGATTAGCTCACAACTTCCTAATATGTTCTCGTTAAAACCATGAGGGTATAAGTTGCTAAGAAATAACACAGCACTAATTCTAGATCTTCGATAATATTTAGTCAAATGATAAAGTATTCTATTAGAAAATCTTTCTGTGTAATTATTATGTAGTACCTTTTTATTAGAATAGACGATAAATTCTAGATAACAAGAGTAAACCTAAAATTAGGTTTAGACCTTCCTATATAACAAGTTGGTTTAATTGTTCGGTTATTTGCTCTATTTGTCTGCTATCTACTCTTTTCCTATAATCTACTCCTCGTACCATGCACTCTACTAAAGTTACAGACCTCTTTACCTTTCCTAGTTTCTTGTTTAACCACATATATTTTTGCGATATTTCATGAAGGTTAAACACTGCTAAATTTAACCTGTCGTAAAGGTCAGTGGGGTCTCTGCGTAACAGATGCAAGAATTCTGGCATCATGTAAACAAAACTAATGCAATTTTAGTTTTCTAAATTCCGACACTAGATCTTTTATTTCTTCTTGTTTAACCAATAAATCGGATTTTATTTCCTGAATCGATTGTCTATTCTTGTCATTAAGATTACTCAGAGCAAATAACCAGTTTACTAAAAATCTACCGCGTTTCTCTACTCTCTCGATATTACACTCTAAAATCCTGCACTGTAAAAATTGTCTTTGGCTGAATTCTTCCACAGATTCTAATCTTTCTTTTATTTCAATAATATGGTCTTGCGAGAAACCTGTTACGTCCGAAGATATAACATAGTTTAGTTTAGTTAATAACTATATATTAACTTATATTTTGAACCTAGACTAGAAAGTCTAATAGTTCGGGAATAATTTGATCCATTTTAATAAATTAAATTGTCTTGAAATTTGTTGTAAAAATATGTGTTAAAGAAAGAAGAAAAAGAAACTAACGGAAGAGAATTGAAAATGTATAGCCTACGCGCTTAATAAAATAAGGTTAGCAACCATACATATCAATACCGCACGTTTTTCCTATTTAAAAAAAATATAGTCATCATGAAACTCGGTTTTACAAGTTCCTATTTCTGACGAAAAATGTAAAGAGTAGAAGAAGATAAAAAGAATGTGTGTGAAAATAAAAAATGATGGAACACAATGATTACAATGAAAAAAAGAACTTTGTTTATTAAACTTACTTTTTAGCAGTTAGTTTTTTGGTTTGTCAGATAAAATTGGCAGCGAACGTATAGTCGTCGAAATCCTTGATAACTTCCCTTCAAACTTGGCAAATTGGAAAATTAATGAAATCTCTTCGGAAACTTGGCAGGAACTTGTTTGAAAACTTGTCAAAAACTTGTCAAAAATTTGTCAAAATATTGTCAAAAACTTGTCAAAAACTTGTTAAAAACTTGTTGAAAACTTGTCAAAAACTTGTCAAAATATTGTCAAAAACTTGTTTAAAAACTTGTTGAAATATTGTCAAAACTTGTTAAAAACTTGTTAAAAACTTGTTGAAAATTTGTCAAAAACTTGTTAAAAACTTGTTAAAAACTTGTTGAAAACTTGTCAAAAACTTGGTGAAAGAAATGGAAAAATTAAAAGTTTGAGAGTTTTCTGTTGTACTTGTTAAACTGAAGAAACAAAAAAAAGAGAGGTGAGAGTTAGTGAGTGAGGATAATTGTCAATTTTTATACTCTTGTACCCTCTAAAAAAATTTCAAGTTGGGGGTGAAATTTTCCAGTGGAGGAGTATGGGCTGCCCAAATTTTGTTTTTAACGAATAGAAGGAATAAAAGGCGTAAAAACTCATTAGTGAGGCCCTTGCGATTGGGACCCTCCGTTACGTCCTTCAAAAAATTGCTGAATTTTTCGTGGGCGTACCAGATTTAAAATTTTTTAGAGTGGGGTATAAGTTCCTAGTTTTCCGAAAAGATGGAGACTCTGTTAGGTTTTCCAAAAAAAAATTCAAAGTTTAAAAAGTTTAACTTTTTGGGAAATTATCAAGGATTTTTACATTAAATCGAGTAAAATTCTTACATAATTTCTATAATACGTTTTTTTATAACAATTCGAAATTAGTTTACTTAAATTAATTAATACTAAATTTAGTTGCTAAATTATTAACTTAAAAATTATTGAAACTAATTAAATTGTAGTAAAATAATTTTATTTATATTTAAAATGGATATTTATTTGCTTTATTAAATAAAATAATTAAACTTTACTAAATTTAGTAAATAAGTATGTGTTCTTGTTACGAACCGAAAATTATTATTATTTTAATTTATTAAGATCAAGAAAGATAACCCAGAATTTTAAAAATCCGAAGAATAAATTTTTGATGTCGAGCGATGAAATTAAATTTGCCGCGCGCCTGCGGAGGTTCGTTGGAGGAAATCAAGCTGCCAGGGCCGGAGGGCCCTGTTTTTATTTTATGGGGTCCGTTTATCTCTTTTAAAAGTGTTTACCAAGCAACATCGTTTTGAATTTTTTTTCTAATTAAATAGTTTGAGAATTTAACATGAAAGGAAAGTTGAAAGACAATAAGGAGACAGAAAATTTTGAAATGTAAATTCACAATTTATTACGATTTTAAACAGATGAGTTTACAGAAAGATATAAAAGAAGTTATAAAATGGAACGATACAACTACTCACTCAATCTCCTTGACAAATTAATCCTACGGTGTCTTATCTTACCGCCGAGTTTTGAGATACTCGACGGGCGAAAATTTCCTTTTTTTTGCTGCTAGGCCTCTCAAATTTGGGCGGCCTAAGCACCACACGCACAAATCAACTCACGAATTGAGGGAGGGAAATTTAAATTCGACACACACGCACTGAATTAAATTTCAATTCCTGCTCAGATTTTAGTTTGTGAATTTTTTTTAAACTTTACACGTGATTTCAACTATTAACATTTATTCAAATTTAAAAATTTTAATTTTGAAACAACGAAAATAATTAATTTTGGTCGGGCTTCACTTTCATGAAGCTTTTACCTTTTTATTTATTTTCGTCTGTCTCAAAGCTGGACACTATCTTGTAGTGGTCCTTCGAAATGAGGGTCGATTAACAGACGGGCGCGTCCCTGCGTTTTGCACTCCGTTTATGCCTCCATGAGGAGCTTACTGAGAGAGCAAAAGTTGTACTACGAATTTTAAAAATGTTAATTGCTCCTCTAGTCCTTGCTTCTAAATCTGGGGGAAGAATTGGGATTAGAAGAGGTGGTTGTGGGAGTAGAAGTAGGGTTGGAATTTAAGGCCCATTGGTCAAGAAGATTTTTGCTTACTTGCGAATCTCACGCTTATCGTGAGAACGGAAAGCTGTCAGGAAAATTTGATATTTTTCTGGAATTATTATTTTCAAATAATTCCAAAAAAAATAAAAAAAATAAATATAAAAAAAATAAAACAATAAATTGTTTATTGTTGTTATTATTATTTCAAAAATGTTATTATGATTATTTATAATCATAAATAAATTGCACTAAAATTAGTGCTAGTGTTCTAGTTATAATTGTTCAATAACTAAGAAACACCATATAGTTTTGGAGTGTAAAAAAAAATTTGAATAAGTAATTTCCTTTTTATTTAATTACGCTAGAAAAGAAGTATCATTCGATTCAAGTCATCGCACGTGCGTTTGTTTAGCAGGCGAGGAAAGTGAAATTTGATACTTTTCTGGAATTATTATTTTTAATAATTCCGAAAAAAATTCAAAAATAAAAAAAATATATAAATAACAATAAAAGAAATCAATAGTAAAAAAATTTTTAAAAAAATTATTTATTGTTGTTATTAATAAATAATTAAAATTATTTATTAATAAAATTACACTAATAATTAGTGCTGGTGCTCTGGTTATAATTGTTCAATAACCCTAGAAACACCACGTAATTTTAAAGGGTACATCAATTTTAAATTAAACAATTTGGAGATAAAATAATTCCTTTATTATTTCTTTGAGCTTTAAAAGAAATAATGTCAGCCTGAATCATACACGTGCGTTTGGATTTCGAGCACGTGGGGCCTAGGGGAAGAGGGAAGGATGCAGCGAAGGAGAAGAAGCAACGAGAAGAGGCCTGAAATGTGTGAGTGGCCTGTATTACTTATGGTGTGACTGTGTGCGTGATGCCATGCTAATACTGTTTTAAAGGAGCTTATGTGTATGCGTGTGCGTTGCCACAGCCGTCCAAAGGTGTATAGGTTCGAAGGCGATGTACAATAAAATGACTATTTTCTATTCTATTCTATTTTCTTCTATTAATTAATATTAAGATTTGTGATGAAATAGTCTTTTCCACTTTATAATATTCATGCGTATCTATTCGAACAAAACAAACGGGATATCCCGGGATATCCATAAACGATTACGCATAGTTTTTTTTTTAACAAAATAATTAGGATATCCAAGGATATCCACATATAAACATAGATAGTATCTAAACTAAAGTAAGTGGGGTATCCAAGAACATCCGCCTTCAAATACAAGTAACACTTGAACTAAAATAAATGGGATGTTCAAGGATATCTACATATAAATGCACGTGATATCTAAACTAAAATAATTGAGATATCCAAGGATATCCATAGGTGAACGTGTATAATATTTGAACAAAAATAATTAGGACATCCAGGGATATCCGCATATAAACACAGATAATATCTAAACTAAAGTAAGTGGGATATCCAAGAATATCCGCCTTCAAATACAAGTAACACTTGAACTAAAATAAATGAGATGTTCAAGGATATCCACATATAAATGCACGTGATATCTAAACTAAAATAATTGAGATATCCAAGGATATCCATAGGTGAACGTGTATAATATTTGAACAAAATAATTAGGACATCCAAGGATATCCACATATAAATGCCCGTGATACTTAAACTAAAATAATTGGGATATCAAAGGATATCCATAGGTGAACGTATATAATAGTTGAACAAAAATAATTAGGACATCCAGGGATATCCACATACAAATACATACAACATTCAAACTAAAATGAGTAGGATATCCATATGCAATTGCGTGCAATATTTAATCCAGAATAAGTGGGATATCCAAGGATATCTATAGGTGAACGTATATAATATTTGAACAAAAATAATTAGGACATCCAAGGATATCCACATATAAATGCCCGTGATACTTTAACTAAAATAATTGGGATATCCAAGGATATCCATAGGTGAACGTATATAATAGTTGAACAAAAATAATTAGGACATCCAGGGATATCCACATACAAATACATACAACATTCAAACTAAAATGAGTAGGATATCCAAGGATATCCATATGCAATTGCGTGCAATATTTAATCCAGAATAAGTGGGATATCCAAGGATATCCATATGTAAATGCCCAAAGTATAGAAATAAAATAAATGGGATATTCAAGGATATCCATGCGGTAATATCTAAGCTAAAATACGCATGGGATATCCGAGGATATCCACAAGCAAAGTTTAGTAGTATATATAATAAAAAAATAATTCCTGAAAATCATAATTATTTTAAATGAACTAGCCCTTTTGTTGCTAGTTCTAATGGAATGCTCAAATAGCCCGACTTCGTTTCCGGTGCGGTGCTGACACTAGCTTATGCTTTGCGATAAAAGTATCATTTTTCGGTCGCGCATAAGTTAATAAAAATTAAGTTATTTCGTAACAGTTCTTTTAATTTCAATAATTTTTAGTTTCACAATGTAAGAAATGTGTTGAAAGTTTATTAAAACTTAATTTCTAAACAATATATTATTTAAACAATTAAATAATTGAATTTTACTAATTTTAATTATTAGTAGTTTTAATTTATGTCAAAAATTTATTATTCATACAAAAAAATGAATCGATGAAATGAATTTTAATTTTATACATTATTATTTATTATAAGTAACAATTGTTTAAACAATTTTTAAACATTATTGTTGAATAAAAAAAAATTTCAATTATTTAATTGATTATAAAACTAATTATCGTTTGGTTCTTATAAGTAAGAAAGAGAATAAAAAGTAAAATTCAAATTTTATTAAATGAAAGAGATCGAATAAAAAGTAAAATAAAAAAAATTTAAAGAATAATATTAATAATTGTTGCAAAAACGAGAAAAACACAAAATTCGCTTTTTTTACATAATTTTTATAAGAATAAGAAATAGTTATTAGACAGGCGATTTTTGGGTTTTTCTTATTCTGCCGCCAACGGATCATTATCTTGCGCCGGGATCTGTTCACGCAAATTTAGACCAAAGGGCCTAGATCATTCCTTTGTTAGATACGCTCTTTTGTTGCGTAATGGGTTTTTAAAGAATGTTTCTAGCAAATATTGATTTTTCTCGCATTGAAAATTTTTAGATGAGATTGGAGAAAAATTCCTTTTCGAGAAAAATCAATATTTGAGTTTCAAAAAGAAAAAATTTTCAATATCTTATTTAAGTTAAATAAGATACAGATAATAAAAAAAACAAAAAAAAATTGAGGAAGAAAATGCATTCTGACGTCACACCCCCATAGTTAAATGGTTGCTTATAGATTATAACAAAGTGATATCGGAGAAGCGACCACAGAATATACATATGTTTTGAAATTTTTCAATTATTGCTTAGTAATTATTGAGATCTTAAGGTGGGTTTCCTTTCCTGAAGATTAAATTTCCACGATCAAGTGCTCACTGTATGTGAAAAAATCCTCTGTGTTGTTGTACTTCGTTGGTAGGGTAAATTGGGGATGATGATGGAACCTCTGTTGCTTGTGATTGTTTTGAAGTCTTATGGGATGAGACTTCCTGTAATGGAACATCCTTAGGTGTTGGTGGTGGTCGGGTTCCGAGATGAACCAAGAGATGAGCTATTGATCCACAAACTGCGCCCAATGTATGGACCAACCGTAGATTGAATGAAGAGTGTAGCCGTGAACCAAGGTGTTGACTATGGATTTCAGCAGTTGAAAAATGGTTAAAACTGCAAAGATTCCTGCGCTTACTGTGCCAAACGTCAGGAACTTATTCCACATTTTATTCCATGTGTTGTCCACGAATTTTTCCACGACTTCTTCATTAAAAAGGTTTAAAACGTTTTGGTTGGTTGCGATGGTTTGATGTCCACTCATGGTCATAGCCAAATCATTTAAAACTGCTGTTTTCTCTACTGGAAACATGATTTTATCCTTTAGTTGTTCAATTTCCCTTTCCGTATAAATGCCACTGGTGGCTAAATCTTCGGGGTTAGTATATTTCCATGTGTTGGCCTTAGCGGGTTGAATTATTGCAGGTGGAATTGCTTCAATGGCCATTGGTAAAATTTTGTACCAATGTTCATTGACGAGATAGTAAGACGGTAGAAGGGTGTTGCACTGAATCTGGGTTCCTCTTGTTTGTATTTTTAGCAAAACTTTCTTCAGGTTGAGTTTCAAAAATAAACAATTTGGGGTGCTCGGTCTTCGTTATTTTATATCCGCAAACAAGTTCACTTGATTTAGAATTTAAAGCAAAAGTAATTTCTCCTTTACTAACTGAATAAATAGTTTGGGGATTTGACATGTCAAGGTCTATCATTTTATTGGCCCTACCTTCGTACAAAATACTGTATTGGTCGAATTTACAAACGTGAGTTTGAATCGTGTTCCAAAATGTATATCCTCCTTCCTGATCTATACATTTTTCTTCTAATAATCTACAAGTAGTTCCTGATTTTAAAACAATTGTATTTGAATCTAATTTTACTCTAGCTAAATGTTCTGTGAGAGTTATCTTAACGGTAGCCTGAACTACTACATTTTTCCATGATCCATAGGGATCCGAATAACCTACACCTTGACATGTTCCGTCAAATTCTACAGACCCGGCAATCGTCGTTGGATGTGTTACAGTTTGATTAATCTTAAGCCCATTAATTACATGATTATTTGCTAATTTTAAAATTCCGGAATTATGTGCAAGTTCACACTCAGATTTACTTGTTTCTGTTATGTATTCATTCACACCATTATTAACTATAGAAGTATGAGAATGCATACCGCAATGATAGATCGTCCTACGTATTTCAACCTTACATTGTTTTACCAAGGTTTCTGTATACTCACTAATCTGCAGCAGCTGAATATATGGGTACGTAATGTTTAAATTAGTTTCTGGTATGTCACATTGGCCAACTTCTAGTAGTGAAATTGTGGTTATATTCAATTTCCTTGATCCACAATTATACCCAATGAGTCCTAATGATGCTTCGATTAAAGTGAATAAAACGAAAATTATCAATTTCATCTGTAACACGCACAAAGGTAATATTAAATTTTATGTATATACAATAGGATCATTAATTTTTTTGTTTAATTTCTTGATTTATATGAGAAATTCTAAGTCGATTCATATGTACTACTTTATTAGATTTATTCCAAGTTATACGAACATTAACCTTGTGGAATATTTCTAAAATTTTGTGCGGACCAGTGTAATGAGATCCGAATTTATTTTGTTTAGGTCCCTTTAATAAGAAAACGTAATCACCTACTTTAAAATTTCTAGGGTTGATCGTACGATCATAGTATTTTTTTTATTTAAGTTTAGAATTAACTAAATTATCGTAAACAAGAGTCCTAATTCCATTAAGTCTAGTAACTAGGTCTATAATGTATCCTTTATAAGTAGGAACTACATCATTTTCCTGAAGGGTTTCCCCTGAGGGGAGTCGAGCTAATTTTCCATATACTATTTCATATGGGGTATATTTCGTACTTTCTGAAACACAAGTATTATAATTTAAGATTGCAATTTCTAACCATTCGTCCCATTCTTGATCAATGGTTGTATATTGTTTAAGAAATTCACCTAAAACGTGATGAGATCTTTCAAGCGATCCATTTGATTGGGGATGGAATGCTGTAGTACGAATTTTTTTTATTTTAAAACGTTTAGCAACTCTGTTCATGAGTTTACTAAGAAAATTCTGACCTTGATCAGTTAAAACTACTCTTGGTGCTCCAAACTGACAGATAAATTTTTTTACAAAAGTATCTGCAATTGTACTAGCTAAAGTATTTTTAAGAGGGGCTGCAATACAGAATTTAGATAATTGGTCCTGCATTGTTAAAATGTATTCATAATCATTTTTAGTTTTTGGTAGGGGTCCTACAACGTCTAGAGCTACTTTGTCAAAAACAGTACCGGGAGTATCGGTTATAACTAAAGGTTGTTTAGTCTTCAACCTTACCAATTTCTTTAGCTGACAATTTAGACATTGCTGAATTCTCCTTTGAATATCTTCTTTAAGATTTTCCCAATAGTAGAGTTGTTTGATTCGAATATATGTTTTCGTGACACCTCTATGCCCTCCAATGGGGGAGTTATGCAATTCTTCAAATATTTCATCCCTTTTATCTAAAGTCGCATATCGTAAAGTGCCCTTACATATTAGAATTTTTACGGGTGTGTCTACAAATACAGCTTTGATTAAATTTAAAACATCAATCCAAATTAAATTATCTATACGTTCACTTTTTGCTATACTAAATTGTTTAATGTTTTTCTCTATTAAAAATTTTCTTAAGTTATTTAAAGACGAATATATATATATATATATATTACGTTTTAGATCATTTGAATTTTCAAGTCTTTCACCTAGAATACATAGTGGAAAATAAAAGAACTTGGCTCCCTTTTTAAAAGCGTTCATTGTTCTTTTCTCATAAAGTTGATTTGACTCAATTTTATTAAATTCAATTAAACGTTCTGCACCTATATCGCATGGTTTAGTGGTTACAAAATAAGCAATATTGTCAGGACGAAAATGGACTAAATCTTTTATTTCGAAAATTTTACATTGACTTTCAGGGTACACACTTAATTCTCTGTCATGGGAAATTGAGGATAAACTTTCCAAAGAACTATTTTTAACTGATTTATCGATTGAAGGAATTATTGAATTATTTTGTGTCAAAGGTTTCAGAGAATTGTGGATGTCAAATTCACTGTCAATTATATTATTGTCCGAGTTGTCTGTCAGTACGTCATCAATTTCTCCATCTTTCGATTCGTTTTCTATTTCTTTATAATTGATAATTTTTCTGTTGCGTTTTGGTCTTTCAAGTAAAGTTTTTGATATTAAGTTGTCATTTAAAGATTGTTGGGGATTTTGGATTATGTTTGAGTCGATTTTAATAGTATCGCTTGCACCGGTAGATGCTAAATGATTTTCTTGTGTATGAGATTGTGTAATTGTGTCTTCAGGTGTCGTAAGGGTCATTGGTACAGTTGGAGATGTTGAGCTTTGTTTCGACATTTCAAATTTTGATTCGGGTATATTATTCTTAAAGTTATTTTGTTGTAAATTTCCTTGTTTGGCTTGTTGACGAGTAACAACGTTACAGTAATTTTCTTCACTTAGCTCTACTGGGTTTCTAGACAAAGCATCTGCATTAACATTATTTTTACCTTCTTTATATACTACTTCATAATCAAATTCTAAAATTTTAAATCTCCATTTTTGTACACGTGTATTACATTCGGCTGTTTTGAACCATAATAACGGTTTGTGATCTGTTACAACTGTAACTTTCTGATTATAAATATAATTCCTAAATGTCGAAAATCCTTCTACCATTGCTAACGCTTCTTTCTCATATACCTCATATGATAATTCCGGACCACGCAATACCCTAGATGCATATGCAATTGGAAGATCTTTCCCAATTTCGCCTTGAGATAAAATAGCACCAATCGCGAATCCAGAAGCATCTGTTGTTATAATAAAAGGTTTAGAAAAATCTGGATATTGGAGTATAGGTTCCTTGCAGAGACAAGCTTGTAAAATTTTAAAAGCATTATTTTCTTTTTCGCCCCACTGAAATTTCACATCTTTACGTAATAAATTACTTAAAGGTTTAGCAATTTGTGAAAAGTTAGAAATAAACCGGCGATAATATCCTGCTAGACCTAAAAATTGTCGAACGTTCTTAACTGATTTAGGTGTTGGAAATTTCATGACAGATTCTACTTTGCGTGGATCTGGCATTATTCCATTTTCACTAATTAAATGTCCCAAATAGCTGACGTTGTTTTTTAGGAATTCGCATTTATCTAGATTTAATTGTAAATTTGATTTTTTTAAACATTCCATAACTAAAGTGAGTTTTTCTTCGTGTTCCTCTAAAGTGTCCGCAAATATTATTATATCGTCAATAAAAATAAAAATAGTTTTTCCCTGCAAACCTTTAAATGTTTCATCAATGAATCTTTGAAAAGTGGGTGGAGCATTTTTTAAACCGAAAGGCATCCGAACATATTCATAATGTCCAAATGGAGTGTTAAACGCGGTTTTATGCGCATCTTTTGGATCTAACAAAATTTGCAAAAATCCATTTGGCATGTCTAGCGTTGTATAAAATTTATGTTCTCCGATTTGATCGATTATCTGCGTAATATCCGGAAGTGGATATTTGTCAGTTATCGTTCTATCGTTTAGACATCTAAAGTCGGACACTAATCTCCATTTCTTTTTGCCTGATGAATCGGCTTTTTTTGGAACCATCCAAAGTGGAGAACTACTGGACGAAAATGATGGTTTAATAATTCCCTGCCTAATCCATTCGTGCAACTGTTTTTCAAATTCTGGTTGAAGTGAAATAGGAATTTTATATTGTTTAATATAAATAGGTTCATCGTCTATAGTCGGTGTTTTATGATAAATGTTAGAAGCTGCTTGCATTTCTTGACCCTCCTTAAAAAATCTATCTTCATATTTAACAACTATATTAATGACGTGATTTTTTTCATCGTTATCTAAATGATCAATTCGTAATTGTTCCAAGATATTTATGACTTCATTATTTTCTTTAACATGGAAAACTACAGTATTGTCTTCTAAATCATTTTCAAATAAAAAATTAAATGTTTCACTTATTTCAGCGTTTGAAAAGGAAATAATTTCTAAATCTTCAGACAAATCTTTTAAATTTTTACCGATTACATTTAAAATAAGAGCATTTTCGTAAGACTCATCAAATTTTAATTGAGATTCATCTTCATTTTCATAATCATCGACAGATAAATTTACTATTTCACTCCATTCAGATGCGTTACAAGAGTCATAGCCATTTTCTACATGATTTAGAAAATGTGTAGGATCGTTCTGATTTAGGTTTTCTTTATTAAATATAATGAGTTTTTCTGAATTATCTATTATTAAAACCGATCGCTCATAATCGATTACGGCATTAGTTTCAGTTAGATAAACAGAGCCTAAAATTCCTTCGCAAGGTATATCGAAATCAGAAGGAACAACATGAAACGTTGAAGTTTTATTGTAGACTGCTAAATCTATTGTTCCAATAGTAACATATTTATTTTCTCCTATACCTTTTAGTAATGTCGGTTTATATTTGTTAATGCAAATTTCTTCTGGTAGCAGATGTTCCTTTATTAAATTAACTTCTGCTCCAGAATCAATCATGAAACAACCTGTCTTCTCAGTGGGAGGGTTATAAATACTAATAAAAGGTAATACTTCTTCGCGTTTACCTCTTTCCCAATCTTTTATTTCACCTATACTATTATTTGAAGAAATTCCGTTTGATTCTTGAAATTTAATAAAACCATGATTGTTAAATAATAAACGCTGTCTAAAATCGAGTTTAACCTTCGCACCTTTAAAGAAATCAGAACCTAAAATACCACCATGGGGAATCCCAAAATTATCTCTTAGAACGTTAAAACGAACATTAAAACCTAATACCCTTATGTATGTTATTCCTAAAGAGGGTAAAATGTCCTTATCTATTCCTTTTATAAAGATTATTTTTGTATTATCTATTTGATCCTTATTAGGGATTAAACTAATTTTAATTAGACTAAGTTCCGAACCTGTATCTACCATTAAAGAAAAACGTTTATTACTGATTGCATGTGTTAGTTGTACAAAAGATATAATGCTAATGGTTTTATTTAAATTTACGGAAGTAACTCTGCTCCATAATTGGTCACTTCTTTCCTCGAGTGCTCCAACAAATTTTTGATCTCCTTGACTGCACTCGGTGTCTGGAGATTCATTCCGTTTCCCTGATTTTGTTTATTATTAAAAATTCTTTTTCTACACTCTTCGATGGAGTGACCTGTATTATTACAGTAATTACAAATAATGTGAGCTTTACAATGAATTTCTAAATGACCTGATTTATTACACTTTACGCATTGAAGAAAATCGCCTCTAGGACCACTAATTCGTTCTCCTAATTTAAAACATCTATCAGCTGTATGCCCTCTTTGGTCACAAAACTGACGCATTAGTTCTTTATGTTTAATACGGGGACAATTTTCTTTCTTATGACGTAAACTATCGCACAATTCGCATTTCTGTAAAAGATTACATTCCTTTGCTAAATGTCCAATCTTTTTACATAATTGACATTCTGTTTGAATAGGGTTTATATTTATACTATTAATAATTTTAAAACATTTATCAGCAGTATGACCTGATTTACTACAAATTTGATATACAGATTGTTTAAATTGTAGTTTTGTCCTATTATAACATTTATCTTCGGAATGTCCTGTTTTTGTGCATATTTTACATTGCAGCAAACTTCTACAAACCTTTGCTTCATGGCCACGTTTATTACATAGTTGACATATGTTGGGGTTATTATCACGCGTATTAGTTTCGTCTTTAGTTTCTCTCATATTTCTTAATGCTTTTTGTGCTAATAATTGTTTTTCTATAGTTATAGCCCGCTTGACAATATCATCTACTGTTTCATTTGCTACCGCACCTAAACGTTGCTCTATTTCTGATTTTAAACCGCACTTAAAGGATTGTATTATTGTAATAGTGATTGATGTTTTAAAAGCCCTATCAACGTCTGCATTCGTTTCAACTCTTTTCGCTTCAAGAATGCGAGTTCCTAAATCTCTCATTCTATTAGCGAATGCGAGGACACTCTCGTTATCGCGTTGAAATTCATTTCCTAATTCTCCTAACAGTTGGTTCACTGATTTTAAAGAAGCATATATAGTTTTTAAATAATTAGTTAAATATTCTATATTATCAAATACCATACCCTGTATTGCCTGTCTTGCTTCACCCCTTATTTTACTTCTGATTAATTTTGTTAAATTTGCTTCTGCTTCGTCATTATCCATTAATTCAGCTTCTTCGCAGCCTTCAATAAATAAATTAAATTTTGAAAGGTTTCCATCGAATTCTGGTATGATTGAAAGGATATCTCTTAGAGAAATAGTATTCTCATTCGCCATGATTCTAACAGGGTTATGTAAATTATTTTCAAAATGAATATTATTTGGAATTACTTCTACTGTACTATTTAAATTAATTAAATTTTCCTCGTTATCGCTTACTTTTAGAATTGTATTTTCTAAATCATCAGAGGTGTCACGAGAACTATCAGAATCGGTTTCACTTTCAATAATAGGTAATTTTTTTACAGGACTTCTAGGGATTTTGGAAACAGATAAAAAGGCTTCGTACTCCTTTTTCAACTCGATATTATTTAAAACTTGGGCTCTGGTGAAAATAGTTTTATCCGACATTAACAAAAAAAAGAATGGAAATTCGAAAGTACACAAAAAAACAGATTCAGAATTTGTTTAAAATATAATTTATTAAAAAAAAATTTTTTTTTAAATATATATATATTTTTTTTTAATATATAGTTTTTACAGACATAATAAAATATAATTATAGTTATCAAATTTTAAAAAATAAAATGAACAATAAAAAAGGAAACGATGATTTCAACAATTGTAATAAAAAATGTTTTTGCTAAACGATGATGTGCGTCCCTAATTACAATTATTTCTCTATCTAAATCGGCAAATTTGTTATTAAAGTCAGTAAATGCACCAGAGATGAATTGGATTTGATTTATATTAAAAGTTTCTATAGATTTCAAAGATTTATTTAAAACATTGGATTTTATTGTTAATTTCTGCGTTTCTTCTTGTATTTGGTTATTGAAGATGGCAGTTTTGGTTATAAATTCCTTAACTGTTTTTCGGTACTTTATGGAATTCTCCGTTTGTACCATAAAAATTTTATTAAGGTTAGTGAATTCTTCGTGAATGTAACCTTCCCAGGATGATAGATTTCTGGTATCAAGCATCTATAAAAAAATATAAAGAAAGAATTAAAGGAACTAAAAACAGAAAAATAAAATAAAAAGGATTTATACTAGAAATAATTATTAAAACTACTTACATTTTATTTAATTTGGGTATAGTAAATCGTGGGTTTATTATTCTAAAACATTGATAACAATTTTCAAGAAATTTCCCGTTATCCATGCATGTTGAACATAAACTTTCACGAAATTGATTAATCCTTTCTTCTAATGTTGGAGGAGGTGGAGGTGGTTGCAATTTTGTTTCGTTATTTGGTAAAGGTGGATAAATTCCTTTTGGGAACTTTGCAGCCAATTTTTCAGCTCTTTTCTCACGTTTCCTTTTTAAAGCAGCTCTTTATTTTTTCGAATACCTAGTTCTTTTATGCGTAAAATAACCAGGATGATCCACTAAAAAAAATAATAAATAAATGAGATTTAGGGAATTCAATTTAAAACATAATTTTTCTTTTAGTGTATATGAATCGACTTAAAATTACAAATGATATAATTGATATCTTCAATTTTGATTAGAATATATAAATTTTAGCTTTTAGTAAATTTAAATTTGTTTTTAGTTTAGTTTGATAAAATTTAGTTTATTTTAGCAAACTTATAAAATTTTTAGTTTTTAGTAAATTTGAATTTTGTTTTTAGTTTAGTTTGATAAAATTTAGTTTATTTTAGCAAACATTAGAAAATTTTTAGTTTTTTTAGTAAATTTGAATTTTGTTTTAAGTTTAGTTTGATAAAATTTAGTTTATTTTAGCAAACTTGAAAATTTTTAGTTTTTAGTAAATTTGAATTTTGTTTTTAGTTTAGTTTGATAAAATTTAGTTTATTTTAGCAAACTTATAAAATTTTTAGATTTTAGTAAATTTGAATTTTGTTTTTAGTTTAGTTTGATAAAATTTAGTTTAGTTTAGTAAAATTTAGTTTTAGCAAACTTTAAAATTTTTTAGTTTTTAGTAATTTTTTATTTAGTTTTTAATTTAGTTTAGTAAAATTTAGTTTATTTTAGCAAACTTTAGAAAAATTTTAGTTTTTAGTAAATTTGAAATTAGTTTTTAGTTTAGTTTGGTAAAAGGACGCCGCACCAAATACATGGAAATAAAGGTCTCGGTGAAATTTTTTTATATTTTGTAGTTTTGTAGTTTATGACCTATTAAACAAAAAATGTTAGTACCAAAACTGAAAAAAATGGACAGTTTTTGAGTTACACGACTTAAAAGTCACGAAATACACAAAAAATCGAAATATACAATGTAAAGGAAACAATGTTCTTTATACGAGCAATCTATAAAATTCTTTAACAACTCTTGGCATAAAAAGCAAAAAACTTGAATAATGATATGTTAAAAGATAGCATATTGTAATTATGGTTGTAACAACCATCTTTTAACATATCATTATTCAAGTTTTTGCTTTTTATGCCAAGAGTTGTTAAAGAATTTTATAGATTGCTCGTATAAAGAACATTGTTTCCTTTACATTGTATATTTCGATTTTTTGTGTATTTCGTGACTTTTAAGTCGTGTAACTCAAAAACTGTCCATTTTTTTGGGTTTTGGTACTAACATTTTTTGTTTAATAGGTCATAAACTACAAAACTACAAAATATAAAAAAATTTCACCGAGACCTTTATTTCCATGTATTTGGTGCGGGGTCCTTTAGTTTATTTTAGCAAACTTTAAAATTTTTTTAGTTTTTAGTAAATTTGAAATTAGTTTTTAGTTTAGTTTGGTAAAATTTAGTTTATTTTAGCAAACTTTAAAAATTGTTTAGTTTTTAGTAATCTTTTATTTAGTTTTCAATTTAGTTTGGTAAAATTTAGTTCATTTTAGCAAACTTTAAAATTGTTTAGTTTTTAGTAATTTTTTATTTAGTTTTTAATTTAGTTTGGTAAAATTTAGTTTATTTTAGCAAACTTTAAAAAAATTTTAGTTTTTAGTAAATTTGAAATTAGTTTTTAGTTTAGTTTGGTAAAATTTAGTTTATTTCAGCAAACTTTAAAATTTTATAGTTTTTAGTAATTTTTTAATTAGTTTTTAATTTAGTTTGGTAAAATTTAGTTCATTTTAGCAAACTTTAGAAAAATTTTAGTTTTTAGTAAATTTTTATTTAGTTTTTAATTTAGTTTGGTAAAATTTAGTTTATTTTAGCAAACTTTAGAAAAATTTTAGTTTTTAGTAAATTTTTATTTAGTTTTTAATTTAGTTTGGTAAAATTTAGTTTATTTTAGCAAACTATAAAATTGTTTAGTTTTTAGTAATTTTTTATTTATTTTTTAATTTAGTTTGGTAAAATTTAGTTTATTTTAGCAAACTTTAGAAAAATTTTAGTTTTTAGTAAATTTGAAATTAGTTTTTAGTTTAGTTTGGTAAAATTTAGTTTATTTTAGCAAACTTTAAAATTGTTTAGTTTTTAGTAATTTTTTATTTAGTTTTTAATTTAGTTTGGTAAAATTTAATTTATTTTAGCAAACTTTAGAAAAATTTTAGTTTTTAGTAAATTGGAAATTAGTTTTTAGTTTAGTTTGGTAAAATTTAGTTTATTTTAGCAAACTTTAAAATTGTTTAGTTTTTAGTAATTTTTTATTTAGTTTTTAATTTCGTTTGGTAAAATTTAGTTTATTTTAGCAAACTTTAGAAAAATTTTAGTTTTTAGTAAATTTGAAATTAGTTTTTAGTTTAGTTTGGTAAAATTTAGTTTATTTTAGCAAACTTTAAAATTTGTTTAGTTTTTAGTAAATTTGAAACTAGTTATTCAAAGTTAGAAACAAAGTTTTTTGTTTTTTATTTTATATTTTTAACTAAATTTTCTTTTCACCCTTTTTATTATTAGCAACAACAAAATGGACATACAAATTTAAAATGAGATGAAAAAGACAATTTAACTTTTCAAAATTTAAATCAAATTTATCCCTCCGGGGCCTCCAAAAATTTTATTCCTATGTTACGTCCGAAGATATAACATAGTTTAGTTTAGTTAATAACTATATATTAACTTATATTTTGAACCTAGACTAGAAAGTCTAATAGTTCGGGAATAATTTGATCCATTTTAATAAATTAAATTGTCTTGAAATTTGTTGTAAAAATATGTGTTAAAGAAAGAAAAAAAAGAAACTAACGGAAGAGAATTAAAAATGTATAGCCTAGGCGCTTAATAAAATAAGGTTAGCAACCATACATATCAATACCGCGCGTTTTTCCTATTTAAAAAAAATATAGTCATCATGAAACTCGGTTTTACAAGTATTTCTGACGAAAAATGTAAAGAGTAGAAGAAGATAAAAAGAATGTGTGTGAAAATAAAAAATGATGGAACACAATGATTACAATGAAAAAAAGAACTTTGTTTATTAAACTTACTTTTTAGCAGTTAGTTTTTTGGTTTGGCAGATAAAATTGGCAGCGAACGTATAGTCGTCGAAATCCTTGATAACTTCCCTTCAAACTTGGCAAATTGGAAAATTGATGAAATCTCTTCGGAAACTTGGCAGGAACTTGTTTGAAAACTTGTCAAAAACTTGTCAAAATATTGTCAAAAACTTGTCAAAAACTTGTTAAAAACTTGTCAAAAACTTGTCAAAATATTGTCAAAAACTTGTCAAAAACTTGTTAAAAACTTGTCGAAAACTTGTCAAAAACTTGTTTAAAAACTTGTTGAAATATTGCCAAAACTTGTTAAAAACTTGTTAAAAACTTGTTGAAAACTTGTCAAAAACTTGGTGAAAGAAATAGAAAAATTAAAAGTTTGAGAGTTTTCAGTTGTACTTGTTAAACTGAAGAAACAAAAAAAAAGAGAGGTGAGAGTTAGTGAGTGAGGATAATTGTCAAAGTGTCAATTTTTATACCCTTGTCCCCTCTAAAAAATTTCAAGTTAGGGGTGAAATTTTCCAGTGGAGGAGTATGGGCTACCTAAATTTCGTTTTTAACAAATAGAAGGAAAAAAAGGCGTAAAAACTCATTAGTGAGGCCCTTGCGATTGGGACCCTCCGTTACGTCCTTCAAAAAATTGCTGAATTTTTCGTGGGCGTACCAGATTTAAAATTTTTTAGAGTGGGGTATAAGTTCCTAGTTTTCGGAAAAGATGGAGACTCTGTTAGGTTTTCCAAAAAAAAATTCAAAGTTTAAAAAGTTTAACTTTTTGGGAAATTATCAAAGATTTTTACATTAAATCGAGTAAAATTCTTACATAATTTCTATAATACGTTTTTTTATAACAATTCGAAATTAGTTTACTTAAATTAATTAATACTAAATTTAGTTGCTGAATTATTAACTTAAAAATTATTGAAACTAATTAAATTGTAGTAAAATAATTTTATTTATATTTAAAATGGATATTTATTTGCTTTATTAAATAAAATAATTAAACTTTACTAAATTTAGTAAATAAGTATGTGTTCTTTTAATTTCAATAATTTTTAGTTTCACAATGTAAGAAATGTGTTGAAAGTTTATTAAAACTTAATTTCTAAACAATATATTATTTAAACAATTAAATAATTGAATTTTACTAATTTTCATTATTAGTAGTTTTAATTTATGTCAAAAATTTATTATTCATCCAAAAAAATGAATCGATGAAATGAATTTTAATTTTATACATTATTATTTAATATAAGTAACAATTGTTTAAACAATTTTTAAACATTATTGTTGAATAAAAAAAAATTTCAATTATTTAATTGATTATAAAACTAATTATCGTTTGGTTCTTATAAGTAAGAAAAAGAATAAAAAGAAAAATTCTTTTTATTCTTACTTTTATTCTTCTTACTCTTTAATAAAAGAGATCGCATAAAAATTAAAATAAAAAAATTTAAAGATTAATATTAATAATTGTTGCAAAAACGAGAAAAACACAAAATTCGCTATTTTTTACATAATTTTTATAAGAATAAGAAATAGTTATTAGACAGGCGATTTTTGGGGTTTTCTTATTCTGCCGCCAACGGATCATTATCTTGCGCCGGGATCTGTTCACGCAAATTTAGACCAAAGGGCCTGGATCATTCTTTTGTTAGATACGCTCTTTTGTTGCGTAATGGGTTTTTAAAGAATGTTTCTAGCAAATATTGATTTTTCTCGCATTGAAAACTTTTAGATGAGATTGGAGAAAAATTCCTTTTCGAGAAAAATCAATATTTGAGTTTCAAAAAGAAAAATTTTTAATATCTTATTTAAGTTAAATAAGATACAGATAATAAAAAAAAACCAAAAAAAAAATTGAGGAAGAAAATGCATTCTGACGTCACAAACCTGTGATTACTGTGTTGATATTTGGAAACATTAAAATGATATTTTTATTTTGTATTAACTAATATTAACGATTTTGTTTATTGTTTTTTTATCACGAAAAATCAGTTTGCTGATAACAATTTTATCTATTCGGAAAATATTACTTATTTTTTGTAAAAAACTCTAACTAAGCTTGAAATGTTTTTCGTATAATCCTGTATATAGTGTATTTTCTTTTTATTTTCTTTTTTTTAATATAGGTTTCTTTACAAGTCAGAAATTCTTTCGAATATAAAAAAACTTAATTATTGGTCAGACTACTATAAATTTGTAGCTATTTTATATATTTTTGAATTTTATGTTGAGATTTATCAAAAGAAACTATCTACATATTTTATGAAAAATGAGTTTTATATACCGTTGGATTCGTAATGAAAAGACGAATCTAATAGTCGCATTCGTAATTAAAAATTTTAATTAGATTAAAAGATAATTAGGGGTCCATTGAACTATCCACAGAGATTTGCGAGAAATATTTTTTAAAGTGTCACTATCTGCAGAAACAGACGACCTATCTACAAATTTTTCAGGATTTTTAACCCACTTGACCCCTGAAATCCTGATTTCGAGCACTATGTACATAGGTTAGCCAGGAAACTGAACTCAAAAGTCACAAAAGTAGAGAACTATGTACATAGTGACGTTTTTCATACACATTTAACTCGGTCTTTGGTTAACTTTCCATGAGAGAGAGAGCACTATCTACAATTTTAATTATGCCAATAAAAAAATAATGAAATAATTTGCAAATAAATGTTTTATTTTGTATTAACAAATATATTTAATGTAATTTAAAAAACAATTTTAATTATTTTTTGTAAAATTAAAATTTAATTTAATAATAGTTTAATGAAAAATATAATAATCAAATAAAATAAAGTTATAATGGTAAATAAAATTTATATAATTAGACATTTTTTAAAGCCATACAATTTTTAAAAATAAGATGTTTTTGTTTTCTTTGGCCTGATGGCTTTTTATTTTTAATATTATTGTTATTATTATTAAAAAATAAAATTTATAATGTATTGATTGTGATATTATTTTTATAACCATTGAAATTATCTAGAAAAATATATCATGTATTTTGATTTCATTTCAAAATACCCGCCCTATTGGTTAGTGGTTGGCTGTTGGCGCCACCTGTCGAAGGAACAAAGTACTAGTTTGTTTTCAGTGAACAATCGGGTGAGTTCGATTTGGCGCGTCAATAAGTTTATTCTAACATAACCCTAATTGTCATGATTTAGTAAACAAGTGTGTTTTTGTTATTATCTCGCAGAATAATGGATGAAAATAATTTTGAGAGTAATGTTTGGAGTATGTATAAGATATAATAAATAAATTTGGTGCAAAATATAAAAGAAACATTTATAAATAAAAAAATCGTCCATAATAATTTCAGATTTTCCGGATCATATACCAATGAATCCAAGCAAGTTTCCAAGTAATTATTCACAATCCTCTTCCACTACTTCGATTGATGCCATTCACATGTCGTTAAATAGTAGAAGCTACGTTAATTATTATGACAGATACAGGAGAAACATTAGACCAAACCCGTTGTCAACTTCTTTTGATAATGCTATTCCTTCATCAAGTCATAATGTTCCAGTTTTGATTCCGGAAAATAACTACGGTGATATTAATCTTTTTCGCAAGACACAAACATTTGAATTTAGAAATAATCTATATTACTCGGCGAGACCAAACTTTACGTGACAATCTTCTCATTATAATGATAATAAAGCAGCATCTAGTGCATTTTCGCACACAATTCAAGAAAATTTTAGTCACTTTAATGACAATTCAAATCTAGGCCAAAATTCGTTATTTCCGAATAACATAGATACCAGATCAGCGAATAGTTCGCAATCGCATTATTATTCGAATGAAATTCAACCAGTTAATCATCATCAACAAGTTCAAGTTTCAAATCAAGATGATTTTTCTAACCTGGACCGTACTTATACTAATACTTACTACAACGACAACAATTGTTCAAGTGGTTCAGAATTTTTTAACTTTGATGAAGACACACAAAAAATGGCAGCGCCCAGCGTGTCAAAAAATGAGGCGTTATTACCACAATCTTCAATTGCATATCAATCAACACCTTCTCCTGTTCCGATTTTTTGCCAAGAAAACATTTCTAACCTCAATTATGTGGTTGAAAACATTCCTGACCAAGCTAACATTCTACTAACAATGACCTGGAATCTCTGAATTGTTTAAATGTACCTGAACAGCAACTTGAAAATAATTCAGGTAAGTAATTACAATTAAATAAATTTTAACAATTAAATAATTTATTAAGACATAAAATTTGATAATAAAAATAGGGAAATGCAATGATAGAAACTAATTACATTTCTAATTAAATTATTTAATTATAATATAATACTAATTAATTAAAACAATTATAACATATAACAAAATAATTAATTTAAATTAAATTTGAGATTTACGAAAAAATAAATAAAGTAAACTGAAACATTATTTCTACTGTATGCCTTAATAATTTTATAATAATATTTTTAGAATTTATTGAAAATCCCGGAGAAGAACTTATAATGCAAGACTTTCTGAGAGATGATAATAATGAAACTTCAGCAGCAAATGAAACGACCAACAATCATCTTCCTATGCCCTCATGTGACCAATGCCGAATGAAATGTTCTACTCGAATGACAGAACAAGAACGTTCAATTATCAACCGATCATTTTGGAATTTAAAAAAATGTGTTGAAAAAAGATATTTCATCAACTCTCATGTAATTCGAAAACAAGTAGCAAGAAGAACAGGCACAAACGATTCAAAGCGAATGAATGTATTTCACTATTAATTGCCAAAAGAAAACGGAGAAGTTGTTCTGGTTTGCAGATCGTTTTTTCTCACCACTTTGGGTTTTAAGACTTCCAATACTCGCGCATTAAGATTTACTTCACTTAATCAGAATACAATCACACTAGAATATCCAGCTGATAATCGAGGAAAAAGAGATAAAGGAGCGATTTTAAACAGAGAGGAGAAGATTCGTCTTCACGTGGAATCATATCATCCTTACATTTCACATTATCGGCGAAGTCATGCACCAAATCGTAGATATTTGTCTAGTGAAATTACAATTAAGAAAATGGTAGATGACTTTGTCGAAAAACATTCCGAATATAAATCTCCAAGTGTTTACGAAATGTACAGATCGGTAGTAAATGACATGAATATATCTTTTGCGAAACTTGGAAATGAAGAGTGCGAAACCTGCGAACAATTCGAGCAGCACCATCCTTCGCATAATAAAACCAATCTATGCTCTTCATGCCAAGTATGCAGTGATTGGTTGTGTCACAAGGAAAGATCAGAGCAGCCTCGTAGTTTATACAAAACTCATTGTGAAGAATCTGCTTCCGACTCTGATAAAGCATTCTATTCTGCAGATTTGCAAAAAGTGATCATGCTTTCTTGGATGCCATCATTTAAAAATGTTATATTTGCGCGCAGAATAGTAATGTTCAATGAAAGTTTTATTCCTCTAAAGGCAAAACTAAAGGCCAAAACCGTCCTTTTGCAGTTATTTGGAATGAAAATGTTGCCGGCAGGAAAAAAGAAAATTTAACAAGCGCGTTTCATCAATTTTTCATTTTTTGTCGTGATAAAAACACTTGGTTCTTTGGTTAGATAATTGTTCGGCCCAGAACAAGAACTGGTGTCTCCTAACTTTTTTTATTTACATTGTAAATTCTGAATATGAGTCTGAAATCGAAAGAATTGACATTTTTATTTTGAAAGTGGGCATACATTTATGTCTGCAGATAGCTTCCACCATCAAGTCGAAGAATCGATGAAAAATATGAAAAATATTTACGATTTTTCTGATTTCGAGACTGCCGTGAGGGAAGCTAATTCACGAGTAGTCGTAAAGTCCATGTCTCCGTCTGATTTTTCCGATTGGCGGGATTACAGTTCTGCTCAAAAATTGAGAAATTTAAATACCATTCGGCCGCTTTTGAATAAAATTAAACACTTCAGAGCAAAAAGAGGCAGTAAAGTACTACAATACAGATTAGATTACAGTATGGTCGATAATATGGAAGAAATTGATTTTCTTCAAGTCAGGATAAAAAGATCAGGAATTCCAAAGCCAATCAGTCGAATAGTAATTTAAAACAGTAATTATTATTAATAATATATTATTATAATTATTATTATTATAATTAATATTATTATTATTATAATATATTATTAGTAATTATTATTTTTGTAATTCAAAATAGTAATTCATCGCGGGATTTCAAACTGTAAAAAGGAAGATTTAAAAAAATTATTGTATCTTATGCCAAAATCAAGACACAGTTTTTGGTTAAATTTGAGCGAAAATGATGTGGCGGATTTAGTTGTCGATCATGAGGTATAATATTTTTCTTCAAAAGTAAATTAAATTGAAAAAATAAAATTTCTTTAAGTATATTAAAAAAATTACCAAGTTTAATTGATGTGATATTTTAAAAACTAAAAAATATAATATGATTCGTTAGTACACCACATGTATTTTATTAAATTAAAGTATATTACGATTGTAAATTACTTTTTTAAACGTAGTTGTTTATTACGTAAATAAATAAAATGTAAAATTATAATTTTGTTTCTCAATTTAATTAATATTGTGTTAAAATAAAATAAATTTTTGTGGGATTTATTAAAATATAATTTTATGAGTTAAAACAAGTTATATAACTTCTAAAATATTGATAAAAAATATTAATATAAATAATAAAAATATAACAGAAATAAAGGATTGTATTAGAAAATAATGCAGATAGTGACTTTTTAAATTGGAAAGTGGACCTACAAAGCAATTTTAAACGTACTATCTACCACATAGCGCAGTTTTCATGTATTCTCCATAATTTTCGGATAAAAAATGTGCACTATCTACAGTTTTGTTAATAAATAATTAAAATTATTAATTTTTTTTGCACCAATGAAAAGAGCGGGTCCGAATTAGTCAAGAACATAAGTTTGTTAACAAAATTTTTAATTTTATAAAGAGATCCAGATGCAAACGCGTTTCCTTCAATATCTCCGATTGAGCTAAAATGTAGATAGTGTCTTTTTTGAAAAGGACGGCAGTATATATATATATATATATATATATATATATATATATATATATATATATATATATGACGCTCCACGGTGAAAGGGACCTTATCTGCTTAAAATTTTAGGTTATGTTTAGAGTAGTTTTAGCTTCATTAAAAATATATTATTGCTTATTTAACATCAAAAGCATATTTTTTTGAAAATATTGCATATAATAATGAACTAAATATTAATAGTTTGTAAAGAAAATTAGTCATTTTCATTCATTTGTACTTCCAACTTTAGTTCTGTCAAAAGGAGCTAAGGTCCCTTTCACCGTGGAGCGTCACACATATATATATATTTAAATTAATTATTTCTTTCTCAGATTTATTAATTAAATAATTATGATTTTCACCCTCCTGTTTTAAAGTTTTTTTTAAAGATTTTCTTGATTATATATATTTTTATATTTTCCAATTACTGAATTCGAAACTGATTAAAAAAAATAAAAATCCTAATATTTAATTACCACATATTATTAAAAAAACCAATAATTTTGTAAAATCATGTTATTAAATTCAATTCCGTAGAAGGAAACTTTCATCGACGCAAAACAGTGAACTAGTATAATTTTATTTCTCTGTCCACCTACTATTTATTATTCTAGATCAAAAAAAAATTTATTCCTCTCACTTGTTCAAGTGTCCTACGCACTTCCAACAAGGTTGTTTTTTTATTCATGGAATAGGGTCCGCTTTATTGAGGAAACTACACTTTGCCGATTGCAAATATAGTTACAGTTCCCTAGAAACTCGACTTTAGCGAGTGTAAAAAAATCTATAACTCGCAGTATTCAAAAATTCAGTATTTTTGAGTTTAGAAAAATTCTTTTTTTATTTCTAAAAAGAAAAGTTTCATTAACAATAAAGTCGTTCACATAGATAAATAGTACATGAGCACAAAATTTAATTCATTGCGTTTTTGCATTTTGTGTAATTGTATAAGTGTAAAAAAAATTTTTTTTAAAGCAACTATTTCCAACCTTTATAAATTTTTACTATTTCAATAAAATATAAAAATGAAATCCCACCGCTGCCAACAATTTGTTAAAGATGAATTTTGATTAATTATTCAAAGAAAAACAAATTTTTATTTTTGAGAAAATTCAACTTTAACTGTATACCATAAAAGGTGCCTTATTTGTAAAACAAAAAGATAAAAGAAGAGACACAAAAAAATAGTTACAAATCCAAACGTAACACACACATATATATATATATATATATATATATATATATATATAGATTCTTTAAAAGAATTTTAATTTAAACTTTTCGAGAATAATCAAAGGAAGTTGGTGACCATAAGTATAGTTTTATTTCTTTTAATTCAAATTCCCTTTTAAAGTTTTCAATCATTCAATTATTCCATAATTATTAAACTTCTCTTAAATTTTAGAATTTCAAATTTCTGAATGTTCAAATAAGTGATATTTATCATTTTTCAAAAAATAAAATTTAATGTCTACTACTTATTAAGTAAATAATTAACTATCACTGCTTTTTTTAATAAAATTCTTTACAGAAATTAGATTGTGTTTATAAATGATATCATTCTTTGGAACGATTAAATTGTTTTGTGAATCCTTTGCAGAATTTTAATTATTATCAATGGAATTGTAATGAACTTGAAAAGAAAATTTTCAATTAAAATTATTGTTTATATGTTCGAAATGAAATTTGAAGTTAAATTTTATGAGAAAAGAAAAAAATTTTAACTATTTTCATAAATTATGAAATTCTTCAACAACTTCAAGTGTGGACAGAGATCCCAAAATCACGACGATTATTATATGTAATTTTGTATTAAATTTTAAAACACATTTCTTTAAATTTTCAAAATTATGAAAAATAATACAAAATATTTTTTGTTTGAAATTTCAAACATTTTTTTAAAGAAATTATTGTAAACTTGTAAAACTTTCAAGCGTGAATTTTGAAATTATTTCATACACAATATTTGTAGAATTTTAAACACTTTTGTGTGAAAGTGTTGTAAATTGCAATCTTTTTCAATGTAATAATGTTTGGTAGCGAAGTGCGGAGTCAGACATAGCCACCTTAATGAGTAATATAACAATGATCTTACCTTGAAGGATTCCTCTGTCCCTCCAATTGCCTTCGCAATTCGATGCAGTTACCCATTTTTGTAATTAACTCCTTTTTGTTCTGCATCGACGATTTGGTGGAGCAATTTTCGCCTCCCGAAACAAGACACTGAGTAAAGGTCGCTCTCCTGAGACTATTGAATTTATTCCCAGGATAGGTTTCGTAAACCTCACGAGCCCCTAAAAACACCTCTTTCCCCGATATATTTAATTTTTCGACCCCGCTCACTGCCCTGCCCTCCTTCAGCATCGCTCTCTTAATCTCCCTAACCTCCATCCTCTCTAGCAACATTATTAACTCCCCAAGACCCTTGTCTAAATATTCCTTTTCACTTTTACTCCTGTTCTTTTCACTTTCACTCCTGTTCTTCTTTCCACCTTCACTCTTGCTCACTAACTTTTCACTTTTCTTTTCACTTTCACTCCTGTTTTTTTCTATTTCACTCCTGTTCTCTAACTTATCACTTTTTTCCCCCATTTCGATGGTATAAAACGCAAAAAAGGGAGTTAAAACAAAGGAATTACTCGACGCAATTAGTTACCCGGTCGCCACCGAACTGAATTGCGGGGACCTGCGTCTGGACCTCGGCGACATCGAGCCCTTATCACGGTAATTCTATACCAAAACATAGATATCGTCGTATCGTTAATTAATTAATTTAATTTCAATAACATAATTTATTTATTTTGAACTCAAATTTCTAAAAATATTTGAAATTAAAATAATTTATAGCCGAATAATTATAGCACAATCCTGCAATTAATATATTTAAAAAATATTTTGGCCTAACTTTGATGATTTTTAATTTTATTTTTTATAAGAACATTTACTAGAGCCCTTAAACTCCCTATTACAATACACTTTATGTTACGAACCAAAGATTAGTATTATTTTAAATTATTAAAATCAAGAAAAATAATTCAGAAATCAAAAATTCAAAGAATAAAATTTAAAGTGTTGAGCGATGAAATTAAGTTTACCGCGCGCCTGCGGAGGTTCGTTGGAGGAATTCAAGCTGCAAGGACCGGATGGTCCTGTTTTTATTTTATGGGGTCCGTATATTTCTTTTAAAAGAGTTCGCCAAACAACATCGTTTTGATTTTTTTATATTAAATAGTTTAAGAATTTCAAATGAGAAGGAAAAATTATAAGACAATAAGAAAGCAGAAATTTTTAAAATGAGAATTCATAATTTATTATAATTTTAAATAGAAGAAATTACAGAAAGATACAAAGAAAAATAAATTATAGAACGGAACGATACAGATTACTCACTCGATCTTCTTTTATTCTTTAATCCTACGGTGCTCTTATCCTACCGCCGAGTTTTGAGATGCTCGACGGGCGAAAATTTCCTTTACTGCTTGGCCTCTCAAATTTGGACGGCCTTAGCACCACACACGAACAAATAAACCCACGATTCGAGGAAAGAAAATTTCAAACTAGGCACGCACTTATGCACTAAGTTTAACTATTTACTGGCTCATAGTCTGTGAATTTAATTTTTGTTTTACGTGATTCATATTTTTCTTTAATTATTACGCAATTTAAAATTTTAAGATTTAAGATGACGAAAATAATTAATTTGGTCGGACTTCACTAAGTGAAATTTTCCTTTTTATTTATTTTCGTCTGTCCTGAATTTGGACACTATCTCGTAGTGGTCCGTAAATTAGGGGCCGATTAACAGACGGGCTCCTCTAGTCCTTGTTTCTAAATATGGGGGAAGATTTGGGATTAGAAGAGGTGGTTGTGGGAGTAGAAGTAGGGTTGGAACCTAAGGCCCATTGGTCAAGAACATTTTTACTGACTTGCGAATCTCACGCTTAGCGTGAGAACGGAAAGCCGTCAGGAAAAATTTGATACTTTTCTGGAATTATTATTTTCAAATAATTCCAAAAAGAATAAAAAAATAAAAATTAAATTGTTTATTAATTTTATTAATTATTTCAAAAAAAATTAATTAAAATTATTTATAATTATAAATAATTTGCACTAAAATTAGTGCTAGTGTTCTAGTTATAATTGTTCAATAACTAAGAAGCACCACATAATTTTATAGTGTACATATAAAAAAATTTAAGTAGGTAATACTAATTTCCCTTTAATTTGGTTGCGCTGGAAAGGAAATAATATTCAATCCAAATCATCGCACGTGCGTTTGTTCAGCAGGCGAGAAAAGTAAAATTTGATATTTTTCTGGAATTATTATTTTTAATAATTCCAGTTAAAAAAAATTTAATATCAGAAAAAAATCAAAAAAAAAAAATTCAAAAAATGAAATTATAAAAATGTTTATTAATTTTATTAATAAATAATTAAAATTATTTATTAACAAAATTGCACTAATAATTAGTTCTGATTAAATAGCTTAAATAGCCCAACTTCGTTTCCAGTGCGGTGCTGATGTAAGCTTATGCTTTGTGATATCTTAGGATATCATTTTTCAGCCGAGCGTAGGTTTTGAAGGAATTTGGTGGAGACTTTAGTGCTAATTATTTTAGAAAAATTAGTTTAAGCAAAACAAATAGTTTAAGGATTAAGAAATAGTTTTAATTTAATTTAATTAATTTTATGTTAGGTTACATCGTAACAAACCACCGTGAATATTCTGTTTTCGTCCCCGAAAACTGACTGCTGTGGAAACGAAGTTAGGGTGCGTATAATTTTACGAGTTTCGGGAAAAACAGGCCCTTCTTTGTTCTTTCTGTTTACGAGTTTTAATAGTGTCGTTAAAAGAGAAATATTTTTTTTAACACACTATAAGAAGTTACAATGTATTTCTTATAGTGCGTTCTTAGTCACGGTGATTCTATGTTTTGGTATAGAATTACCATGATAAGGGCTAGATGTCGCCGAGCACAAGACGCAGGTCCCCGCAATTCAGTTCGGTGGCGACCGGGTAACAAATTGCGTCGAGTAATTCCTTTGTTTTAACCTCCTTTTTTGCGTGTTATACCATCGAAATGGGAAAAAAGTGATAAGTTAGAGAACAGGAGTGAAATAGAAAAAACAGGAGTGAAAGTGAAAAGAAAAGTGAAAAGTTAGTTAGCAGGAGTGAAGGTGGAAAGAAAAACAGGAGTGAAAGTGAAAAGAACAGGAGTGAAATAGAAAAGAACAGCAGTGAATGTGAAAAGGAATATTTAGACAAGGGTCTTGGGGAGTTAATAATGTTGCTAGAGAGGATGGAGGTTAGGGAGATTAAGAGAGCGATGCTGAAGGAGGGCAGGGCAGTGAGCGGGGTAGAAAAAAAATGTATCGGGGAAAGGGGTGTTTTTAGGGGCTCGTGAGGTTTACGAAACCTATCCTGGGAATAAACTCAAAAGTCTCAGGAGGGCGACCTTTACTCAGTGTCTTGTTTCGGGAGGCGAAAATTGCTCCACCAAATCGTCGATGCAGAACAAAAAGGAGTTAATTACAAAAATGGGTAACTGCATCGAATTGCGAAGGCAATTGGAGGGACAGAGGAATCCTTCAAGGTAAGATCATTGTTATATTACTCATTAAGGTGGCTATGTCTGACTCCGCACTTCGCTACCAAACTTTATTACATTGAAAAAGATTGCAATTTACAACACTTTCGCACAAAAGTGTTTAAAATTCTACAAATATTGTGTCTGAAATAATTTCAAAATTCACGCTTGAAAGTTTTGCAAGTTTACAATAATTTCATAAAAAAAACTGTTTGAAATTTCAAACAAAAAATATTTTGTATTATTTTTCATAATTTTGAAAATTTAAAGAAATGTGTTTTAAAATTTAATACAAACTTACATATAATAATCGTCGTGATTCCGGATCTCTGTCTAGAAAAAAGAAATGTACATTTACATACATTATAATAATCGTGAATTTCCTTTCCGTTAGCAAATTATCTGTATTCATTTGTTTTTTTTTTGCAAATTCATTTTTGTGGGTTATTGTCATTTTTTAATGTCAAAAAGAAAAAAACGCGTTTTATTCACCTCACAAAATTTACAAAAATCCCATTCCCTATTTTTTTATTTTCCTGACTTTTTCCTTATATATATATATATATATATATATATATATATATATATATATATATATATATATATATATATATATATATATATATATATATATATATATATATATGGGACGTTCCACGTCGACAGAAACAGAGCTGTGGCCAAAAATTGGCGCAATGAAAAAAGACGTTTAAGGGCTTAAAAAATACGTACACTCGTGTACTTTTAATAACAGAAGGGCGTTTTTGAAAATCCAATATGGCGGCTTAATTACAAGCGAAGAAAGTCAACAAAATCACAAATCGACAAATAATATCGTTAATAAAAATTACAAAATCCATGGAAAAAAATTAAACGAAACTTTTTTAAACGTTTCAGGGGTCGCTTAATACAAACCCGAAGTTAGATTTTGATTAGAGTTAAAAAATTAAAAATGGCGGAAGCAAAATGGTGGACAAATTTTAAAACTCTTTAAAATCGCTCAAAAATGGTTACTCGGGGGTTTTCAAGGTCGCTGACTACTAATATGACCTAAGTTTTTAAAAATTAAAAATGTCGGATCCAATATGGCAGTTAATTTTTCGAAAATTCATTTAATTCGTTCAAAACTTGCCCTATGGGGGTTTTTTAAGTCGCTGATTACAAATATGACTTTAGTTTTTGAAAATTTAAAATGGCGGATCCAGTATGGCTGTTGATTTAATTAAAATTTATCAAATTTGTTCGAAAATTTACTTTTAGGGTTTTTATATGTTGCTGTGTACTGATTCATAAGTTTTCTATTAATATACTAAACTGGATTATAATTTGTCTTTCAAGATTTTGAAGATTGCTTTTTACAAATATTTATACAAAAATAGGAAATTTAAATTGTCTGATTAATTTAAAACCCCTTAATTATGCTTTACGCTCAAAGGTGTGGTTGCGTTTGAGTACCTTAAAACAGTTTAAGTTGGCTAAATTTTTCTTAAACTTTTCTGTCGTTTTGGATTGAATTCTAATTTTTCTAATTTCATTTTAAATTTTTGAATTCGACTACATATTATTTTAGTATTTTAGTATATTAATGGGAAACCCATGAATCAGTACTCAGCAACATATAGAAACCCTAAAAGGAAATTTTCGAACAAATTTGATAAATTTTTAATGAAATCAACAGCCAAATTGGATCCGTCATTTTGAATTTTTAGAAACTAAGGTCATATTTGTAATTAGCGACCTATAAAAACCCCAAAAGAGAGTTAGAATTCCTGAAAGGAGCCACCCAAAACCTTTTAATTTTTTTCGTACTAATGTGGTTATTTTAATAGTATTTTATATAAGAAATCATACTACCAAAGGAGTTTGCAAAAAAATTTTTTTTGTTAATGTTATTAACTATTGAAAATTTTGAACGTGTTTAATTGAAAAATGAATTTCTCAAAAACTTATTGATCGATTTTAATTTTTCAAGTTGCATTTTATTTGTCTTGAAATGAAGTATAACTGACAATATTTTCAAATAAAAATATTCAATTTTAGTGCAAAATGCAATTGTTTATCTATAAACAATTAAAGATAAATAGTGTTCTGGATGATATTTTAAGTTTAAAAGAATTACTAAAATGTTTTCAATAAACCGCTAAAAAATATTCCGTTGAAAAAAATGGCACGAAGTTTTTAATTGCTTAATTTTAAGCATTTGTGCCACAGTGCAGTGCGCAACTCTGCTCCTTATTGAGCGTTCGCGAGCGTGTTATTGTTTCTTATCGCTGAAAGGACTGCGCCTCTCAAACACTACATTTATGTTCGAAATAACTTTATTTTAATGTAATTTTTACTTTTAATTTTTTTAATGGAACATTTAATTAAGTCTTTTTGTTGAATGGTAATTACAGATGTGTTGCATAAATTTTTAAAATATCGAATTAAATTATCGAAATTAAAAAAAAATGAGCGAACTAGAGTGAAAGGACATATTTGTAATCAGCGACCTAAAAAACCCCCATAGAACAAGTTTTAAACCAATTAAATGAATTTTCAAAAAAATTGGCCACCATATTGGATCCGCCATTTTGAATTTTCAAAAACTAAGGTCATATTTGTAATCAGCGACCTAAAAAACCCCCATAGGGCAAGTTTTGAACGAATTAAATGAATTTTCGAAAAATTGACTGCCATATTGGATCCGCCATTTTTAATTTTAAAAACTTAGGTCATATTAGTAGTCAGCGACCTTGAAAACCCCCGAGTAACCATTTTTGAGCGATTTTTAAGAGTTTTAAAATTTGTCCACCATTTTGCTTCCGCCATTTTTAATTTTTTAACTCTAATCAAAATCTGACTTCGGGTTTGTATTAAGCGACCCCTGAAACGTTTAAAAAAGTTTCGTTTAATTTTTTTCCATGGATTTTGTAATTTTTATTAACGATATTATTTGTCGATTTGTGATTCTGTTGACTTTCTTCGCTTGTAATTAAGACGCCATATTGGATTTTCAAAAACGCCCACCTGTTATTAAAAGTACACGAGTGTACGTATTTTTTAAGTCCTTAAACGTCTTTTTTCATTGCGCCAATTTTTGGCCACAGCTCTGTTTCTGTTGACGTGGAACGTCCCATATATATATATATATATATATATATATATATATGGGTGATTTTCAAATAACTGTCATATTTGCATGTCCCCATAGATAAATGTTTAATATAATTATTATTTTTTGACACTCACTTCATAAATCACTTAATAGAAGTCTCTTCTTAAAGATACTTAATATTCAGTTTATTAACATTAACATTATCATAGTTAAAATTAAGAAAATAGGGTTAAATTGTCAGGTCCGTGGCATACGTTTTTTTTAAATTTTGTTCTGAAATTTTCACGTGAGCAAATATTGAAACTATCTTTTAAGTACTTTGTAGGCCAAATCTAACCAGATGTTTTACATATAAAAATATTTTTATTATAATAATATTCCACGTTCACGAGCACTTTTTTCATGTTTTAAATTATTAATTACTTTCTACCGACACATGGTAACGTCATCGTGATTTTATTACTCAATTTTATTTTTAATTGACTTCTACTGGCATTATTTTGAAGTGCAAACATTGAAAAGAAAATATTTATTCATTTTTTTATTTTTTTACGTGTTTTAACTGTGACACACATGTCAGGACCGTGGAAAAATGTCAGGTCCGTGGCATGTAACTTTTGCATTTTCTTTCCGTTTTCCATCGTAACTTTGGAAATATTCAAAATCATGTAGTTTCCATTTGAACATATACTTTAATAACAAAAATGTACTGGAATATGTAATAAAAGTCAAATTTGATTCACTATTTTAGCAGAAAAATATCTTATTCAAAAAAAATCACAGTTATTTGAAAATCACCCATATATATATATATATAATATATATATATATATATATAATATATATATATATATATATATATATATATATATATATATATATATATATATAAGTGATTTTCAAATAACTGTGATTTTATATATATATATATATATAATATATATATATATATATATATATATATATATATATATATATATATATATATATATATGGGTGATATTCAAATAACTGTGATATTTTTTAATAAGACATTTTTCTGCTAAAATAGTGAATCAAATTTGACTTTCATTACATATTCCAGTACATTTTAGTTATTAAAGTATATGTTCAAAAGGAAACTACAAGATTTTGAATATTTCCAGAGTTACGATGGAAAACGGAAAGAAAATGCAAAAGTTACATGCCACGGACCTGACATTTTTCCACGGTCCTGACATGTGTGTCACAGTTAAAAAACGTAAAAAATAAAAAAAATGAATAAATATTTTCTTTTCAATGTTTGCACTTCAAAATAATGCCAGTAGAAGTCAATTAAAAATAAAATTGAGTAATAAAATCACGATGACGTTACCATGTGTCGGTAGAAAGTAATTAACAATTTAAAACATGAAAAAAGTGCTCGTGTACGTGGAATATTTTTATAATAAAAATATTTTTATATGTAAAACATCTGGTTAGATTTGGCCTACAAAGTACTTAAAAGATAGTTTCAATATTTGCTCACGTGAAAATTTCAGAACAAAATTTTAAAAAAACGTATGCCACGGACCTGACAATTTAACCCTATTTTCTTAATTTTAACTATGATAATGTTAATGTTAATAAACTGAATATTAAGTATCTTTAAGAAGAGACTTCTATTAAGTGATTTATGAAGTGAGTGTCAAAAAATAATAATTATATTAAACATTTATCTATGGGGACATGCAAATATGACAGTTATTTGAAAATCACCCATATATATATTTTTCTGCTAAAATAGTGAACCAAATTTGACATTTATTACATATTCCAGTACATTTTTGTTATTTAAGTATATGTTCAAACGGAAACTACAAGATTTTAAATATTTCTAAATTTACGATGGAAAACGCAAAGAAAATGCCAAAGTTACATGCCACGGACCTGACATTTTTCGACGGTCCTGACATGTGTGTCACAGTTAAAACACGTAAAGAAATAAAGAATCGAATAAATATTTTCTTTTGAATGTTCGCACTTCAAAATAATACCAGTAGAAGTAAATTAAACATGAAATTGAGTAATAAAATCACGATGACGTTAACATGTGTTGGTAGAAAGTAATTAACAATTTAAAACATGAAAAGTGCTCGTGTACGTTGAATATCATTGTAATATAATATTTTTATATGTAAAACATCTGATTAGATTTTGCCTACAAAGTACTTAAAAGATAGTTTTAATATTTGCTTACGTGAAAATTTCAGAACAAAATTTAAAAAAAAACGTATGCCACGGACCTGACAATTTAACCCTATTTTTTTAATTTTAACTATGATAATGTTAATGTTAACAAACTGAATATTAAGTATCTTTATGAAGAGACTTTTATTAAGTGATTTATGAAGTGAGTGGCAAAAAATAATAATTTTATTAGTCATTTATCTATGGGGACATGCAAATATGACAGTTATTTGAAAATCACCCATATATATATTACAGTATAATTAATTAAAATTTTATTTTTACAGGAATAATGGAATGTTCAATTTGTCTCATTGAATATGACAGCGATGTGGAGATTGTCGCCACAAAATGTGATCACATATTCCATAAACGTTGCTTTAAAGAATGCATAAAAAGGTATTGAGCAAGCCATTTTTTAAAATTATTATATGAAATATTTAATATTGAATTAATATTTGCATAATTTATTTTAGAAATAAGTTATGTCCATTTTGTAAAAATAATCACACAGGGAAACCAATAAAACTTTATTTACACATTGACGGTTTTAAGAAAGAAGTTGACGGCTTAAAAAGTATTATAAATGTAATGAAACAAGAGCATAATGAAAGTGATGCAAATTGGAGGATGTATGTTTTAAAATTCAAACTATAATGAAATTATTGCTATTTCTTCCTCTCAGTGTATACCCTGCCAGAAGAATAGATTGAAATTTATTGTACTGAGGAATTAGCATTGAAGTTGAAGTCATTAAGTTGAAGGACGAATATTTCTTTGTTAATGTTAAAAATAATTTTTATTTATATTTCAACATTATATTTGTTTTTCATTAACTCAGATTCTTTACAAGTAATTATAATATATGCTAAATGTTCATGTGAATCAAAATTCATAAATAATATGTTTTTACGTAACAATTAGGGTTTGCGAGATAGTTCATAACTTTTTTAAATAATAATTTTTTATAATGAATTTTAGATATTTGTAATCATATAGCTTTACAGATTTAAATTCTTTTGTTTTAAAAATTGAATTATTTAAATTGTAAACTTTTTAAGTCATAAAATTTTAATCCCATACAAGTATTTGCTTTCGGGTCTATTGTTAAAGCAGGGGTTGCAATATAAGTTTAAAACTTAACAGAAATTTCATTGAAAATTTTGTTAACCTTTTTTATTTTCACTTCCAGATTGTTAAAAATGGTTTGTTGACATAACCTTCATTTTAAACTATTGTTAAAGGACTTTAGAAAAGTCTACCGAAACATTTTAAAAAAATCTGACTGTAATTGTACTTAGGCCAGTACAATTTCAATACCTTTTCAGTCTCTTCTTTCGGCAGGGTACATAAAAAACATTTCTAAACTTAATTTATGTTTGAAAAAAATGTATTATATTTCAGGTTGACAAATGAATTAATTAATGATAAGGAAGAAGTTTATGAAAAATACAAAAATTTAAAAAGGGAAATGAAAATCTTGAAAAAAGAAAAGTAAGCAAATATTTCAATTAAAGTTAAATATTATTAATACAGTATTATAAAGATTAGAAAATATTTTTAATATAAACTATTGAAAGAAATGAAATTTTAATGAATAATATTTATAATGCAATTTTAAGGAATGGCGCAATCCACTTAAAAAAAAGAAAACATAATAATGACGATCATGAAGAAAAAATGAAGGACGATAACGATAAAATGAGTGGAGAAAATTTTAAAAAACAAAAAACTGGACGTGAAGAAAAAACGAAGAACCTTTAAAAATCATTCCCATTATAAATTTAGATTAAGGCAAAATAAAAATACAGAAAATTATAAATTATTTAAAAAAATTAACTTTTGCAATAAAATAAAAATTAATTCTCTAAAAATGATTTTTCTTTCTCGCAGCACGATAATCAACCCTTAGAAAATTATTAACATTTAATAATGAAAATAGTGATACTTTTGCAAAACTTGCGTCTTAAAATCAAATGCAGAAATTTAATTTTAAATTTAATAATACATTAATAATTGTAAATGTTTCATTGCTGATTTTATTTTAAACAGTTTTATTGCTTAAAATTTTACATTATTTTGAAATTTATAAAAATGATTATAAAAATGACGTTTCTTAATCACAGCACCATAATCCACCTTTCTCTCTCTCTCTCTCTTAGCAATTATAATTTGCCATCAAAGAAACAAAATGTTTACCATTAAAGTGCCACTAATGTGCCATTAATGTGTCGATTTTCGCCACATCAATGCCAATTTTCTTAACGATGAAATATTTAAAAAATTTGCCAACAATGTGCCGCTATTAGACCAAGCTGCGCCCCAAAATTTGCAATTATAATTTGCTATAAAAAATACAACAATTTTTGCCAATAATGAGCCATTACTGGGTCGATGGTCGGCACATTACTGGCGATTGTCTTTAGCCATTAAAAATTAATAAATTTTTTCCTGAATGTGCCAAAAAAGGGCCGAGAGATGGACGAGTTTCAAAAATTTTGAGAATCTGACCATCGACGCCATCAATGGCACAGAAATGAAACGTTTTTGAACACCAGTAATGACCCAGTAACTGCTGCCAATTCTTGGCAGACATTACTGAATCAATGATGTTCTGTTTTTACAATCTTGGCACTTAGCATCTGAATTATTATTGCAAATTATATTCGATAATTGATATTGACAATATTTTGCAAAGAAAATACAACACTCTTCGTCAATTATTATTCCAAAATTTTCATCTTCACAAACTTTTATCTGAAGCTTCTGGAAATTCTTTAATATTGAATGAAAAAAATACATTTGTGCAAGCGCAGATTAAAAAAAGTTACTTTACTTTAACATAAATGCACCATAAAGTAGTCAATTTATACAGATTTAAAAGTGTACCGGAAAATGTACTTTACCTCACACTTTTAAAGGATTGTATGCAAGAAATTGTACAATTTCCTTTACAATTTTCTATAAACAGTATAATGTAAAGTATAATAAATATAAAACAATTTTTTATTGACTTACTCTTTAAAGAAATAGCTCTTGCTCTTCGGTCATGTTCAGGCAACATGTCCAAAAAGATGATTATATCGTCTAGATACACGAATGCTTCCACGTCCAACATTCCTTTTAAGATTTCGTTTAAAAGTCGCTAGAATGTTGCGGGAGCATTTTTGATTCCCATAGGCATCATGTTATATTGGTAGTGACCTCTTCCAGTTGAAAATGCAGTTTTATGTCTATCGTCCGGATTCACATGATGAAATCCGCTGGCCAGATCAAAAACTGTGAAATAACAAGCGCTTCCCAAGCGATCGAATATTTTTGAGATATTCGGCAGGGGAAAAGCGTCCCCTAAAATTTTCTCGTTTAGGGCACGATAGTCAATTACTACTCTCCATTTTCGTTCTCCCGAATTATCTAATTTGTTTGGAATAATTAACATTGGCGTATTAAAAGCGGAAGTGGATTTACTAAGGAGCCCTGCGTCATATTGCTTTTTGATCTGGGCATCAGCTTGATCAATGGCTTCATGAGGACGTCGGTATTGTTTTCTGCAAATGGTCTTATTATCTATGGTGGGAATTCTATGTTTTACGAGGTGAGTATAAGTTAACTTTTCTCCAGTCAGGTGAAATATATCTGCGTATTCCTCGACCCATTTTATTACATACTCTTTTTCTTCTTCAGATAAGTGGGAAGGATGCAGTGCCTCTTTGACTCTTTTTACCCTTTCTGAATAATCATTAGGTGGTTGATTCGAGAGAGCTTCTTCTTCAGGTTCAGACGAATTTTCTCCTGGAAAACTACAATGTTCAAATGGAATTACTTTTTGCGGCTCCAGTTCAAAATAAATGTCCTTGTCACTAGTGTTAATGGCCATGGCGTAACAGGTACCATGGTTATTATTGACTAGGGCATCTCCGAGGTACAGTCCATTTGGTGTATTTATCTTTGGTAGATATCCTTCCTTCAATTTTGATGATGTAAAAATAGAGACTGGTTGTCGGGTACGAGCCTTTATGGTAAGAATTCTTTTAAACGGCTTAATTTCCTTTTTTAATCCTCTCCTAGCAGCTTGCGATTCTTCGTCAACGAACAGTAGAGGTTTAATAGGTTCTGATATAGTGACTAAGGTGTTATGTCGAAACGAAAGCTGTGCTTCTTCTTCTCGAAGATATAGCCTACCATGTATTCCATTGCTCGTAATAGGGAAAGAATTTTCTACCACACACAATTCTACGATTTTATTATTGATTGATAAAGTAGTAGATGAAGTAGTAATTAGTAGAGTTAGTAACAAAACTTCTAATTTGACTAAATTTGAATCATAGCTAGAGTCTTCTAAAAATTTCGCCTTGTTATTGATAAAACTTTCTGAGATTATTTCCACGACTGGGGAGTCTTGACTTTCACATCCGCAATTAAAAACGCGCCCAGATTTTAAGGTAGGGTGATCATTTGTACTAAAAGTTGTGACTTCACACGAATCGTTTGGTAAAATTGATTCCTTGTCTATTAATTCTTTTGATTTAGGGACTTCACTGTTGTTTGGAAGTGAACACTTTTTGGACGCTCCTGGGTGGATTGATTAATGTCCTGCCGATGAATCGGTTGTGAGTTTAAATACTTCGAAGGTCTAGGAGATGTCGCTCTCGGAGGAGTTGCATTCCCAGGTCGTATCTCTTTAGTTGGATAAGGGTAAGTTGGTTATTGTGGATATGAAGGATATCCTTGAAACGGAGGATACGGATAAAACGGAGGATAGGGTGGGAAATGCATTAAAAAATTGTGAAAATATAGGGTTCATCCCATATTGTTTATTTTGAGTGATCGGATCTGGAGTTTTAATTTTTTTAGAATTTCTATTGGTTTAGCATCTTCTATCTCGGATACTTTAGTTATTTTGTAAGCACAATTTTTATTTGACACCGCTTGTAATTCTTCCTCAACATGTAGAGCAAACTCGAAGGCTTCACTCATGTCTTTAGGTTGACGCGTATCCACATGAGTGCGCATTTCATTTGGTAGGCCGCGTATAAATGATGTAAGGGAAGAATTCATAATAGGAATCTTCATAATTTTACTTTGGAGAATAGTGGTCCCTTCCACATCTCCGGGATATTTTTTATTTAAAGCATTCCTCGTTCCACTAATTAAACCTTGTAGCCGATCGCAATAGCCATTTACTGATTTCGGTTGTTTCAATCTCAAATTAGTGAAAGCGTTTAAATAAAATTGATAAGGCTTAGGGGCACTATATCGCTTTCGTAAATGTTCGATTAATTCATTTAGTGTATGGAATTGTTTGTCCCTAACACTTTCTCGTGCCGATCCCCTTAATTTTCCTAAAATGGCCTTTATGAAGCCAGGTTCAGTCAAGGGTGTCATATAACTGACACTGGTATCTATGTCTTGTAGAAAATCGCGTAAAGGAGGGTCTCGTCCGTTAAAAGTAGACAAATGTTGAATTCCTTTTTCTACGGTGTAGCATTCCAGCATAGTAGCTACGGCTGCAGATTGGTCTGCTGCAGGTACGTAAACTGTATTGGAGCCAGATAGGTTCGGATTTAGTGGGTCTACTGTTCCGTTATTGTCGGTTGAATTGGTAGCCATTTTGTAAAAGAAAAGTTTTTCTTTTTTCAAAAATTAGCTTATGTAATCAATTGCATTAATAAGAAGATTGTATGAGTCTAGCAATTCAAATAGAATGAAATTACAAAATTTTTTCTTTTAAATCGTGTTATAAATAGAACTATGATTGTCCTAATCAAATCCTGTTAATTGTTAAAATTAAACAGTCTCTTTATCTTTCCTTTTGAGTAATAATTGGTAATTATTGTAATAAACAATTTTAACCTATTAATAATTTTAGTTAATATTATAAGATAACAACTTAAGTGAAATAGGTTCTGACTGCCAGTACAGTTTATAAGAGAATTTATACTTGAGTCTAGTCTAATTTCTGATATATAAATTATAAAATAAAATATTTTTTATTTATAAAAATTCAACACTAGTCTAATTGTTAAATAATTAATGTAATCATTAGAAACCAAATTTAGTTTAAACTCTTAATTTAAACTTAATATTTTAAAATAAAATTATAATTACAATCACTATAACATTCTTGATATATAAATTTTTTTGTACAAAAATTCTTCTTTTTTTAGACAACTCGAATTAACCGTAATAAACGATTTAAAATTAGGTAGGATTTCAAATTTTTTTAATACTGCATGAAATAGACAAATTATATCCTAATCAATACTTGTAAGTTATAATTGTAGATTATTTATGTAAAAATTAGTATTTCATCAGAGACTGGTATAAAATTATTAAAGAAACGAGAGAAAAATAGCTAATTACTTAATTAAAATGAAAGATTTAAATAAATTTTAAAGAGCCAATTAATTGTGTTTTGCACTTTTGAGTAATATGCCACAGCAGTGATGCCAGAAACCCTACGCGATTCACCCCCACCATAGCGCCAAACTTACTCCTTCCAATCTCTACTAACACAAAGACACATCACGAGTTCAGTCTCGTCGGTGTGTCTCTTTTTCGTTTTTCATGAAAGCAAGAGAGAAATGGCGCGAAATTTTAAAATGTAGACGTACTAAAATGTGATTATTAAGGAAAATGCTTTAAAAAACTTGTAAATTATTATTTAATAATTGTATAATTCATTATTAAATAATTTTTATATAATTAATTAATTATTTTTATAATTATTAAATGTAAATAAATAATTATAAATTAATAATTATAATTAAAAAAATACAAATAAAAGTAAATTGCTGAAACAAAATTTAACAAGCAATTAATAATAACTTTAATTATTGTCACAAAAAAATCTATAAATTTTAAATAATCAAATATTATTATTATTATTATTATATTTCATTTAAAATACTCTCTAAATCTGAATTAGTAACACATAACTAATTACTACTATTAAATTAAAATGAAATTCCTTTTATTTTACAAATTTAAAAAATATTTATTTTGCAATTTCAAAACTTTAATTTGCTAATTTTTAAATTTATATTTCTAAAATTTGTTATTTTTTCATGTTTAAATTTCATTTATTTTTATTTACAGCCAAACTGTGAGTTTAAATAATAATTCATTATTATTAACAATTTTACTAGAAAAATAATTATTAATTGCATCTGCGATTCATTTTTTACTAATAATATTTGTTGTTTTTAACAAATTAAAATTTAGGGAGTATTAATTAAAAAGTGAATTAAACTCGTTTCCTCACCACCATTGGTGGTATTCAAAAATCATTTATTGTAAATTTTTTGTTTAATTAAAAATTTTAATTTATATTCGTTATTTAATTTTCGATAATTATTAAATAAAATTCCCGTAAAGTAAATAAAAATTAATGTTAAAATACTTTAATTAATGTAGTGTTTTAAATTGTAATTGATTTTTTGGTTTTTTACAACGTTTTGATTAAACTATAAATTCAAAAGTTAACAAAATGTTGGAAAATATACAGTATTGTTTAATTTTTAAAACATTTTTGATTGGTATTCATATTAAAAAATTAATTAAATATTTGTTTTCTTTTATTTATTTTTATTTTTAAAAAATTAGAAAATTAAACATTTCAATTTTAAAAAATATTTACAACAAATTTATTATAATCGAAAATTTCTTTTAATTTAAAATGCTTCTACGTATTTAACAATTTGTGTTTTCTGTTATTCCTATTCATTTATCTCTGAACTTTTACAAAAATTTTATCATATTCAACTTTTAAAAGTCTAAAATCTCGAATATTCAAAACTTGAAAATTTTGATATTTTATACAAAAATGAAAAGTACGTATTTAATACTTTTTTACAAAAAAAACAAGAATAAAATAGGTTTAACTGATTGTTAAAATGTCATAGGAAAAATTCACGTGGAATTGCCCAAATACACATATGTTTTGTCGCAGTGTTTTGTTTTTCTGGTTTCAACAGGAAAATAACGATGGCTCGCACTAGGCCCGTATTGGCATCCAAACGCGACAGAGCATTTTACACGATACGATAAAAATAAAAAAATTCAACGACCATTATTGTTTAGATTTGTGTGAGGTTATATTTTTTTTCATTCTTCTTGTGATATATTTTATACTTTAAAGAAATAAGACGGTTCGGTTCTAATAAAGTTGGTTTTGTTTACGTCGTTTTTTCTTCCGCGCTGCGGAAAGGAAGCTTATTTCCAATAGTGCAGCTTAGATTGTTCATTTTTGGATCTTCTAGAGTGTTCTTTTTTTATAAGGAGAAAACAGTGTAGTTTTTTGAGGACAATTCAATTTGTTTGTGCGCTAGGTGAGTTTTTTCTAATATATTGTTTATATTCTTCAGGCATTACCATATTGAAATATGGATCCAAATGCAAGTAGCACTGTCACAGTGTGTGATTCTTTATCTCAAAATGAAGGAGAACCGCCAAAAAAAATCAAGAAAACGCCTACATATTTTCAGGAATCTTGGTTTGACGAATTTCCTTCATGGAGAGAATGGTTAATTAGAGTAGCCGATAAAACAAAATATCAGTGTAAAATTTGTTCTAAAGTAATGATTTGTGGAAAGGCAAATATTAAAAGACATGAGTCTTCTTCTATTCATCAAACAAATCTTAAATTATTTGAAAAATCGAAATCTTTCGGAATTGATTTAAATCGAGATGAAGGTGCTATTCTAACTAGCCATTCAGCTGGTGATCAGGAAGTTGCAGTAACAAATCATGAAAATGTAGAATCGGTAGAAAATGAAGATCCATCTCCAAATAATACATTTATTACAGATTCTGCTGATTCTATGACTTTTCATGAAAAAGTCAAAGAAACTGAAATCAGAATAACTGCGTTATTTGTAGAACATAACATCCCATTTAAAGTGTCTTCAGAAGTAATTCAGATTTTCAAGGATATGGATCCACTCGTACTAAAAGCAGTAAAATTAGGACGGACTAAAATGACTGCTATTGCAAATAAAGTTCTTTGCAAAGTCGAGGAAAATCGAATTGCTAATGTTTTAAAAGAAACCCTTTTTTCCGTCTATGTAGATGAGGCCAGTGATATAAGTAATGAGAAGTGGTTACCAGTTTTAGTTCGATATGTTGAACCCTTAACATTCAAAATTAGAGTAGAGTTACTGCAACAAATTAATTTGGATTCAAGTGATTGTTCTTCTTCTTCTGCTTTGTTTTCAACTTTTGAAAAAGTTTTAGAACAAAAGCGAATTCCTTTAAAAAATATCGCAGGTTTAGCCACTGATAACGCCACAGTGATGACTGGTAAATACAATTCTTTTCAGAGCAGATTAAAGGAGAAAAGTCCTCATTTAAAATTTCTACCTTGTGTTGACCATTCTGTTAATCTCGTTGCTCAACACGCTTCTTCAAAAATTCCGGTGGTAGACAAATTACTCTTAGGCTTGCCAGCCTTTTTGAATATGAGTTCAAAAAGAACTGCGGTTTATAAAGAGATAGTTGAAGAATTGGGAGAAGATTTCAAAAAAATCCCTAGTCATTCAGACACGCGTTGGCTTGTTCGCCACAATTGCATTGTTGTAATTGCTAAAAACTGGGATGTAATTTTAAAATTTCTAATGGTTGTGGAATCAGAGGATAATACGAAAAAAGCCAAAAATTTGCGAGCATTTATGGAAGATCCTTTAACGTTGGCATATTTTTTATTCTTAAAGTTTGCCCTTGATTTCTTCAACGCTTTTAATGCTACATTTCAAAAGCGTGAAACGTTGACTCAGGAACTTCAACCGAAATCGGCGGGATTTTTATTCTGGATCTTGGAGAAGTATTTGAAAAGTGGATTACTTCAAACGGACGAACTGTTTTTTTAACAGCTAAGTATACAGTGTTCGAAAAACCTTGCAATCAAAAGGCAGTCGAGTACATTAACATTGGTGACGAAGCGCGGAAATATTTAAATTCACAAGTTGTTAGCGGAAAATTGCAAAATGTGCAAATTAACGATTTTTTTCAGAAAGTTTTGGATTTTTATGTAACAGCAAGTTATGAAATCAAAAAAACGACTGCCTTTTGATGATACATTTCTTTCTTGTGTGTGTCAGTTTTCAGGGCACATGATTCACTTCATAGTGATAGAAGTAAATCTTTTGCAAGAGTTTTGAAAGTTTCCAATGATCTTAAAATTCAGTTAGACATTGCAGAATTACAAAAAGAATGGCAGGATTTGTATGAACTTCCTTCAGAAGAAAAAGAAAGATTGACAGGATTGTGTTTTGATGACATGTGCATTGAGATCTGCCTTTCTTCAGCAGATGGTGGCGCATCAAAATTTCCAAATTTTGACGAAGCTGTTAAATTTAGTTAGGACTCTTCCTCATTCCAATGCGGAAGCAGAGAGGTCCATTTTCAATGCTTAAAGAAGCAAAAAACTCCAAAAAGGAATCGTTTAGGGGTCGAAACTCTTAATTCTATTTTTAGTTATTCAATCTGCATTAAAATCGCGAAATGAAACTGCGAAAACAATGCAAATTCGAGAACTCATTTAGAATTAATGGGAGACGATATTTATCAATTTAATGTCGTTAATAATAGAGAAGGAAGACTTCGATTGTTTGCAGCTGTCTAGATTTACACTAGTTGGGACAAAATAAAGGGAAAAAATCATTTCTAAAATTAAAAATTTTACTTTTCGTTTGATCCATGTTGGAAGTAGCATGGATTATAATTCTTTTTTTAATTAAGCTTAATTATTAATTTCTTTATTTTCATTCTTATTGAATTTTATTACAAAGTTTAATATTTTTAAAAAAGGTGGAGGGAAAAAGGGAATGTTCAAAAGTTATTTTGTAATTTAAGAAAAAAATTATTTGTTGTTTACCATATACGATATTTCTATTTATATCTTTGTTAAAGAAGTTGACTTTTAAAATTTTATTTAATTTATATAAAAAAAGTTTAATTTTTTGTTGACAATTTTCTAAACAATTTAAAAAGTAGTGAAACAAAAATATGTATTTTATAGTAAACATAAACCAGATTTAATTTTTCTAAGCAAATGTAATTATACGTTTTCATTGATGAATAATTTGTACTTATTTTTTAAAAGTGTCTATTTTTTGTAAATTCTACGTTAAAATACACATATTTGTATCCCTACTTTGTGGATTAGGCCTGATTATTGTAAAAACGTGTGACTTTATTGAAGACATTAAAAAATTTTAAGGCATTTTTCTGGGTTATAATATCTAAAATTTTTATAAATGTGTAATTTTAAAAATTACCAGAAACAAGTTTTTTCCATATAATATTTGTCCATGCTCAATGTCTTCAGGTAAGACAAGAGTTGCACGCTTTTGCAGTAGTCGGGGAACCACGATCACATTAGAACAATGTTTTGTTCTTATTAACCCATTTTAAGGCGAAGATTTTTAGTTTTTTTTAATATATTACTTATAGAAGACATTGTTCTAAATGTGTACTCTCCATAGTCAATATATCTTTTAAATTTTAAAAGTTTGTTTGCTTTGGTGAGTAAAATTTTTGAGGACTGAACTTTTTCGAAATTTGTATTACTTATGTTTTTTTATATTTCTTAAACTTGCATGTTTTAATAGTATTGTAACTACATATAATGTTTTAATTTGGTATTGGTCCTCAAAAGTTTAAAAACGCGCCATGAATGGTGAGGAATTTTCAATGGTGGTGAGGAAACGAGTTTAATTCACTTTTTAATTAATACTCCCTAAATTTTAATTTGTTAAAAACAACAAATATTATAGTAAAAAATGAATCGCAGATGCAATTAATAATTATTTTTCTAGTAAAATTGTTAATAATAATGAATTATTATTTAAACTCACAGTTTGGCTGTAAATAAAAATAAATGAAATTTAAACATGAAAAATAACAAATTTTAGAAATATAAATTTAAAAATTAGCAAATTAAAGTTTTGAAATTGCAAAATAAATATTTTTTAAATTTGTAAAATAAAAGGAATTTCATTTTAATTTAATAGTAGTAATTAGTTATTTTTTACTAATTCAGATTTAGAGAGTATTTTAATGAAATATAATAATAATAATAATAATATTTGATTATTTAAAATTTATAGATTTTTTTGTTGACAATAATTAAAGTTATTATTAATTGCTTGTTAAATTTTGTTTCAGCAATTTACTTTTATTTGTATTTTTTAATTATAATTATTAATTTATAATTATTTATTTACATTTAATAATTATAAAAATAATTAATTAATTATATAAAAATTATTTAATAATGAATTATACAATTATTAAATAATAATTTACAAGTTTTTTAAAGCATTTTCCTTAATAATCACATTTTAGTACGTCTACATTTTAAAATTTCGCGCCATTTCTCTCTTGCTTTCATGAAAAACGAAAAAGAGACACACCGACGAGACTGAACTCGTGATGTGTCTTTGTGTTAGTAGAGATTGGAAGGAGTAAGTTTGGCGCTATGGTGGGGGTGAATCGCGTAGGGTTTCTGGCATCACTGTGCCACAGGCAAATCAATGCCGTCCTTTGCATGCGTTAGAATTGAGCCTACAGCCTGTTCCGAAGCATCATATGTTAGTTTAAAGGTTTCACTAAAGTTCGGATTGAGCTTTATTCCTTCTTCACTAAATATATGTCCAAGATACGCGACTTCGGCTTTTTAGAACTACCATTTATCTAACTGAAGTTTCCAATTAGCATCCCTAAACCGATTGAAAATTCTACGTGCTCGTCTGTCGTGTTCTTTAAGGGTGTTAGAGTAAATTATAATGTCATCTAAGTACACAAACGCTTCATCATCGAGCATAGTACTTAAAACATTATTTAGCAGTCGTTGAAATGTAGGCGGGGCGTTCTTTATGCCCATGGGCATCCGCTTGTACTCATAGTACACCACCTGATGGAAACCACTGGCAAGGACAAAAACGGTGAATGTAGCGTGCGGTGCCCAACCGATCGAATATGGAGGTTATGATTGGCAGTGGAAAAGCATCTCCTATGATGTTTTCGATTAGGACTGTAGTCTACCACAACACGCCCCTTTTTTCACCCGAAGCGTCAAGTTTCTTTGGGACGATCAGTAGTGGCGAGTTGAATGGGGAATTAGAATGTCCTATGATTCCGTTATAAAACTGCTTCAATAATTGAACGTTAATTTGTTCAAGAGCCTCGACAGGGGACCTATATGTGACGTGCCGCGACAAAAGGGACCTTAGCTCCCAATAGTGAATTTTGCAGGAAAGGCGATTGAAGTAGAGCGTCTCTGATTGGTGGAGAAGTTCTACTAGAATTCAGCCCCACTACTCACTACACATTGATATTTGTCCGCGTTACACGAAGCGCACGAATTGTATGTATATGACCAGTGTAGTTGTATTGGAAAGTGGAATGGGTGCTTTTCTGAACAACCACGTGTAAACACTCAACAAGCTCATTTTTAAACATTAATAACAAAAAAATCTATAAGTAAAAAGTATTTTTGACGCTTGTATGTGAAAGAGCAACTCAATAAATATTGAATGATATACATAACTCGAAATTAATTTTTTCAGAGCTAAGGTCCCTTTTGTCGCGGCACGTCACATATTGTTTCTTGTGAATGATTTTATCGTCGATGGTAGGAATTCTATGCTGGATAAGGTGAGTGCACCAAACGCTATTATAATATAACACCCTAATAATAATAATAATAACCCTAATAATTTATGCTTTTTAGCCTTCAGTGATTCCCTTTCAACAAAATTGATAGGGGTCTCTGGGGAAGATATGATCACAAGGGTGTTATATATTATAATTATAAATAATAATACATTATAATAATGCATTATAATTCACCATTTAAATGAAATATGTCCTCATAGTCTTCCGCCCATCCTAATACGATTTTCCGCTCGTCTGGAGCCAAATGAGACAAGTGTAACGCATTCTTGACCTTGATGATTCTCTCAGAATAGGTTTGTTGCGAATCGAATCGAGTGCCTTCTGCCTCAGAATCTGTAAATTCTTCACCGGGGAATTTACAGAAATCAAACGGGATTAACTCCTGAGGTTTAAGAGTTATGTCAATGTCATCTTCGGTAGTGTTGGTTGCCATGGCGTGGCATACACTATCCTTATTTTTGACAATGGCCTCACCCAGGTAAAGTCCTTCTGAGGTTTCGATTCGAGAAAGATATCCTTCTTTTAACCCTGTGTTAATTATGTCTATCGCGACTGGAGTTTTTATGCTTTTTAGCCTTCAGTGATTCCCTTTCAACAAAATTGATAGGGGTCTCTGGGGAAGATATGATCACAAGGGTGTTATGCCTAAATGAAATTTGGGCTTGGACATGTCGTAGATATGGTTTTCCAAGGATACTATGGGTCGAAATGGGAAAACAGTTTTTGACCACGTGAAATTCTACCGGAATTTATGAAACAATTTATCAATAATCCGAATCAATTTTTCAAATAAATTTCCTAAGCAAGATCATAAGTACCGATAGCGCAGCTAACCTAAATACAGAAATCTGCTTTTTCAGAAATACATTTTTTCGAAATTAATTAATAATTTCAAAATTATCAAAGAACTAGGAAAAAATTGGTTAGCATGGTGGAATACGAGCCCACGACCTTTCTATTGCCGGTAGACTGCTGTGACCACTGAGCTACATGCACCTCGGCCTCTGATTTTGCTCTAAAGATCCTATGGAGTGTTCCGCGAAGTGCACGTTCTTCAGACGCTGCGGAAGGGGACTCGCTGGTGCGTCCGGACGGCGAGTCTGCTTAGAGGAATTGTTGACATAATTGTCTCTCTGTCAGAGTCCGTTCGACGTCTCGCCGCAGTATTGGGCTTCTCAATTTGTCGCGAATACGGGCTTGGAGACCTTGTTCGTTCCTCGATCTTGGATATATGATAAGACAACGAACGCAATCTTTCGTTGTAGGTCTCACGATCTTCAACATGTTTTGCGAACTCTAGCGCTTCGTCAAGGTCGCGTGGATTTCTGTCATCAACAAATTTTGATACTTCTGTGGAAAGCCATCTTACGAACGAGTCCAGGGCGAATTCACAAATAGGTTGCAAAATGATATTAACATTCATGCAGTTAGTCATAATACTTATTTAAATCTGAGTCTCTAGTGTACAGCTTAAGATCCTTCATATGCTCTCATCTTCTTATGCCGCTTATGATAAGTGAACGGCAGCCTGGTAATTACACCCTGATGCTTTAATGCCTTCCTTCCGGTTTTGACGGCTTTTTAAAAAGTCGTGACACGTCTATCAAAATTTTGTTAATTAGTGACATTCAAGTTTGTTCATACGTCATGAACTAACAACATTTTTATAGATATGCCACAACTTTTTAAAATGCTGTCAAAACCGGAAGAAAGGCATTAAAGCATCAGGGTGTACCATGCGCGTAGGCAATGAATCGACCGTTGACCCCTCACCACACCTCTAGATCGCGGTCGATTATGGATTCAATTGTCTTAGATAGTAACTCATACGCGCAACTTATTAATTTATCATGCAGGGTTTCTACAATCGTTCTGTGTATATCCATATATATAGAAAACTTAGTGTTTAATTTTCTTTTTCTCCTATTTTTCTTCCATTTCATTTATGATAAGTAATTTTAATTTAAATGTCATTAGTGATAGTGAGAACGATTATATTGAACAATTTAATCTGGATTTGTTTAATGATTCTGTGACTCATGACAAAAGTGTGCGGGAGTTGAGTGACAATTCGGATTTATCGAGAAAACCTAGTGTAAATAACCGATATGACGTAAAAGAGAGTTCTTGGTCGGTGGTGAACGGGAACCCTATGAAGGTCCGAAGTTTAAGGAGGTTACGAGCAAAATGAGAGAGGAGGTTGATGCGTCTTGTAGCAGCCCTTATTGTTTTTTCGCAGAATAAGGCGAGCCTCATAAGGTAATTTAGAAACTATATTTATTTCTTTTCTTTCTCATTTGTGAATTATAAAGTTGTATAAATGGTGGTTTTTTTTGTTCTAGTCTGCGGAGAAGAAATGGACGTTTCTGTCGTTGCGGAAGGTTCATATCGATGAATCGGAGAAATTTGACGTGCGATTGCAGCTGAGGTGGGATCCGACGAAGAGGAGATCGACGTTGTTAATTAATTATTACAATTTTCTTGTTATCGTTATTATTATATCATTTAATTTATTCTATTTTTACACATATACACACATTTATATATATATATATATATATATATATATATATATATATATATATATATATATATATATATATATATATATATATATATATATATATTAAACAGTAGCTGTAATTCTTATTTTACTATATAATAAATACTTAATTTACATAACATCATCGAAATTTGTTTTATTCCCTCGTGCTTTACTATTTTTCATTGTTTTATATTTTTAAAATGTTTTCTGCCTTTTTTCATTACTTTAAATAATTATAATAAAATTTCATTTCGAGCTTTTGACCATTATTCCTTGATTAGTATTGTATAATTTCACAATTTAAATAATTTTATTTTTCTAAAGTTATATTATTAAAATTCAATTATCCTTAATTTTTCTTATATAAACTTTTGTCGAAATAGATTTATTTATTGATTAAATCGATATTTAAAGTGGAATACGTAGAGAGAAGCATTAGGGGAACATGAGAGCGCAAGGAGTATGTTAGCAGGATTGAGCGGAGATCGAGTGATTTCAATGCTTGGATCGTCGGCGGAGTCTGCAGGCAATTTAATGCGGTCTGAAAGTCCCATGATTTCCTTTGAAATTGTTAGTAATCACTTCTAAATTACAATAGCAATACCTTATTAATTTTGTTTATAAATTATCTCTTTTAATATGTATTATCTTTTCTTTTTTTACTGATTATTTATTATTGCTATTGTTATTACTGTGATTGTTATTTTCATTAATATTGTTAAACTAGCTGTCGTACCCGTCTTCAACGGGTTTTAGTTCCTACAGATACATTTAATAGTGTGTCTACCAGTCTCGAAAAATAGGAAATAGTGGGAAATTTAATTTAACTAGAGAAATTATGAATAGCTACCATGAACTATTTTATTATAAAAATATTACTATTTTAAAATTATCATATGATATTATCACTCGGTTGTTTCAAATATTAAACATTGAATTCAACGATCAATTCCGAGTCAGGAATTCCTGACTCGGAATTGATCGTTGAATTCAATGTTTAATATAACTATTTTAAAACAGTGATTAAATTTTTATCATCAAATAAATTATTTTTTATTTATTAAAATGCACAAAACAATGTTTGTCAATTATTTGTAGAAATTTAATTATAGTATTATAAGTTAATCCTAAATTTCGACCAGTTTTTGGAGTTATAGTAAAGTCAAATTCGAACTAATTGTATCATAATTGCTTAAATGTAAAATAAGACCTATATTTCAAGCTGAATTCACAATTTTTCCCGATTAAATAAAATTCCTGCATATTTCCCGTTTTTCCCAGTTGCTAGAACCCCTGTTAAAAGTATTTGTAAAAAGAAAAACCCGTCGAAGAGTATTTTCATAAAATATGTGAATTTTTGTAGCCATTTGTAGTAGGAATCTTTTGTTCTTCAAATAATACGAATTATTCGTTTTTACAAAGGTAAGTAGAATTTTTCTCTTATTTCGTCAGTTTTATAAAATATAATAATTATTATTAGCATAATAATTGCATGATATTAGATCCGTTATTTTGATTTTTAAAAAGCTAAAATCCTATTCATAATGAGTGATTCCGAAAAATCTATGAGTAAGGATTTTCAAAAAATCTAACTGAATTCTGAAAATTTTGTCCGCCATATTAGATCCGCCATTTTGAATTTTGGAAAACTAATATCAGATTCGTAATCAGCAATCGCAAAAACTCCTGAGTACGGATTTGTAAGAAATTTCTTAAAGAGAAAATATTAATATGTTTATTAAAAAATATTTAAGGTTAAAGTCAGAGTAAAAATTCAGTTAATTCAGGCGTTAATGGGTTAAAATTTATTTTGAATTTTATTCTTTATTTAATTAGTTGATGAAAATTATTTTAATTATTAAAGTTTATAATTGTTAATAGGATTTTTCTGAAATTAATTCACTAATTACACAGGTTTACAAATTAAAAACTTTTTTTTGCCAATCGAACAAAAAATTTTATTCTCGAATAGTAAGTGTTTTTTGAGTAAAAAATCATAGTTTTAATTTTTATCCCTCGTGCAGTTTTTCTGTAGCTTCAAATTTTGCATTTTCGAGGTTTGAGGCCACTTAAACTTATCTGTAGGAAAATTCGCTTGTCAAAATATAGTGAATGAAGTATTATTGGAAAGGTAATTAAATTACCTTTTGATCGATAGGTCACAGAATAAAATTCAACAAGAATTGAGAGAGTTACAGTTGATTTAATGATGAAATTTCATGACAATTTTGATGATTTTTAGACATTTGAGTAACTTCTACTATTTTTTTCTACATCAAACAGGAAATAATGTTTGGGTTGTAATTTTTTTATTGATAGACTATATCATTACACAAATTTTAAGCCCTTGTGGACATCAATTGGATTAAAAATGACAATTCTGCACTAAATTTAGGGAACGAAACTACATTCTTCATTTTTGGTATCTCTTAAACATTTGCAGCAAAAATTAAAGTAATAAAATTTAGTTAAGCCCTGAAGTTACTAAAATCACTATTCAAGGATTTCAGAAATCGAAGATTTCGAATCTTATGTTAGTTTTCTAAATTTCAAAATGGTGGATCCAATATGGTGGACAAATTTTTTTAAATCGATTAAATTCGTTTTAAATTCGTTACTCGGGGGTTTTCGGGATCGATGATTACAAATCCGATGTCAGATTTCAAAAATTAGAAATGGCGAATGCAATAGGTGCGAATTTGATGGATTTTTAAAAACTTGTTTATTATTATGAATCCATCATTTATAATTTTTGAAATCTGACATCGGATTCGTAATCAACGATCCCGAAAACCTCCAAGTAACGACTCTAAAACGAATTTAATCGATTTAAAAAAAATTTGTCCGCCATATTGGATCCGCCATTTTGAAATTTAGAAAACTAATATTGGATTCGAAATCTACGATTGCCGAAATCCTTGAATAGTGATTTTAGTAACTTTAGAGCTTACCTAAATTCTATTACTTCAATTTTTGCTGCAAATGTTTAAGAGCTACCAAGAATGAAAAATGTAGTTTCGTTCCCTAAGTTAAGTGTAGAATTGTCATTTTAAATCCAATCGAGGTTCACAAGGGCTCAAAATTTATGTATTGATATAGTCTACTAATAAAAAAATTTAAACCCAAACATTCTTTCCTGTTTGTTGTAGAAAAAAATAGTAGAAGTTACTCAAATGTCTAAAAATCATCAAAATTGTCATGAAATTTATTTTTAATCGACGGTAACTCTCTCAATTTTTGTTGAATTTTATTCTGTGACCTATGGATCAAAAGGTAATTTAATCACCTTTTTAATAATACTTCATTTATTATATTTTGACAGGCTGTTTTTCCTACAGATAAATTTAAGTGGCATCGCACCTCGAAAATGCAAAACTTGAAGCTACAGAAAAACTGCACGAGGGATAAAAATTAAAACTATGATTTTCTTACTCAAAAAACACCTTCTATTCGAGAAAGAAATGTTTTGTTTAATAGACAATTTCACTGTAATCCAGTGTTAATAATTAAATTATCAATTAGTTTATAGTGTAATTAATTTTATAATTGTTTATTCATTTACTTATTTATTATTATTAATATATATATATATATATATATATATATATATATATATATATATATATATATATATATATATATATATATATATGTGTGTGTGTGTGTGGTCATACAGATCATTTTTATATTTTATCAATAATCGTTAACAATTCAATAATATTAAGGTTTTAGAGCAGGAAACATAATAAGGGAACATGCATGGTAAGAGTGTACGCAACAACGAAGCCTGCATGCGTTGGAGACTTAAATGCAGCTCGATCTTGCTTACCGTATACGAGTATAAGAGACAACGAGGCCTGCATGCGCTGGAGACTTTAGTGCTGTTCGATCTTGCTTACCGTATAAGAGAGGTGTGGGCCTGGCTATACTATTATTGGGTACGAGGCGTGGCAGTAGTATTAGTTACACAGCTTATACTCCTGTCTCGTAACCATCCTCTGTTGCTCTTATGCCTCTCTGATACTTTCAGCTTCTCGCGGAGACTTTTACTGACGTTTATTATTAACAATAATTGTTAATAATGTTATAATTTATGAATTCTCTTATAGTTTAATTGATTTTTATTAATATTCTTAGAATTAAAATATTTCTTATTTTACTCTGTATTTATTCTTAATTTTTGACAATAATTAATTAATTTAATATTAATAAATTATTGTTCAATGCGTTATTAGTTAGTTATTTTGATATTTTGTTAATAATCATTAATTTGGTCAATAATTTACCATTCAATTCATAATTATGTTTTTTTTTCTTGATTAATTTAATGTTTATAATTATTTTTGTTAGTTATAATTAACAAAATCAATTACAAACAAATGTAATTATTATTCTAATTAGTATTTGTTTATTATTTTATCAAGGTATTATTAAATTGTTAATAAAATATTCATAAATAATAATAAATAATCAATAATAATCATTAATTATATATTAGTGATAAGGCTTAATTATTATTATTTTTAATTGTTAGATATATGTATACATTTTTTTGTTAATGTAGGTTAAATAGAATATTTAAAAGCATATTTGGTATTTATAAGCATTAATGTTGCTCCTTATTATAATTTTTGCTCGATTCCCATCATAAACAGCTAATTTGAAATTGAATTATTTGCCGCTTTTTCATGATGGTTGCCAATGAGACATGCACGTTTACATAGCTTCAGGGTCGATTCATGCGATCGATGTTTGTGAGCTTAAGGTTTCCAGCGCGCTGGTTTGAATTGTGTCGCCTCTTGGCGGTTTATTACTATAAACCGCCTGGATATTTCAACTCTGTTAGTGGCTCTATTTCCTCCTTAGAGTTTACATTGTCCCCAATGTATGTGAGTACCAATTGGACCAATAATCCTTATACGTCTGATCGATTGTTATTCGATCTTTGTCTTCTGTTCGTTACGACTTTATAAAGTACGTACAGGTTTTTAACTTCTATCAATGCTATCAATAATAATAATATTTTGAAAACTATTGATATATAATTAACAGCGTCAGATATATGTCCCAAAAATGGAATTTCCATCTTTAGCATCAATATATTTTTAGTTTTTATTCTTATTTTAGGTATAATAATTATTGTAATTATTTATTAGGTATGGTATTGATTACATAATTGTTATTTTAATAATATTGGTTATTATATAGAATTATTAAAATAAGTATAATGTTGTGATTATGTTGGTTTTCTAATAATGTGATTTTTTCATAATGATATTTACATCTTAATAAACATTTTGTTTATTTAATTGATAGTCACATTATTTTTAATAATATTGTATTAAATTATATCTTAATTGTAGGAGTGAGATTTTGAATTTTCGCATCTCATTAGCAGTCGGTATATTAGATAATTAGCGGTTATTGGTGATTCAAATAGTTCAAGCAGCGCCACTTTTGAAACTAATATAAGCAGGACAGTTGGTCTATGCTTTTGTTTGTTTACTTAAGCTTTGTAATGGTTTAAAAAATAATTTATTTAATTGTATAATATACATATATTAGTTCCAACAGTGGCGCTGCTTGAACTGTTTGAATCGCCAATATTATCTATATTTTGACAGTTGGTAATTTAATTCATTATTTCATTGTTTATTATTTGAATTTTAGTATTTTTATTGTTATTAATTAATGGTATTTATTTTTAAAATATTACATGTCTTATTGTTATATTGCTTTTATTTATTGGTTGTTAATTTGGATGTTGCGTTTTTATGATCTCATCTAAGGGCTGTTATCGCTTTAGAATTTGCAACTATCAGCTTTTTGATCGTGAGTTATTCAAAAACAAAACTTTAACATGAACGGAGGTAAGTGACGTTTATTCTAAATTATTTTTTGTATTTTGTTGTTATTCTCATTTTTTTATTAATATTGATTTTACATTTCTCTTGTTAAAGATAAAAAAAATAAAATTCTGAAATTCATTTAAAAAATTCTGAAGTGACAGTTCACCAATAAAATGAGAAGAGAAATTTCTAAGCTTGACAAATAGTGATCCTTTAAAGTTACGCATTCTCACAATAATTCCAAAATCATGGAGTGCTAACAAAATTTCGGAAGAATTTGGGTGCAGTTGGCAGTTAGCTAAATTTCTAAAGGCATTTTGGGTGAGACTACAGCAAAAGCTGGTAAACCATTACCTTCATCAACTGTTGAAAATGTTGTAAATTTTTACATTAATGATGAAAATAGTAGGGTAATGGCTGGAAAAAAGATGTAGTCTCTGTTAAAGATAAAAACGGAAGTTCTGCAAAACAAAAACGTCTTCTTCTTTTAGATTTGAAGGGACTTTTTTGTTTGTACAGAAAAAGCAATGAAAATTTCCCTGTAACTTTCAGCAAATTTGCCCAACTTCGTCCGAAAGAATGTGTTCTTGCTGGAGGCAGTGGAACTCATTCTGTTTGTGTATGCACTGTGCATTAAAATTTTAAGTTACTGTTGGATGCAATTGATTTAAAGAAACTTACTGAACATTTAAAAAATCCGGTTGAAAATTACAAAGATTGTTTAAAGCAAATTACTTGCGAAAATCCAACTGAGAATTGCTTTCTCACTGCTTGTGCTCATTGTCCAACTATTTACGACTTTTCATAATTTTTACAACAATCATTAACAGAAAAGAATATCCAATATGTCCAATTTAGTGCATGGACAACCACAGACAGATCGACACTTCAAACACGCATCTTGACCAATGGAGAATATGTAGAAGAATTTAGTAATAAACTGTTACTTCTAAAGCCTCACTCGTTTATATCAAAGCAGCAGTCGCAATATTTTAGCGAGAAGAAAAACAATTTAAATGCTGGAGAAGTTCTAGTGATTTTAGATTTTGCTCAAAACTACAAATACATTGCTCAAGATGCTTCGCAAGCGTTTCATTTTAATAACTTGCAATGTACAGTATTTCCTGTTGTGTTTTACTACAAAGTTGATGGCGAAATTAAACACAAAAGTCTCGTATTTTTAACAGAAAGTACCCGACAAGATACTGCGGCTGTTTATACAATGCAGAAAATGTTAATTCCTTATTTAAAAAAAATCTACAATGTAGATAAAGTAATTTATTTTAGCGATGGTGCCAAGCAACATTTTAAAAAAAATTTCAAATGGTTAACTTGGTCCATCATAAAGAAGATTTCGCAGTAACAGCTGAATGGCATGTTCATGCAACTGCGCATGGAAAAGGAGCTTCAAATGGTATTGGAGCTACATTCAAAAGAGAAGCTGCACGAAACAGTCTTCTGTGTAAACCATCCGAAGCTATTTTGTCACATGATAAACTTGTTCATTGGGGTAAAAATTATTTTACAACAATTAAAGTATTTTATTACAATCGCAAAATGCATGAGACCGCAGATAGATTTCTTAAAAAAAGGTTTAACGAGGCTCCACCAGTCCCAGAAATATTAAAAAAACTATTATTTTATTGTCAGTGATAACAAAGAACTATTAATAAAAAGATATTTTAATGCTCTGACTGGTATCACACTAAAATATTTAGCGAAATAAATTTGTATTTGAAATACATGTGGACTGTGATCCTTCCTTACCTTTGCTGGTCGGGCTGAAACTAGTCTTGCCTTAATTGTCCGGACTGTTATCCTTCCTTACCTTTGCTGGTCGGGCTAAAACTAGTCTTGCCTTAATTGTCCAAGTTCTAATTCTTCCTTTCCTTTGCTGGTCGGGCTAAAACTAGTCCTGCCTTAATTGTCCGGACTCTGATTCTTCCTTACCTTTGCTGATCGGGCTAAAACTAGTCTTACTCTAATTGTCCGGACTCTGATTCTTCCTTACCTTTGCTGGTCGTGCTAGAACTAGTCCTGCCTTAATTGTCTGGACTGTGATCCTTCCTTACCTTCGCTGGTCGGGCTAAAACTAGTCCCGCCTTAACTGTCCGGACTGTGATCCTTCCTTACCTTTGCTGGTCGGGCTAAAACTAGTCTTACCTTAATTGTCCGGATTCTGATTCTTCCTTACCTTTGCTGGTCGAGCTAAAACTAGTCTTGCCACAGTCCAGACAATTGTCTGGACTGTGTTTGGACTATGTTTGGACTGTGTTTTGCTGTGATAAAATAGTACCTTTGTTAGTCGGTCTTAACGTAGAATTACCTAAAATATTTATAATTGGATTTATAAAAATCTGCCCGCTTAATTTTGAAAAAATATGTTACGGTATTTAAGGGATGAAAGTATCAATTAAGGGTGATTTTTAGGGAATGATTATATAGGGTTATTACGTAATATCATTACTTGTTGTCCGAAAAATCGTATTGACCTACTAATGAAACTAAATAAAAATCTTAACTTGGAAAAAATATGTAACGGTTTTTAAGGGATGAAAGTATCAATTAAGGGTGATTTTTGGGGGTTAATTATAACAGTTATAATATATTATAATTTTAGATAACAGATTCGTGTTAAGCAACCTTGAAAACCCCTGAGTAAGAAATTGTTAATGAATTTGAGCAGTTTTTTAGAATTTTTCGCCATATTGGAATCGCCATCTTGGATTTTGAAATTTTTAATTTTGCTTTTTGTGGGAAAAGTGACTAGCTAACTTTTAAAACCTTGTTCAACTTTTTCTATCAATGTAAAATTGATTTGCATTAAAAATTAAAATAAACTTAATGTACTTTTAATACATTTTCGGCCATATTAAATCGGCCATTCTGAATTTTTTTTGGCCACTTTGCAGTGAAAAGTAGACTAAATGAGCTAAATTTTAAGCTTTATTATTTAATATATATATATATAATATCGCTCGCGGTGTTCTGCAATTATTATGCATTATTTCTTTTCTTGTTATTGTTTTCTATTATATGTTTCATTAAATACATTTTTTTCTTAAATTTACTACGACTTTAAGGATTACATTCTCATCACTTGTTTTTGTTTGCTGATAATTGCGAGATTAAGTGGATTTAAATGTATATTCTTGGTATTGATGATTTAAATTTTGAAGTTATTTTTAATTATACTAACTCTCTTAGCAGAAACGTGATTTTCAGAAGCAGCTGAAATATTCTTAAAGTATTACTATCATTTTGACCTAATTTTGACGTTTTATTTTTACTCTCTCATTTAGTTACGTCATAATCTATGTGGAATTTGACTTTTATTTAACTACAACTTAAAAAGGGACAAAAAAGGACAATAAACGTATCTATGGGTTATATCCCGATATATTTTAAATTTAGCTAATCTCCTAAAATTACGCAATCCAGTTAATTAATTAATTAAAACAAAAACAATACGCATAATATTTGAACATTGTCTGAAGGCATAGTTCAAATTAATGTATTATTTATCACAAATTCTAAAATTATTAACAGGAAATAAAATTCATAACTAAATATTATAATCTTTCATTCATATGAGTCATTAACACGTGTTACTACTCATCTGAATGAAATTGTAAACAGAATCAACGTACTATGCCTTGCGACAAGTGTCAAAGCTACGAATAAAAAAGATGACGCATGATTGAAAAGAATGACAGAAGAATAAATGTAATTTATGAGATTAATTAATATTATTAAGAACAATTATTTAAAATAACTAATAACTTTCAAATATTGTTAATTTGCAAACAATTAATTTAAAATTCTTTTAAATTGGTCGAATCGAAAATTAATCGATAGTCGACAATCGATTAATCGATAATCGACTGTCGATTCGATTAGTAGAGCAAAAACTCGTATCAATGTTTGAATTCAATAAATATCAATTCAAGCATTGATTATAAGTCTCAATAATAGATAGATAGATACTAGAAGGAAAAATAAAAGATCATATTACATCTGTATGTGCTCAATGCTCTTTTAGACAAAAACGTGACAAATTCTCTTTTGGCTAGAAACGTGTTACATGCTCTTTTGGTCAGAAACGTGTTTTTTACTAATTTCCCCACACGATACATAGACCAAAAGTCCTATATAAGCCGATGCAAAATCAAGAGCGATTGTCAAAAGTTCCGGTGTAGTTCAGTGCGAATAATATCATTGTAGAGCGACCCTTTAGTTTAAACGCGAGTTACTGTATTCTTTCCGTAAAAAGGTGCAAGTTAGATTATTTATCACTTAGAAACAAGTTTCTTTCCCGTAAAAAGGTGCAAGATAATAATTTAACACTTAGAATCATTAATTTTGTTGTTTTAACTGTCGTATTTGTTATACAAAATTAACAGTGTAAATTTCATTAATTCTTTCCGTAAAAGGTGCAAGCTAAATTGTTATCACTTAGAAACAAGTTTCTTTCCGTAAAAGGTGCAAGATAAATAATTTAACACTTAGATAACGTGAAACTGTTAATTTATAGCAAAACTCTTACAAAGTTGTGAAAGTTACATAAGTGTAACATAACAAACTTTAAGTTTCTTTCACTTGAAACGAAACAAATCAAGAAACCAAATATAACGACTTTGCGATACTTTGTCAACGAATATTGTCCAATAAACGTAAGTAACCAATTGTAATAACTGTAATTTTAATTAATGTTGTAAACAATAAATTTATAAAAGGAATATTATTCTTGTTTTTAACGCAAAACCCATAGTTTTGACAAGTGATCACGATCCTACTATAAAAATAAAGATCAGGCCTTACCAACCTGATTAATCAGCTAACTGGTTTTAAAACCTCTTTTAACTAAATAACTAAATTTAATTAAAAGCCTTTCTTTGCTCGGGACATAACAGCTGATTTGGTGGCAGCGGTGGGATTGTCACTTTTGTTATAAACAAATTAATTTAAAAAAAAAATTTTATCAAAAAAAATTTTTTTTTTTCACAATTTTAATTTTTGAGTCAAAATTAACTTTAAACTCAATAACCACGTTCAACTCCACACAACCAACTCCTAATTGTTTATAATTTAATAAACAATTTCCTAATTCCTTCATATAATCCTATAATTGGGCTGTCTTTGCGCCGTCCGGCGAATTTCGGCTTAATTTAAGAATAGTTTACGCCGTCCGGCGAGACCGTTCAATAGGGATTTTCCTCTCTTTCATTTTTAAATAAAATTGTGACATTATTATTGCGCCGTCCGGCGAATTTTAATTGATCAAACGACATTTGAGCCGTCCGGCGAAATTGTCATTTTATTTGTTTCTTTTAAAACTTCCTAACATTCCTTGATTTTTCACAACAAATAATAATTTGCCTTGAGAAAATTTAAATTATTAAATAAATAAATTCAATAAGAACATTAAATACATAAAAATGTCATTTGGTTACAGTTAAAAAATTATGTGCGATAAAATTCCAACACCAAAGAAAATTAAAAATCGAGGAGGAATCAAAGCACAAAGAAGATTTAATATCGAATCATCACTAGAATCAGAAAAATTTGTAGAAAATTTTCATTTAAAAAACAACCTCAGAGAATTAAAAACACAGGAAGAATTTTCTGAATTTTTCGAAAAATTACTAAATAAAACGGAGCAAATTTTAAGAAAATAAAAAGTGTAATTAAAATTCAATAAATAACAAAATAAACTCTTATTAAAATTAATGTGCTTTGTTTATTGTTGTATGATAATAGTATACCTAATATTAATTGCAATAATTTGGTATACAAGTCCAAAAAGGAAAAATTGAAATAAAACTAATCAAATAAACAATAAGCTGATCAATAAGTCATCTATTTAACAAAAAATATATACATATAATCGGAATCTAGATGAATAGATATTTTGACATAATTAACAACTTTAATTATCCTCAAATTGAATTAGTCTCAGGAGACTTAACATCTCATAAAGGTATATTTCTTATCGATAATACTAGCCGATTAAATATAATAAAAGAAACAGAATTATCTTCATTTATCAACATCGATAGAAATATTCTACATACTCTTCGACAAAACTCAATTCACACTAACGGTAGTGCCATAGTAGAATTTTGCGATTTTTCTTTGAAATTTGAAACTATCGATTACGAAAGTAACTCCGAAATCATTGGTGTTTTAGGCGCACCATTCTTAGATCAATTATTCGAAACCAATCATTTTAGTCGAATTGCTAGAGAATACGATAGAAGAGCTCGAAGAAGAGCAAATACATTTAGACAGCGATTTATTAGACGCATTTGTAGAATAATAAGAAGTTCGTCTTGCCGAAAATATCCATGAATTGTTACGTCAATAATATCGAATTTAATACGAATATTTTTTCAAATATTCACATATCATCTCCCAATTTAAAGGAAAAAAGAGGTCTTTTCTTAATAAATCCTGCTTTAAACATTAATTTAATAAACGAAAGAAAATTAGCACCAGGTATTGTAATCGATCGATCAGAATCAATCACTCTAAATTCAGGTTCTTTTGTTACTTCTGGAACAACAGAAATAATAATTGCAAGTAAACCAATCAAGTTTCGAACTTATATTAATAGTAGACAAAACGAATTGACAGGTATATTGGGATTATCCTTCCTAAATACAGATCCTAGCGAATTTGTATTGTGATCATCATCGATACCAACGTATGCAATACTTTTCTCTAATAACAACAATTTTTGTTATAGCAATTTTTTCGATAATACGGTGTTTAAAATTTTGGCATATTTTCAAAAATTTTAAAATCAATAAATTAACAGATACATTAATTTAAACAATTTTTCAAGCAAGAAAAGTATTAGGAAAACATATTAATATAAGAAGCCATATTTAAATCGCGCGGTTAATATTATTAATCATCTCCTCATTTACTTAAACTACTCATTGACTTCGCGCGCGAAAGCCACAAGTAGTACGCCGCGAGGCAAGTCAGACGTACACCTTAAAGGCAACTCTCACACGTACCTTAAGCCGGTCGCCATTTCTCCAGTGAACCACCATATCGAACTTCCTTATGAATTCATATTTTCACTTTTTAATAAAGAATAACGAATTATATCCTCAATTGTTACTGAACTCGTCATTCTTTATTGGTAACGAAGGCCGATTTATACTAGATCCCTCTTTACCAATAAACTTAATTAAAGAAGACAAAGTTAACCCCTTTCTAGGAATAAATCGTGTACTAAAATACTTTTTAAGAGACGGTACTATACGAACACACGGGGAAGCGAAAATTTGCATTAATCACACAGTAGTAGAATTTCAAACCATAATTTGTGACGATAATTCAGATATTATTGGAATTTTAGGACTTCTATTTTCATTTCATATTATAAACGAACTATTCTAATAAACAATAAAATGACTCGTAGAAATAAACATCAAAAAGAATATAGAGACGATAATGATAATGACGATAGTAATACTATTCCACCCAACGATGCAACCTTTGCAACCTCCATGAACAGAACCCTTCATGACACTATGGTAAATTCTATGGCAGAATGTTTTGCGTTACAACAAGGTATAATGAATATTCCTTTTTATGACGGGCATAATATGCCGGTTAAGGATTTTATTGATGATATTTTGAATGCTGCATCATCCATTCCGAAAAATTGTGAGGATCAGTATTTGAAATCTATTCTTGCTAAATTAAAGGGTGCTGCTAGAAGCAGTACTCAAGGTAAGTCGTTTGGAACCATTATCGAATTAATTGATCACTTAAAACAAAGATATTCCACTCACAAATCCTATGCATGGTATTTGCAAGAAATATCCACAATTCCTATGAATCGTAACGAAAACGTTAGCGAATTTTATGACAGATTATCTCAATTATTAGCAGGGGCAAATGCGACACTCGCCAGTTCTTATGGAGCTCCTAATGCTAAAATACAAATGCAACCTCTAAATCTCTGTGCATTGGAATCTTTTATCAAAGGACTTCCAGATTCCATGTCAACTGTAATAGAGGCACGAAACCCTCAAAATCTTAAAGATGCATTTGACATTGCCTTACAATGTGAACAACGTCACGAAAGTTATAAACCTGATTATAATGCTTATCATTATTCACGACATCAATCACAAGATTATAGAAATCGAGAAAGAAGCCCTAGTAATAGAGTACAATTCTCATACCCTTATGATCAAACGAGATATCGTTCCCATTCACCCACCCCCACTGGAATTTTGAGAAATCCATATCCCCCATATATGCAAAGCAATCATTACCCACAACCATATCCTAATCAACCTAATTTTCAATTTCCTAATGCTTACATGCCTTATACTTTATACCCATTTTATCCATATCCTCCTCCACAAGAAGGATACTTTAATAAAAATCCAGATGGAAATAGAACACCACCCCGTTCTCAATCCCCTCATTCATTCGAAAGAAATAATTTAAACTCAAACACAACTCGACGGACAGACGCGACGACGAGTGGAGATCACAAAGAGCGTCCAGCCAATGCGAGGATTCTATCATTACAAAACACATCTTCCACGCCAGAAATTCAAGAGAATCCCCATTAATAATAATAAATTCTCCCAGTTTTCAAACATCTTCAGCAACCTTGTTAATAGATACAGGAGCTGATGTAAACATAATCAAGGAAAACATAATATTACCAGATTTACATATAATCCGAGAAGAAGCTATACACATAGCCGGTATCGTCCCTATAAAAATTTTGACGTTGAGAACCGTTCAAATTGAAATAAATACGAAACAAATAACTTTCCAAGTAGTACCTATAGATTTCCCTATAGAATCTGACGGTATATTAGGTCGAGAATATCTGCGCGAAGAAAAAGTTGAAATTTCTTTTTGGCATAACACAATTGTTACACATTCAAATCCAGTAAAACCAATATTTTTCGCAGATAAAGAATCAACTGAAGCCAGAGATGCTTTAACAGAAAATAAGGCTAATAAAAGAAGAAATGTAACTATTAAGGCCAGAACTAGACAGGTAATACCAATCGATGTTCTAAACACGGAATTAAAAGAAGGATATTTACCTTTAATAAAAACAGCTAAAGGACTACTAGTAGGTGAAGGTGTAGTGACCAATCAGGATGGAGTTTGCCACATCTATGCTATAAATATGACATCTGAAGACGCTGAAATTGACATACCGCCCCAGGAATTAATCCCCTTTGAATTTTATAAATTACCAGGCGAAGATTCTGACGATTACTCCACAGAAGAAGAATACACACCACCAATAAATAGAGTTTCATCGATATTAGAATATCTACGATTGGATCATTTAAATAAAGAAGAAAAGGAACACGTAGAACAAATAGTTGCAGAATTTCCAAACAATTTTCATCTCCCAGCAGAACAACTGACCCCAACCCATAAAGTTCAACACTAAATTATTACTAAGGATGAAATACCCATTCATGTTAAACAATATAGATTTTCTCCATCTCAAAAGGAAGAAATTGATAAAGTTATCGACAGAATGAAAACAGAAGGAGCCATAGGTCCTTCTTGCTCTCCATACAATTCACCATTGCTTATAGTTCCCAAAAAGATCGATGGAACTGGTAAGAAAAAATGGAGAATCGTGATTGATTTCAGAGCATTAAATGAGAAGACAATCGGTGATTGCTATCCATTGCCAAACATCACTAGTTTACTTGATACCTTGGGAGGAGCCAAATACTTTTCAGTATTCGATTTAGCCAGTGGATTTCACCAAATAGAATTAGATCCCCTCGATAGATCGAAAACAGCATTTTCCACCACGCATGGACATTATGAATACATCAGAATGCCCATGGGATTAAAAAACTCACCATCAACATTCCAAAGACTAATGGATCAAGTTCTAACTGGACTCCAAGGAGCCGAATTATTCGTATATCTAGATGACATTGTCGTTTATGCAAATAGTTTAGAAGAACACGGGAAAAAGGTAAAGAGACTATTGCAAAGACTAAAGGATGCCAATCTCTCGTTACAACCGGAAAAATGCGAATATCTTTTTAAAGAAGTGGCCTATTTAGGCCATATAATAAGTAGCGACGGAGTAAAACCTAACCCTAAAACAGTCGAGGCAGTCAAAAATTTTCCGACTCCAAGGACTCCAAGAAATGTCAAGCAATTTTTGGGATTAGCAGGATATTATCGAAGATTTATCAAAGATTTCTCAGCCAAAGCCAAACCATTATCCAATCTACTCAAAAAGGATGTAAAATTCGAATGGAAACAAGAACAAGAAGCCAGTTTTAAAGAACTGAGAGAAGCCTTATGCACTAGCCCAATTTTACAATACCCAGATTATGAAAAACCTTTTACACTAACAACAGATGCATCTGATTATGCTATAGGTGCAGTATTGAGTCAAGAAAAAGATGGATTCGACCTGCCTATTGCTTATCTATCCAGAGTACTAAATGCGCCAGAATTAAACTATTCCACAACTGAAAAAGAATGTCTAGCCGTTCTTAATGCAGTTCATCATTTTAGACCTTATATTTATGTTAAGAAATTCACTTTAGTCAGCGACCACGAGCCATTAAGATGGATCGACACTATAAAGGATCCAGGACAACGATTAATAAGATGGAGATTAAAATTAAGAGATTATGAGTACGAATTTCAACACAAATCAGGAAAATTAAACACAAATGCCGATGCTCTATCCAGAAATGTTATGGAAGAAAATATCGACGAAAATTCCGAAACAAGTAATGATCAAAAACAAGTAAAAATTTTGATCAACAAGCGTATTGACAAAAATTCTAAAATTCCAACCAAAAAATCGAAATTACCACCTCCAAAATCAATATTAAAGCCATCCACTTCAAAATTCACTTTAGACCAAAGTACTATTGGTTCAAGAGTATCACAAAGAAGAGCATTACAACCTAGAATAAAGACAATAGATGAAGAGACATCTGAAAGTAGCACTGATGAAGAGTGAGAGACGCCAATTCCTCCTATTCAAAAGGCAAGTAGAAGCGTGCTCCCCAGTTTGAAACTTCCGCCAGCGGCTATCAAGAATATACCAGGTCCAAAAAGTGCACCTCCAGAAACGCAATCCAAAGTTGTAAAATTTCCAATTCCAGAAACAACTGTACTAACGGTAGACCCACCAATTAGTGAAAGCGAAGAAAGTTCGGAAGAAGAAGATAACACAACGCATTTAAGCAGAAGAGAAATAGCGAAGGACCTAGGAAATTCCATATCTCGTTTTAATCAATCCGTAAAACAACATGAAGATTCGTTAATGGATTCACCACAGTCCCCTAGAGATTGGCTTACTCTTTCCGACGGAAACGACGATGAAGGTATTCACAAAGCAGCCAATGAATTAATTCCAGGAGACCATACAGAATTTTCTCATAAAATAGATTTTCAATGGGACTATGCTAAAGGCGAGTCCATATGGGAAAACGATCAAAATGAAAGTTCAGATAGTGAAGTATCAATTAAAGAAGCCAAAGAACCAGAACAAGAAATACGCCAAACACCAACGAAAATTGATATAGACCAAAATAAAAATAAAAATGTGACTTTTAGGTCCACATCATTAGAGCCAAACACACCTGTAACCTTCAAAACTCCAAAAGCTATGTCAACACCTTATCACTCTTCATTACATGAAACAGATGTCGAATCAGAAAATGAAACAGACGATGAAGAAGAAAGCGATACAGCTGAAAATGAAATTAAGGAAAATAAAATTAAATCAACTTCTTTAAGAACAACACTCCTAGAAAGTATTCCTCCAGATTTGCCCTCATGTTATGCGAAAACACCTGAAAAATCCTCGAATATAGCCAGTCACAGAGAAAATCTAACTTATTATCGAAATAATTACGTGCATTTCCTATCTGCTGATTGCGAATTTACCACTCCAATAAGCAGATTGCTTATAAATATTGCAGTAATAGATCCAGAAGAAATTAAAAGTAAAAAGCCCATTAAAGGACAAATTCTTGTAACCCCAAGAGGAAAACATAATGTACATTCTATAATAGTAAAAGATAAATATTATGATCCAGTATTAAAGGAAGATCTAATTTCAGGAATACAGGATTTAAAAATTCTTTTACATAAAGAAAAGGCAAAAGAAGTAAGAATTTCTCGACACGGTGACTTCACTGACGAATTAAGAAAAGGAGAATTAATGCAAATAATTGAATCAATTTTCTATAAAAGCGATATTAATATAACTATCTGTTATGGACAAGTTTCTGTCCCAAAAGAAGAAAACAGAGAAGATATTATCAGCGAATTTCATAGAAGTAAAATAGCGGGACACAAAGGAATAATAAAAACTTACAGAAGAATTCGCGAAAAGTTTTACTGGCCTAGAATTAAAGAACAAGTAACAGAATTTGTGAGAAGATGTCCCACATGTCAAACTCAAAAACTAGTTAGAGCAAAAACCAGGGAACCAATGATTATAACCGACACACCTTTGGACGTTTTTGACAAGATTTCATTGGACACTGTAGGAAAACTTCCTACAACCCCAGACGGAAATTGTCATATTTTAACTATGCAAGACCACTTATCTAAATACTGCATAGCCGTAGCAATACCCGACATTTCAGCAACTACTATTGCTCACGCAGTTGCCAAAGAATTATTTTCACTTTACGGAGCACCAAAAGTTATTTTAACCGATAAAGGCACTTCATTTATTGGCAAATTAATGTCAAAACTATCCAAAATTTTCAAAGTCCAACAAGTAACAACTTCAGGTTATAGACCACAAACTAATGGAGCTTTAGAACGCAGCCATGCTGTATTAGCAGACTATATAAAACAATACACCACAGACTGTGACGATTGGGATAGATTATTGCCTTTTGCAATGTTTGCTTACAATACCTGTGTACATGAAGCAACTAATTTTACTCCTTACGAGTTAGTTTTTGGTAAAACTGCCCGTACTCCTAGTTGTTTTCCACAAGAGGAAAAATTAGAAACCTATGGTTCCTACTTAACAGAGCTCATAAACAGACTTACTGAAATAAGAATTTTAGCAGCCAAAAATTTAATAGACTCCAAAACAAATCCAAGGAGAGTTGGTAAGAAATTATGTGTTCCCCAAGGGTAACATAGATGGTATTAATTACCCAAAAGGAATACTAGAGGAATTGACTGCAGAATATAATTTGACTAAACCAGCCTACACAGTTGATAAAACTACTGGTCCTGAATTTGGAAAACTGTGGAGAGTGAAATGCATTGTTACGGACGATAAAAATAGTAATGCATTCATCGTAACGGGAGAAAGTTGCAGGACCATTCGAGAATCAGAACATTCAGCTGCAAAAATGATACTAAAAGAATTAGAGAAAACGTATTATTTTAGCGAAGAAGAGAAACCACGATCATTAAAACACAAAATTTACGTTATGACACCTGAAGAACCATCACTAATAAAATTTAAATTGTATAAATGGGAAAATTGCTGCGAATATTGTTATAAAAGAGGACACACGAAAGAACATTGCTTTAGTGTGATTAGAAATAAGAAAATCCTACAAAAACAAAACCCATTCAATGATAAAAATGATGATTCAGACAAATTTTGGGAGCTACCCGGCCCCACATGTTCATGGGATTAAACACCCAAAATTACAAAGTTTCTCTTTAACAATCTATAAAATAATTCAATTTTTCATTTTACCCAACTAAAAATCTAATAATCATTTAAATAACATGATTATAACAATTAAAAACAATGCAACTTAACATTAAAAATTATTTATTTAAATAACTAAAAATATTATTAATAATAATCAATCCATAACTTTCCGAAATAATCAAATTTTACTCTTTTAACAAACGTAATCCTTAAATTCACACAAATGATTTAAAAATTATTGTAAACCGACCATAATTTACAACACAAATTAAGATCAGACTATTGAAAAACATAAACAAATTCCTAAAACAATGAATTCTAACCAAGAACAGTACTCATTCAACCAAAAAAAAAGGAGAAAACAAAGTATATCTATCCTTTTCTAAAAGGTTAATTTCTTATAAATAAACAAATTTGTTAAGTAAAAATTCAAAAAATATAATTAAACAGAAGCAATAAAATAAAAACTTATTAAATCAAAAAACAGAACCCAAAAATTTATTAAATTATAGTAAATAACGAAGAAAAACGGAATATATCTGTCCTTTTCTAACAACCCATAATTACATTCATTAATAACAATTACATCTCAATAATAACTAAAATGATAAAAGGAAGATAATTATTAATAATTCTGTTAATTATAAGTAAATTTTACTACAAACAGGTTAAAATTAAAGGAGATCTATATGCATATAATCAATGACAAAAATTCAAAATTAATAACCAACAGGTTAGAAAAATGTATCTAAATAGCAACAAATAAGTAATATCTTATTGAATCAAAGCCCAAAACATAAAATTTTATTGCAATATCACAATAAACAAATGAAAATAAAGTTTTTAATTCAGTCTCTCAAGGATGAAACATATACCTATCCTTGTCTTCAAACTCAGTCTCTCATGGATGAAAGCCTGAAGTACGATTCATTATGCGATCTATATGCATATAATCAATGTCCAAAATTCAAATTTAGTAACCAGCAGGTTAAAACCCACTGAAAACAAAAGTCCCTAGATTTAATAAAAATTTAAAATTCCCCACCCGAATTTAAATTTATGCACGCAAGTGCAAGTAAAATATAAAGCCCATAAATATGGGCCCAGCTTATAAAGCCCATAAATACGGGCCATGATTATTTATGTCCATATTCGTGTGCTCAACCTGCGGAGCCCACAAATACGGACATTCAAAAAAAAAAGAGAAGGGAAATAAACACTTAAATAAATAAAACACAATAAATCAAATAAAAAAAAATTTTATTTATTATAAAAACTTAACATTAAAATATAAAATAAACCTTAAAACTAACAACTGGGCCCAAATCTCGCCTGCCCAGGCAGAAGAACGTACCGGGTCCCGTCCCCGGCAACAATTATTTTTAAATTTATGTACGGGGGGCGAATAAATAACCGCCCCCCTCCCAAAAACCGGGTCACTAGCAAATTCTCGTACCCATATTCTGAAACAAAAAAAAATATATATATATAATAATTATCGCCAAAATCACTTTAATATACTAATGCAAAAATTAAATAAATAAACTAATCAAAAAATTAGCTTACCCCCTTCGTTGGGACCAGCGTGAGTCTCCCGACGATTTTCTCCATCATTATTACTGTTTTCTGAAAAATAAAAGCACAAGCTTATAATAAAATATAAAATTTAAAACAGAAAATTACAAAAAAAAAATACAAATAATTCAAACCAAATGTCACTTACCTCCGTTCATCTTGATGTTTTGTTTTCAAATGAGTCATTTTCAAAAATTGCTGATCCTTGCAAATCATAACGCGATAAAAGCCCTTAGATGAGATCATAAAAACACAGCATCCAAATCAAATTAACAACCAATAAATAAAATACAAACTAATAATAAAACACGTAATATTTAAAAAAAAAAATACCATTAATTAATAACAAAAAAATACTAAAAATTCAAATAATAAACAATGAAATAATGAATTACCAACTGTCAAAATATAGATAATATAACCGCTAATTATCTAATATACCGACTGTTAATGAGAAACGAAAATTCAAATTTCGCCCTTATAATTAAGATAAATTTAAATAATTTTATAAATAATGTGATTATTGAATAATAAACAAAATGTTTATCAAGTTGTAAATAATTATGAAAATCACATTATTACAAAACATATATTCACTAAATATTATATTTATATTCAAATATTTACTTAAAATATAAATTATAATCAATTATAATCAATACTATGCTTAATCAATAATTACAAGAATTAATACATTACACCAAGAATTACATATTGATATTATAAAAAATTAGATAATACCCTTATTAATTTCTTAAATATAATTAATCAATAATAATATTAAATAATCATAACTTACCTTTATAACCTATATTATAATCAATATTCTAACTTATTAATAAAAACCATGAAGGAGAAAAAACACTTGGATCAGATAAAAACACTACTTCAAACTTTAATTAAGAAATATAATCAATAAATATAATAAATAAATATAATCAATATTATTAAAAATATGTATATCCATAATATACCAATAAAATACGAATAATCACTATATTATACCCTTAATCAATATTATAGCAATAAGAATATTATAAAACCATATGTATTACCAATTAATCAATAAATAAAAATTAAAAGAAGGACGAAAGAAAAAGAAGGAAGGGGATTTGGCGGTCGCCTTCTTCTTTCCTCCTCATTTTAATAAAAACTAAAATAAGAATAAAAACTAAAATAAATTTGATGTTACAGATGGAAATTCCATTTTTGGGACACATATTTGACGCGGTTAATTATATATCAATAGCTTTCAAAATATTATTATTATTGATAGCATTGATAGTAGTTAAAAACCTATACGTACTTTATAAAGTCGTAACAAAGAGAAGACAAAGATCGAATAATAATCGATCAAATGTATAAGGATTATTGGTCCAATTGGAGCTCACATACATTGGGGACAATGTAAACTCTAAGGAGGGAGGACCAGGCCCAAAAATCCCGAAAAATTTAAAGAAATAGAGCCACTAACAGAGTTGAAATAACCAGGCTACTATGAACCGCCAAGAGGCGACACAATTCAAATCAGCGCGCTGAAAACCTTAAGGTCACAAACATCGATCGCATGAATCGACCCTGAAGCTATGTATATATCGCGCATGTCTTGTTCGGCAACCATCATGAAAAAGCGGCAAATAATTCAAATTCAAATTTTAAAATTCGCTATTCACGATGAAAATCGAATAAAAATTACATTAATGCTTATAAATACTAAATATGCTTATACAAATCCTAATTAATCAACATTAACAGAAATGCATACATATATTTAACAATTAAAATAATAATAACTAAGCTTTTCATTACTAAATAATGATTATTAACTAAAATATTCTATTAACAATTTAGTAATTCCTAAACAAATAATTAACAAATACTAGATTAGAATAATAATTGCAATTGTTTGTAATTAGTTTGGTTAATTATAATTGGCCAAAATAATTACAAACAATTAAATTAATCAAAAAATTTTTTATATATGGGTCATTCCATGTGAAAAGGCAAATGGATTTGTCCACTCGTGGTTTAAAGCAATCTCAAAGTTATGGTACTTAAAATTTAGGATTTTTTATGTAGAATCGAATGCCGAGTGGCTGATTTTGAAATTTTCAAAATGGCGGCCACCACATGCTGAAATGTGACGTAAAAAAAGTTTTTTTTTTTATTTAAACTGTGAAAACTTTTATATTTTAAGACTAAAATTATTGGAAACAATTACTTTTCATCTTTGTGGGCTCACAGAATACAAATATTTGGTCCGAATCAAAAAATTCAAAATGGCGGATCCAAGATGGCGGATTAATTTTTGAAAACTCAATAAATTCAACTGAATTCAACTGAATGTTGTTACTCGGGGGTTTTCGGGGTCGCTGAATACGAATCAAAAGTCAGAATTCAAAAATTCAAAATGTTGGATCCAATATGGCGGAAGATTTTTTTATAAATCGATGAAATCAACTGAATATTACTACTTAAGGGTTTTTGGAGTCGCTGAATACGAATCAATGGTCAGAATTCAAAAATTTTAAGTGGTGGATCAAATATGGCGAAATCTTTTTCAAAAAATGGCTGAGAACGAATTTTAACACACTTACTTAAAAATTTGGGTCTTAAATGGGGGCGGGTGTGAATGGTGGCTCTTAAAAATTAATAATAAAAATTTTAAATGGTTAAATCTTAAAGAGCATTAATCCCTCTCTAATTTCCGAACTAGAAGAAAATATTTGGTCGAAAATTGTTCAAGTTGTAGATTTTTTTACTTTTTTTCCAATTTTTGTTTCTCTGATACGGGCGAGTGGGAACTCAGGTTATTAAAAATTTATTTTAAAAATTCGCAATAGACACATCTTAAGGAGCATTAATCGCTCTTTAATTTCTGGTCAAGAAAGAAATTCGATTGAAAATAGATAGGTTAAAGGGCATATGGGAAAAAAGGCCCCAAAAAGTGTTTTCCCGCTTGTCGTCTCACTCCTTAATAATTAGAGATATCTACTATAGTTCCGACTTATCAGGATAAATAGGAAAATTCGTGCCGACAAAGAATTTTCTCGAAATTTGCAAGTAATTTTTGAAATAAGTATTGAAAAAGAAAGTTAAAAAATTGCACTTTTGGCGAAAGTGAGAGACAAAATATTTCCTCGCAAAATTATTGCAAAAACGGAGAACAGCTCCACTAAAAGGGCCTTCCTTTATCACGCCTCCAAATATAAACCTAAGTTATTTTATCCTCTCAAAATGAGACCTTGATACCAAACTGTTCAAAACCCTGTTTTTCCGTGTTTCAAAATTTTTTTTAACAATTATTTATCAAAATTTTACAAAATTCCGAGAGAAACCAGGGTTCCAGAGCGTTTCTCTATATTTACCAAAAAAATCCCGACTCAAAATATTCTTTTGCTTCCTCGTGAGGAAGCTTTGTAGTCGTTTAATTTACAAAATTTTTAAAAATCCTTTTAACAAATTTTCTTCTATATGGGACTATGTTATATAAGACCCTGAACAATTGTCCGGATGTATGTATGTGTGTGTGTATGTGTGTGTGTGTGTGGATCCCGATTTTTGTGAACACGATAACTCGAAGAGGTTTTAACGAATTTGGCTAAAATTTACCAGGTATATTTATCATAAAAATATCTCGAACTGGATTGATAGACTTTAAAAAATTCTCAGAAAAAAATTTTTTTTTGACTTTTTTCTAAAAAAAATTTTTTTTCAAAAATTTTTTTTTAAGTTGGTTATTGAAGTTAATATATAATAAAATCTTATTCTTTGCATCAAGACGAATCGATTGATGTATGTAAAATATATATTCTATTGAAAATTGTATAATGAGTTACAATTAAAGATGAAAAATTCATTTTTTTATTAAAAATTTTATTTTGTTCATTTAGGATTAAAACAAATTTTATAAATATTTTTTTGATTTTATAAATATTAGATCGTATTAGAAATTACTTAAAAATTAAATATACTTAATATACTTAATTATAATTATAATAAATGTAACAAATTTTTAAAATTATTTTTTAATTAGATTTGAAGACAACAACATGGAAAATATGTCAATACGTGACAATAAGTTAGTGCTTCCTCCACGAGGAAGCAAATTTTTTTGCTGATCGTATAGAGGAAGCAAAATGTTCATGTAATGAACATCTGGATTTACAACTTGTTTTTCTTAAATGAGAGCGCAATCACGAAACCATTATTTTTCTCGGATGCTCTTTAGCAGTTTTGCGTAAGCTATTCTTACGTGGATTTAATCGTATAGTGAATTCGAGTTATTTCGAGAGTCGAAATTCTTTAATTCGAGACTTCTTTCTCATGTTTCTTTTTTGATAGGATTAATATAATTATTGAAGAAAGTAAATCAATTTTTGAGGTTATGTTGCAAAATGCTTGTAGCAAAAACCTTCAGTATTTTGAAAAACAATTGAAAACGGTAAAAATTTGTGTTGTCTGCAGTATTTTTGTAGAAAACTCTGCATTTAATACCACTGTGCGCCTGCGCGACTCTCACGTGACAGCTTGAGCTAATCACTGCACTAACCGACCCCACCATAACCCTCCACACCGAGCCACAGAGAACGAATAGACCTTTAAAGTATTTACTATTACTATAACTTCCTTCGACTACGGTTGTGCAGCTATCACCATACTATGAAATATTTATTCTCAACCTACTTTATTCCTGTTCAATCAATTTCATTTTTTAATAAATTTTTTTCTCTCCTGTAGAGAATTTTCAAGAATTTTTGGTAATTATCCAGATAAGCGGCTTTTCCCAATTTCGCTTATTTTTGGATAATTCTTTTTGGAAAAGCTTTCATTTAGCTAGAATATGAAAAATTCGTTGGGGGAAGACGAAAAAGTGCAGGTAATTATCCAGATAAGCGGCTTTTCCCAATTTCGCTTATTTTTGGATAATTCTTTTTGGAAAAGCTTTCATTTAGCTAGAATATGAAAAATTCGTTGGGGGAAGACGAAAAAGTGCATAACCGGAAGTCAGGGATGGGAAACAAAATTAAAATTTTCGTTTTTTGCACATAACTCGGTCAAAACTAATAATATCAAAAAATTTCCTTCATAAAAGTTGTAGATCATGTCAAAATACATCTTTTTTATTCTATACATATTTTTCCTAAATTGAGTATTTTTTGAGAAATTTCAAAAAATAAAAAAAACCTTAATAATGATGTAGGGAAGAATAAGGTGCCTGAAGAGTTCACAACGGAGGCTAGCGAAACTCGCCGCAACTTAATTCCTTCTCTATTTTAATGCAAAAAGAGAGTCAAATTGACATTTTAGTTGGTACTACTAGGTACCGAACCCTGACCCGAGCCCCTTCCAACGTGTCGCCGCAAAAAAAGTCGTCTTTAAGGTGCCTTAAGGAGAGACCACAACAAAGGCGGGCCGCTACTTGATTCCTTCTCTATTTTAATGCAAAAAGAGAGTCAAATTGACTTTCTAGTTGGTACTAGAAGGTACTTAGAACCCAGAACCAATCCCCCTTACAACAAAAAAAAAAATTTTGACAGGTGTCCCTTGAAGAGACCACTCAGAGGCGGGCGAAGCCCGCCGCACCTAGTTCCGCTTCACGTTTAGAGAGAAGTCCTCTTGCTTTTCTATGTAGAATGGAGTCAAATTAACATTCTGGTTGATACTAGAAGGTACCAAACCCAGACCTGATATTCTACCTTCTAGTATCAACCAGAATGTTTATTTGACTCCATTTTACATTAAAAATGGGAAAAGAAAAAGATGCGGCGGGCTTCGCCCGCCTCCGAGTGGCATCTTCTCTAAGCACCTTAAAAAGGCATTTTTTTAAAGACACGTTGGAGGGGGGTTGGTCTGGGTTCGGTACCTTCTAGTACCAACTAGAAAATCAACTTGACTCCATTCTACATTAAAAATGGTAAAAGAAAAAGATGCGGCGGGCTTCGCCCGCCTCCGAGTGACATCTTCTCTAGGCACCTTAAAAAGGCATTTTCTTTATAGACATGTTGGAGGGGGGCGGTCTGGGTTCGGTACCTTCTAGTACCAACTAGAAAGTCAACTTGACTCTCTTTCTATGACTGTTAGTAAATGGACCCTACCAGATGTATGTGTATTTTCTGTATTATGCGTTTTTATGGTTATTTTCAGTTTTTTGCATTTTTCTTGAATTACCAAATACTCAATTTACTTTACGGCCAAAATGTATAGAACATGAAAGTAGTATTGTGTTTAAATTACCTTTTAGTATCGAAGTGTGAAAGCACCTTAAGGTTTAAAAATTGTGTTTTGTTAGCTATTGTAGATACACCTTTACAGAACTTTTTGGTCATTTTTATCGACGGGATATTTCTCTTATACTCACTTTTCCACAAACAAAAATGTGAATGCACCTTAAGGTTTTAAATTCGCGATGAAGATAAGTTGACAAATGCGCCATTTTTTTGTTAACTTCCCAACCTTGCTTATTGAAATTTCTGAAAATTTTATCGAGCAAAGTTGGGCAGCTACCAAAAAATTCAAAAATCGTCAACTGCTCAACCCTGCGGAAGGAAATTTTTGATTTTTTTGATAATAACTGAAAGTTTTCAAATTTAAGAAAAGCCCTTCTACATACTACATTTTTATGGTTATTTTCAGTTTTTTGCGTTTTTCTCGAAATATATTCAATTTACGAACAAAATGTATAGAACATAAAAGTAGTATTTTATCAAGATCTACAACTTTTATGTAGAACATTTTTTGAAATTTTTAATATTTACCAAGAAAAATCACAAAAACGAAAATTTTAATTTTGTTTCCCATCCCTGACTTCCGGTTATGCACTTTTTCGTCTTCCCCCAACGAATTTTTCATATTCTAGCTAAATGAAAGCTTTTCCAAAAAGAATTATCCAAAAATAAGCGAAATTGGGAAAAGCCGCTTATCTGGATAATTACCGAATTTTTAAAGAGTCTAAAATCTTTGAATTAATTTCAATCAGTCCTTTTTAGGACTTTCATTTGTTTTTTTTCCATAATGGATTCTGAAGACAAGAGAATTGTAAGTAGAGATAGGTGTAGTAATCCATATAATTTAGAAGGACATAAAGGTAAGTGTTTGAGAAAATTTTCAGCAACCTTATCAAATAAATTTCCGGCTTTTCCTGACGACTCACTGATTTGTTATAAATGCAGAAGATTGTCAGATTCTGTTTTTGACGTTGAATCTGTCAATTCGAGCATGAATAATGAATCAATTAATGATATGAATACTGAAAATTCAATCGATAATGATAATAATGAGCCTACCATTCATAATGCCAGTAATTTGTCTGCAGAAAATGACTTATCGGATATTTTGCAAGGTTTGAAAGAAAAATTTCTATCACTTGCACCGAATGATCCTGACAGAATTGCCATTTTGACAATTTTACCATCGAATTGGGCAATCGAAAAAATTTCATTAGAATTTAACACCAGCACGAAATCTGTTCGAAAAGCAAAAAATTTAAAAAAATTGTACGGCTCTCTTTCGAGACCTGAGCCAAAAATCGGAAATGCTGTTTCAGAAGCTGATGTAAATAAAGTAATAAATTTCTATGAAGATGACGACAATAGCAGAATACTTCCAGGAATCAAGAATAAAAAATCAGTCTTGATTAATGGAAACAAAGTCTTGAAGCAAAAAAGATTAATTTTATTTAATTTAAGAGATCTGCACACAAAATTTCGCCAAGAAAATGAAGAAATAACGATTGGATTATCGAAGTTTTGCGAATTCCGACCAGATAATTGCGTTTTGGCTGGGGAAGGTGGCACTCATGTAGTATGTGTGTGTGTCTTGCATCAAAATTTTAAGTTGATGCTTAATGCAATAAACTTGCAAAAATTAACAGAAGATGCGGAATTCCCTCTTCAATCATACAATGACTGCTTGAATTTTGTACTGTGTGAAGAACCGAAAGATATATGTCATTTCAATGATTGCAGATCGTGTACTGGAGCTGATAAATTAAAAATTTATCTGCTCGAGCTTTTAAAATCTTCTGACGTTGGTGAAATTAAACACAGCTTATGGTGCACAACTAACAGAGCAACCATGGAAACTAAGGTGTCAAGCAGAGAAGATTTCCTTAATGATCTTGGCACTATTTTAGAGAAGCTAAAACCGCACAATTTTATTGATAAAAAACAAACGGCGTATTTTAATGAATTAAAAAATAATCTAAAAGATGGAGAATTCCTCGTTTTATGTGATTTCTCAGAAAATTATGCCTTTATTGTGCAAGATGCGGCTCAAGCCTTCCACTACAATAATATTCAAGCTACTGTGTACACAGTAATTTATTATTATTGTAAAGATGGAAAATTATGTCACGAAAATGTGATAATTCTGTCAGACTGCTTAAGTCACGATTCAGTTGCTGTACATATCTGCAATTCTTTGGTTACTGAACACATAAAAAAGAATCATGCAGTGAAGAAAATCTTCTACGCTTCTGATGGAGCCAAGCAGCACTTTAAAAATAAATTTAATATGATTAATCTCATGCAGCATTTTTCAGATTTTGGAGTAAAAGCTGAGTGTCACTTCCATGTAACAGCCCATGGAAAAGGCCCTCACGACGGAATAGGAGCTGCTATGAAAATTTAGGCAAGAAGAGCTAGTCTCCAAGCATCATCTTTTAACAGCATCTTGACACCTCACCAGCTGTATACATGGTCGAAAAGCAATGTAAAAAACATTGTTTTTTTTTAATATGATGCCAAACATCATGGAACGATTAAAAAACGATTGAATTCGCGATTCAAAAATGCACCAGCAGTTCCACAGATTCAGAAAAATTATGCTTTTATTCCGGTATCCGATACGATATTAGAAATAAAAGCATATTCCAGTGCTTCAGAGTGTACCACCTTCACATACAATTAAATGAAACAAAATTTAATCAGTCCTTTTCAGGACTTCACTTTTGATACATCAAATTCAAACCACTTTCCATCAGTCCTATTCAGGACTTTACTCTTATAAATAAAATCTAAACCAATTTCAAACAGTCCTTTTCAGAACTTTACTTTTCATAAATTGAAGATAAACCAATTTTAATCAGTCCTTTTCAGGACTTCACTTTTGTTACATCAAATTCAAACCACTTTCAATCAGTCCTTTTCAGGACTTTACTCTTGATAAATAAAATCTAAACCAATTTCAAACAGTCCTTTTCAGAACTTTACTTTTCATAAATTGAAGATAAACCAATTTTAATCATTCCTTTTCAGGACTTTTACTCTGATAAATAAAATTAAAACCACTTTCAATCAGTCCTTTTCAGGACTTCACTTTTGATAAATCAAATTCAATACAATTTCAATCAGTCTTTTTCAGGACTTTGCTTTTCATAAATTGAAGTTAAACCAATTTCAATCAGCCATTTTAAGGACTTTTAATTCATAAAATTAATACCAATTTCAATCAGTTGTTTTTAGGTAAATAGTGTAAAACCAAGTTTCAATCAATCCATTTCAGGACTTTCTTTTATAAATAGTATTAAAACCAATTTCAGGTAGTCCTTTTTAGGATTTTCCTTTTGCTGAATATGAATAAAATAAATTTCAATGAATTTCTTCAAGCATTATCTTTGCGCGTTTTGATAAATATTATTTGTTTCAATAATTAATTCGTTATCAGCGATCCGACAAATTTTTGAGTAACAAGATTCATTTTTAACCATTTTCTGAAAAAGATTTCGCCACATTTGATCCACCTCTTAAAATTTTTGAATTCTGACCATAGATTCGTATTCAGCGACTCCAAAAACCCTTAAGTAGTAATACTCAGTTGATTTCATCGATTTATAAAAAAATCTTCCGCCATATTGGATCCGCCATTTTGAATTTTTGAATTCTGACTTTTGATTCGTATTCAGCGACCCCGAAAACCCCCGAGTAACAACATTCAGTTGAATTCAGTTGAATTTATTGAGATTTCAAAAATTAATCCGCCATCTTGGATCCGCCATTTTGAATTTTTGAATTCTGACCATTGATTCGTATTCAGCGACTCCAAAAACCCTTAAGTAGTAATATTCAGTTGATTTCATCGATTTATAAAAAAGTCTTCCGCCATATTGGATCCGCCATTTTGAATTTTTGAATTCTGACTTTTGATTCGTATTCAGCGACCCCGAAAACCCCCGAGTAACAACATTCAGTTGAATTCAGTTGAATTTATTGAGTTTTCAAAAATTAATCCGCCATCTTGGATCCGCCATTTTGAATTTTTTGATTCGGACCAAATATTTGTATTCTGTGAGCCCACAAAGATGAAAAGTAATTGTTTCCAATAATTTTAGTCTTAAAATATAAAAGTTTTCACAGTTTAAATAAAAAAAAAACTTTTTTTACGTCACATTTCAGCATGTGGTGGCCGCCATTTTGAAAATTTCAAAATCAGCCACTCGGCATTCTATTCTACATAAAAAATCCTAAATTTTAAGTACCATAACTTTGAGATTGCTTTAAACCACGAGTGGACAAATCCATTTGCCTTTTCACATGGAATGACCCATATATATATATATATATATATATATATATATATATATATATATATATATATATATATATATATATATATATATATATATATATGTGTGTGTATATATATATATATATATATATGTGTGTGTGTGTGTATATATGTATATATGTATATTCATCTACATTCTATAAATGGAACGATTAAGTACAGCATTTTGCGTTGGATAAATTAATCACGCATCCAATGACATGTTGTGCTTGACCAGACTTGGAGTAATAATTCCACAAACAGCAAATAACGTATGTACAACGAAATATATACAAATTTCGGTATGGAAAACTTTTGATTAATAAAAATTAACAAACTAAAACCTCTTGAAAAACCTTTTCTTTATATAAAAGAGAGACGTTTTACTCTTTTTCAGCACTTACAACATGAGCGAAGAAAACCATATACGGGATATCGAAAATCGGTTTTCGGAAATATACAGAAATTTAGAATTGGAAGAGTTAGACACCAATGAACTATTTTTTTTTAACGGATCTTATCAAAACATTCATTTATGTATTTAATACCAATCTACAACCGACGACTTTAATGGTACACTCAATCACACTTAAGAAAAATAAAGTCGTTAAAAAGAGTTTCAAAAAAATTACGGATTTCACTGCACGTCAACAACAAGAGTTACTCACGCAAGTTAACACACTACTCTTATTGACCGCCATTAAGGCATCAGATTCGAAATACAATAATGAAATCACAGTATTACAACGAAAGGTTTCGTCTGGAAGACTATGTTGGCGATTCAGCGTTCCATTTATAGCATTGAGCCAACACATTGTTTCCACTCCCTCGTTCTACAAAAGAGCACAAGAAATCAAAGAAATATTAACAAACAACGCATATTTTTCCATTATAAACATGGAGGAACTATATCAACACATCACCATTAACCCAGAAGACACTCACAAAACTGCTTTCACAACCCCGGTTGGAAAATACGAATTTAATACCCTATCACCAATGATTAAAGGAGCCGTGCAAACATTCTTCAAATTATTGCAACAAATCTTCCCAAGAGGCGAGGAAGAGAATTTAATATTTTTGCCAACTGGAATTATAATCGCTAACACTACCTTAGAAAATCACAAAATAACATTGTCTAATGTTCTCAACATACTGCTATTTAATACTATTCAAATAGATCCCTCAAATTTCAAATTTTTCCGATCAATCGTTACTTGCTTCGAATATGTAAATCATTCAATTTGCGGAACATACTGGATGACCGATCTACCAAAATTTGTAGGAGAATACTTTATTGATTTAAGATTACAAGATATAGAATTCAGCGCAACTTTGTGCGAATATATTCCTGAAACAAACATGACACCAATCGTCCAAACTTCACGAATATTTTTAGGACCAGAAAACCAATACACAGAACACGATAAAATCTGTTTTGCTATTTTACATTGTATCAGACGATTTAAGTTATTTTGCAGAAACAATCGCATAACATTCTATGACGGCAGAAGTTACGCCGAATGGACAACAACTATTTCTTTACCTATTAGATGTTAACGATGGGTAACAGACATTAAAGGATGCAATTGGACTTTTCTACCTTCTCCAGAAACTCACTAACATACTAAACTCCTTATTTTGCTTATCCCTACAATATAAAATGATAACGCGCAACATAAAAACTCAATAATTCCAGATAGCCATGGAACTCAACTACACATTTCATGAAGAAGATTACACACAACTATACGAAGACTTGGAAACCGAAAAATTCAACACAAAAGAAGTTGAATTCGTCGTCGAATTAATTTGAACATTCTACACAGTTTTCACCCAACATATTTTTACTCCGTTTCCTAATATAAAACACCAAATAAAAACTAAAAACGACATCCCATTCAGAAGCGTGTTTAGACCCTCAAAATCATATAATCGTCGACAAAGACGAGACTTAATATGCCAAATATCTCATTTAATACATGCAGGAATATTCGATCAATCCTATTCGCTTTACAACAATCGAATTGTAGTAAGACTAAATTGGACATCCCCTTTAAACCAACTTACATGGAAACTAGCTGTTGACTATCAATATTTAAATTCTACCATTATGGAATCACCAGATGGTGATTCGATAATGATTCGAAAAAATTCGAATCTACAGAACAAATTCGAACAAAAATCAACGAAGCCAATAAACTATCAATTCTCGATCTCAGTGAACTATATACACGAATAGAAATTGAAGCACAAGACCGCAAAAAGACCGCCTTCACAACACCAATCGGAACCTATGAATTTCTACGTTTAGTACCGTCAATTAAGGGTTCAGAAGAAACATTCTTCAAATTGCTTAAACACCTATTTTCTAATTTTAAGGAAGAAGATATTATATTTTATCCGAGAGGCATAATTGTTGCTAGCAAAAATTTTCAAGAGCATGTCAAAATATTAACGAAAATTTTCCTCAATTTTTCTCTCCGAAATATTACGATCCAAGGGATACAATGCAAATTTTTCCTGGATAAAATTGATGCACATGATTTCTTCGACAGTGAAATGGAAACTGAAAACCCAGTCCCAATAGTAAGTCCAATTTATACCGGATATTTGATACTACTTTTCCAAGTCCTAAAAACAAAATTTCAAACTGTACTTTTAGAACATCAGAGCAATCAAATAAGAGTTCTCGCGGCATCTTCAAGAAATTTCCAATATCCAGAAACTACTTACAACAACCACGAGAAGACTTGTTTAGCCATTATACATGCTAAAAGAAGATTCAACAAATTCATAGTGAACAACCCCATCCTACTACTAAACGGACACAGTTCATTGGATTGGATAGTAAACTCTGTTCATACTGACAGAAGACTACATCAATGGAGGATAGAATTAGACATTGAAAACTTTATATTACTACAACCAAACTAAGAGAATATTCAAACAAAATCAAGAAACCAAAATGACTAAATTAACTCTAACAAAAAAAATCTCTAGGCGTAACGTAATCAAAATGCCTCCAAGTACATTAGAAATCCTCCCTTGAACATCCTTCAGTTGTCGAGACATCCAAGCCAAATAGGATCCCTGATAATTGGCGTTAAGGTGGGTGAATGACGATAATCCATGATTGAAGTTTTTCAGCAACGGTACAGGTTTCTTTTTACTTTTCCTAAAAAAATAATCTAATGAACACACTTGAACAAAAGTATGAATACTATTAAAGCATTAAACAACCAATATACTTACACAAAATAATCCCTTTTGTTTTCTACCTTACTTTGGAATCAGTTTAAAACATACGCATGTACATAAGGGGAAGATAATGAAATGAAAAGAAATTCATATAAAGTTAAAGCTAATTTATTTTAACCTCGCATTTGACTTTAGATTTACATTTTTATATACAAATCAAGTATAAGTTTATAATAATTAAAGATCAATGTTAAAAAAAACAAAAAAAACGAAGCGTTTTTATTTTTATTAACTCTTGTTACTATATTAACAAAGAAATTTAAGATTTTAAAATATTATTCCCGATAACGTCGACCGTCCAAAACCGTCACAAAAACGATACTGGACCAAATCATTGACACCTATCCATAGTCGAACTCTATGAGAACAAAGTAACACACACTTCCATAAAAGAAACTCATAAAACATTACAAAGTATTCTCAAAACTCCACATAGTAACCACAGCCAAAACAACGAAATTAAAAACAATTCTTTCAATTCAATCTTCTATACTAGATGCTGTACATAATACAAAAAAAAATATTTTACATCTATATTAGAAATTAATTATTAAATTGTTTAATTAATCATTATCAATTCTACTTATATTTCTATTAGGTAGTACCAACTATTATAATTAACACCATAATTAAAACGTTAGCTTCATAGTCATCGGGGACGATGATCATTCTTAAGAGGGGAAGGAAACGCAAAAATTTTCATTATTATTTTTGAACATACATTTCAACAATGATACTTGAAATATATACTTTAAGTTTTACATAATAGATTTACATATTCTAGATTTCGATTCCCACAACCTATGGGCTGAGATCATTCACCTTGGATTCCAAGTATACTACCAAAACACTCTCCCTATGTCCCCTTAAAGTCGTAAAATTCTATGTGCTGATCTAATACACATAAAATTTTCAAGAGCAGAGTTCTGAGTACAATGTAACACTCTAAATTCATTTAACTTTTCTTCTAATACAATTTCAATAATAATTCATCAATTATAATCAACTTGTATTAAAATTAATAACTTTTCTTATTTAATATAATCTTAATATATCTTATTTATTATATATATATATTTTACTCAATTATACCCCAACAAACTCTCCTTTTCTTCCATATTTCTTTTATATATATGCATATACATATGAAACATTTATCGACATTCATCTACCAAGTTGCCCACTTCGTACGCATACGCTTACATATCAATCCTTTAGTATGAAAATTGAATGAATAAAGGCATTAATGCATGACGTGTTAAAACAATTTATGTTTATGTTCTAAAACCTTTTTAATTTTCACAGATAATACCATAAAATGACGTTATACCATTGGAGTTTGATTATTATAGTTTCAACTGTATATTGTCAGCCAGAAAATTACCAAATCACTACATTTGATAAAAATCCAGGCCTATTTTATGAGAGACTTAAAACAATAAAATTCGTAGAAACCTATTGGAGACTAACCATTTTTATTGATTTAGGTAAATTACAAAATGATTTCCCTATTGATGAATTATTTCAAGAAATTGACTCAGCATATTACAGCTGTACAAAACCACACGGCGAACTATGTGAACAAATAATAAGACCCCAGAAATTAAGATCAAAGGTATTTCAAGCTAATGACATTTTCCAAAACGCCCTAGACTTGTTAGACAATGTTAAAATTACTCAATTCGAAGAAGAAAGTTTACCTTCAACAATAAAAAAACGTAGATCACCTATAGATTTTATTGGAAGAGGATTAAAACCCATAAGAAGAATTTTAACTACAGAAGATGTTGACGCTTACGATGAAGCCATAAATGAATTATATGAATTAAATCGGAATTTATCACACCTCGTGGGACAACAAACACACGTTATTCGGTCGGACTTACAAAAATTATACGTAGAAGCAAATCGACATTCTGAAGCTTTACGCCACATACGTTTAAATTTGAGAGAACTAACCACTACAAGTGAGGCTCTAAATTACAAACAACATCAGTCCTTTTTAACGCAATGGGCACAATATTTTGAATTAAAACTAGATCATTATATTTATGCTTTACATCAAATCATAAAAATAATATTATCGGTTAGAGAAGGAAAATTGCACCCCTCATTATTAACTACAGAACAACTTCAAGACATAAAATTTAAATTGCAAACAATTAACAAGAATTTTGAAATCCCTCTACAAGGATCCAGAATTTTAGCAGAAGAGTTATCATTGTTAGCAAAAACTAAATTCGCGTATCATAATGAAAGACTTTTAATAATAATTCATATTCCATTATTAAACAAACTTTCGTATAAACTATATAAAATTCATTCTTGCCCTATCCCACAAAATATTAAACCACAAAATTTTTCTGCCTACATTGTACCTGAAAATCCATACATAGCTATATCCGAAGATCGAAGATCTTACATTTATATAAACCAAGAATTTTTAAACTCATGCTTAAAATTAAATCACTATTTAATATGCAATAACGACCAACCCATCTTCGAATCTAACGTTTTAAAAGGTTGTGAAAGTGAACTACTATTAGAACTAAGTGAAAAAGTATTAAAATTGTGTGATATAAGAATAAAATTAAACATTAAAACCTACTGGAATCAAGTTAGTGCACTGAATGGATGGCTATATTCTACCCCCAATCAAGAAATTTTGACTATTACTTGCCCTGAGAACTATGAACGTCAAGTAAAAATTTTTGGTTTTGGACTATTACGCCTAGGAAATACATGCATTGCCAGAGGTTCTTATGTTACGCTTATGGGAACATCGATACAAAATACAGGAATAGAATATCTATATCAACCAGATTAGTCCCTGAATATCTCAACAATAATACCAAATACTACAGGATCAAACAATTTATCAGCATTAAGTGAATTTTTAATGAATGACGAGTTATTTCAAAATAACAAACAGGACCTTTCCGAAGGAATATCTCTTGCGGAAATAGAAACCAAACTCAATGTACTAGCCACCTATAAAAGAAAAGCAACAAGCAGCTTTTACCGAGATCTGTTTAGAAGCTTAACCTTGATGGGAACTTTAGGGACTGTAACAACCATATACATCGCTACACAAATGGTTAAGAAACGACGTGCTCGTTCATAATACTACTCGTTCTCTTTGCTTATATATTTTTATTTTATTTTTTTTTTGCTTTGCTTTGCTTTACTATTATCACAAATTACTAATTTAAAAATATGGAATCCATTTGAATGAATTTTACAACTAATACTATAGTGATTCTCAAAAAAAAAAAAAAATAAAAATAAATAAAAAAAATATAAAAAAAATAATAATAATAATAAATAAATTTAAATTTAAATATATATATATATAATATATATATATATATATATATATATATATATATGTTTTACCCCTCTGGTAAAACATTACATTTCTACAACAGACGAGGAACCTGTAAAATGTAGACAGTATAGACAACCCCCGGAATACGATGAAGCAGGAAAAGTTTTAATAAAGAAAATGTACGTAGACGATTTAATTGTAGATTCAAAATCAAATTATAACTCACCAGTATTAATAGTACCTAAAAAGGCAGATGCTCAGGGTAATAAAAAATGGAGATTAGTCATAGATTTCAGAGCACTAAACGAGAAAATGGTGGGGGAAGTTTATCCTATACCCCTGATAAATTCTATCTTGGAGAGACTCGGTGGAGCACAATACTTTTCTGTATTCGACCTGGCAATGGGATACCATCAAATAGAAACGGCTGAAGAACACCAACACAAAACAGCATTTTCCTCAGGCAGAGGACATTATCAATATAAGAGAATGCCCATGGGAATAAAAAATGCAGCGTCCACGTTTCAGAGACTCATGGACAACGTATTATCGGGATTACAAGGAGCAGAACTATTCGTGTACCTAGACGACATAATTGTGTTCTCAAATACACTCGAAGAGCACGACAAAACAATCACAAGACTCTTTGAAAGACTCAGGAAAGCGAAACTAGCACTGCAACCTGAAAAGTGTGAATTCTTACGCAAAGAAGTAGCGTATTTAGGACATATAGTGGGCAATAACGGAATAAAAGCTGACCCAAAGAAAATAGAAGCAATGAAAAATTTTCCAACACCAAAAAAAGCAAGATCCATAAAGGAATTCTTAGGAGTAACTGGTTATTACAGAAGATTCATCAAAGATTACGCGAAAATTGCCAAACCTCTGTACAAATTATTAAAAAAAGAACAAATTTTCAAATGGGATAAAGAAGAAAATCTAAGCTTCAAAAGATTAAAAAGGGCATTATACAAAGATCCAATTCTACAACATCCTGACTTTAACAAAACATTTCGAGTAACTACCGATGCGGCCGAATATGCAGTAAGTGCAGTTTTGACTCAAAAGAAAGATGGAATCGACCTTCCAGTGGCATATTTCTCGAAAACATTAGTTGGAGCAGAATTAAATTACGAAACGACAGAAAAAGAGTGCCTTGCGGTCATACAGGCATTAGAACACTTTAGACCATTTTTATACGGCACAAAATTTATTTTATCATGCGATCACGAACCTTTAAAAATCATAAATAGTGCAGCCAAACCCACTTTACGAATGACTAAATGGTTACTGAGGTTACAAGACTACCAATATGATTTCGAATGCAAACCCGGAAAATTAAACAGATGGTTGTCCGCTTTATCTAAAAACCCAGCGGAAAGTGAACAAAGTGATACAGAAATCGACACCAGCACAACAGAAAACAACAACGACACAGAAAGCGACGAGGAAAGAAAGAACGAAGAAAAAAAAATGAAAACAACTGTAAAAGAGCTTTTCCTATAAGCAGTGCTGCAGGAGTCAAAAAACCAAAAGTCAGTGAAAAGCCGAACCAAATCATTAAAAAGGACGAGGACAAAGACAACCCAACTAAGAAAACAAAGATACGTGACAGAACGAAATCAGATTCTTCCGTCAAAACGGATTCAGGAAATGGATTTAAATTAGAAAAGAAGAAAAGAGGTAGACCTCCCGGGAAAGTTATCAAAAAGCCCCTAGTGCCTGACTTGGACAACCGTCCCATTGCATCAAGACTCAGACCAAGGGCCACTATGCAAAAGCCAGAACCAGAAAATTTTATAGAAGAACCGGAAGAAGGAACAACATCCGAACCAGAATTAGAAGCAGAAACACAACCGACCCCAATACTTCGTCGAGACCACAGCGTCCTACCTTCTTTATTCCCAAAGACCTTTCGTAGGGACGAAAATTCAAGTGAAAGCGAAGAAGAAAGAGAAGAACGAGTAGAAACACAAAAGAAACCTAGAAACGACGAAAGCGTAGTGTATGTGGCACCTCCAGCAGAAAGTTCAGAGAGCGAGGAACAAATCTACAGCGACAACGCAGAAAAAGAAGGACCGATACAGGAAAGCTGTTCCCCGGAAAAAGAGATACCAATAAACAATGAAACAGAGGAAAACGTAGAAGGAATAAATCAAGAAACGTTCAAGGGAGTACTAGATTCCATAAGAAGATTCGACAACTCAATGGCAGAACATCAAACGTATTTTTGGGACAATGAAATGTTTGAAGGAGAAGTAGAAGCAGAAGAAAAAAGAAACCTGACGGATATAGAAACCGACAGTGAAGAAGAAAACGAATTAGAAAACGAAGAAACCCCCAGAACGCACAGAAACATAGATGAGATAATAGAGGAACTAAGAGATATAGCTAAGAAAATACCAGAGCATACAATAACCGAAGAAGACCCAAAAGAAATAGAAACCTCAAAAGAAGACCTAGTAGAGAAAAACAGAAAATACGTCACTTTCAGTACACCACTGTACCGAGACCCACCAAGGGCACAATCAAACCCTTTCACGAGAGATGTAATTCTAGAAGAAACAGAATTAGAAACTGGGGAAGGAAGCTGCAAAGAACGACCAAGACTAAGAAAACTGATAGATAAAGAAGTACAACAAATTAATAACGAAAAAGAAACCCCAGACACTGAATTGTATCCGAAGAAAAAAATGCCCTTTCTCGAAACCAATTATCCCGAGAACTTAAACACTGTAGAACACAAGAGAAATGCACATTTTGACAGACTAGAAGTAGCACAATATAGCAGAGAAGCAATAACAGATGTGAGGGACAACTATGTACATTTCGTATCAGCTGATCTGGAACCCATCGACAACACAACCAAGCTAATCCTTTCAATAGGAGCGATAGATCTCCCCAAAATGAAATCGAGAAAACCAAAACCTGGACAAATATTGATCACAAAATTTGGAAAATATAAAATTTTCACTGTCATCGTCAACTATAAGTATCACGAGAACGTAAAACGAGAAGAAATGATAATGATTTTCACAAAACTCAAAAAGGTGCTTCACAAGGAAAAAGTTATGCAATTCAGACTCTCTCGAGACATAGAAATACTAGAAAAAGCAACAACTCAATGGTTAGAAGAAATGATAAAAATTTTCTACAACACGGGAATCAAGCTCACCCTATGTTATGGCAAGGTTATCATACCCCCACAAAAGGACAGAGCAGGAATTGTAGCCGCATACCACGACAGCCTAATCGCAGGCCATAAAGGCGTAAGCAAAACCTACCACAGAATAAAAGAGAAATATACATGGCCAGGACTGAGACAAGACATTACTGAGTACATAAGAAGATGTAGAACCTGCGCACAAAATAAAATAATGAGGACCAAGAACAAAGAAGCTGTGCTCCTCACAGGCACGCCATTAGATGCATGGGACAGAGTATCACTCGATACGGTTGGAAAATTACCAACAACTGCCAACGGAAATAGTCATATATTAACCATGCAGGACCAGCTCAGCAAGTACTGCATATGCGTAGCTATACCAGACATAAGCTCTATAACCATAGCTCATGCACTGGCCACAAATCTCATATCCGTTTATGGAGCCCCTAAATGCATACTCACAGACCAGGGAAAATCCTTCATGAGCAATTTGCTCAGACATCTAGCGAAAATTTTCAAAATTTCCCAAATAAACACCACTGCTTACAGACCACAAACGAACGGAGGGCTAGAACGCAGCCATGCAGTTTTGTTCGAATTTATAAGACACTATACTTCAGCATTCGATGATTGGGACAGACTCTTGCCGTATGCCATGTTTGCATACAATACATCGGTACACGAAGCAACCAAATACACCCCATACGAAGTAGTTTTTGGAAAAAAGGCCCGAACTCCTATCGCCCTGCCAATGGAAGACGAAATGAGAACATACGAAACATATCTCCAGGAATTAGTGACAAGATTGATAGAAATCAGAAGACTAGTAGCAGAAAACATAATAACAGACAAAATAAGAAGAAAGAAAATGTACGACGAAAAACAAAGACCCTTAGAAATAAATATAGGAGATATAGTAGATGTCAAAGAGGAAGTAAGAGCAGGAAAATTCTCTCCGTACTATCACGGGCCATACGAAGTCGTGGAAATAACCGAGAAGAATAACTTGATCTTAGCAGACGCAGAAAAGAAAAGATTTAGGAAACACAAAGACCAAGTCAAAAGGGCTTACTCATGACGAAGAGACAAGAGGAATTTACAAGTAGACGAAGAAGGATACGTCCACGTATACACAGATGGGGCTTGCAAAGCAAATGGCAAACCTCAGGCAAAAGCAGGAGTAGGGATATGGTTTAATCTAAGCCACCCCTTAAATATCAGTGCAAGGGCACTGAAGAGACAAACAAACAATAGCGCAGAAATAGAAGCTATAGTAAGAGCAATGAACCTATTAAAATCCCTAGGATATCAAAAAATTCAAATCCACACCGATTCGAAGTTTGTAATAGAAGTAATAAATAATTGGGTACCTAAATGGGAAGAAAATGGGTGGAAAACTAATAGAAAAAAACTAGTAATCAGCAAAAAGGACTTTATAAGAATAAAAGCACGTTCAAAAAACTTAGATATAGAATTATTACACGAACCGGGCCACTGCGGAATTTTAGGCAATGAAGAAGCGGATAGATTGGCCAAATTAGCTATAGAATAAAAAAAAATATACATAAATATAAAATACAATATACACGAATATATAAATATATGAAGAACTAAGGGAATGGTAAAAAAATACCTTTATCTATGGTTACAGAAATGTTCGGGTTTAAGGGAATTTTACTACTCACTTGCTGGGCGTGCATCGGCGAAAACTTAGAAAATAAAAATCCACTAATTAAAATAGAGCCTATTATGAAAAGCACAGGAATATATTACGAATTAATGCCAAGTCTCAAAAGAATAGCGGGAGTATGGAGGACATTCATCTTGTTAGACACGGAAGAATTCAAAAAACAATTACCCTATATTGAACAGCAATTTAAAAATTTGAAAACCCCTTGTGAAACGATATTAGCAATAAAATGTGAAGATTTTATGAGTTACCAAACTCTAAACAGGAAGATTTTTACAACCAAACTACTTTGGGAACAACTGGAGGAAATAATGTCTGAATTGAAACAACGAGAAAAGGACAATAAACAGTACGAATATAGGAAAATCAGTAAACGAAGCACACCCCTTTTTGGCATTATAGGCAACTTAGCAGGTCCTATTATAGGAGTTCTTACTTATGACGACGGGGAAAGATACGAGCAAATTATGTCAGAATTAGGAGAAGCCCAGAGGAATATCTCACATCTCGTAGGAGAACAAACCCACATTGTCCGAGCGGAACTACAAAACCTCTATGATTTAGCCACGCAACAACACAACGAAACAGAAAAAAATAAAGCTTTACTGCACACGTTAAATGACGAGCTACAGCAGGTCAATACCAGACTAAATACTATGGACTATACAGTACAATTACAAAATACCCTACATAAATGGACTGAACAAATAGATACTTACAAACACGGACTAGAACAGACCTTAAACATCATGTACAGCGCAAGAGAGGGAACCCTACACCCCAAAATGTTAAACAACAAACAGCTGAAGGATATAGCTTCAGAAGCGCAAAAATATTTAGGAGACCAAGAATTCCCCATCTCAGTAAACAGGATGAGTGCAGCCAAAATCAAACAAATATCAAAAGTACGCGCATTACTTCAAGAGGACAAACTAATTATGACATTAGACATACCATTACTAGAAAAGGAAAACTACTTACTATATAAAATGCACGAATTACCAGTTGTGCAAGATACAGGAAAAATTAAGAGTAGAGCCTACATCAGCCCTCATACAAAGTACATCGCCACCAGCGTAGATGGCAGACATTATTTCTATCTAGAAGAAGAAAAATTGAATCACTGTCATACCCTAGAAGGAAAATATATCTGTTACCCTACCCAAGGTATTTACGATATCACCCTGGCACCCAGCTGTGAATCGGAACTACTTAGGCAACCAAATAACGCTACATTAAGGACATGTGACATTAGAATCACACGCAACCAGCAACCCTTATAAAAACCCATCACTACAACAGGGGGATGGCTCTACTCATTGACAAAGGAAGAAACAGCATATCTCATCTGCCCAAAACAAATGACAGAAACCTACCAATTAAAAGGAATAGGAATAATTAGCACAACCAAAAACTGCGCAATAAGAACTGATACAATTAACTTACCGACATTACAAATAACAGAAAACGTACACGAATACCACTACAACCCTAAAATAGAACTCAGGATAGAAGAAGTGTCCCCTATATTAAAAAAAAAGGAACTACATTTTGACCAAATTACAACAAGTGAGGTATATACAACTTGGAGAAAAATGGAAGTGGATAAAAAATTACAAGAAATAGAAAAAGAACTAATGTCCCAAAGCCAACATAAAATCGGCATAAAGGAAAATCGAATATACACAAATTCAACTATAACCATCACAACAATAGTAATAATAATAATAATAATCTTCCTAGTAGTAAAATACATTAAAAAGGTGAAATGCAATATAAATTGCTGCAATAAACAAAAACCACCAGAAAATCAAATAGAAATGAAAGAAGCCAACAACTCCCACGAAATACAGATGAAAGGCCTAGAATACGAAGAAATACAAACAAAAGGAAATGCAGAAACTAGAAACGAAATACGGAATCAACACGAAGAAGAAGAACCCACAACCTCTGGTGACTGGAAAAGTAAAAATCTCTCGCAAAGATACCGTCACATAGCATAAAAAAGGACTTAACAGACGAAACTTACAAACCAAAACTCTTGTAAAAAAAAACAACTAACCAAGTACTAAAAATTATATATATGTAAAAATATAACAATGGGGACTCTTAAATGTACATGTACATAACTGTACAAAAGCATGTAATACACACAAAAATACACATATGTAGATGACACTCAAATTCTCGAATTTTTTGTTTTAAAAAAAAATCTTCCTTTTCTTTTATAAAAAAAATATTTTAAAAATACATGCATAAAAAGTGTTTTAAAATAGCTTACAGTACCGGCCAGAATTGTCAGTCCACTTACAAAATTCGTATTAAAAACATGCCTCTCGTTTTTTGATAATATTTCAGTTAAAAATAAGTCTAGAAAAAATTTTAAAATAACCATTGGAAAGCTTATAAAATTTCGCGTGAAATGAGCTAAAGTTCAAAACTATTCGTTAAATAGAAACTGAGTTAGAGTGTGAGAAATATCGTCTAATTTTCTGATTTTTGAAAATTATGTTATCCAACTTCAAGTTCAGGATTGCTCTAAACGAGGTTAGAAAAAAAATTCAAATTCACATATAATAAAGCTTGAGATCTCCTCTTTAAAAGTAGACTAAGTAGCTTAAAAAATATTACGTGGTTTAAAAGATATTGGAGATTTTAAAAAGGTCTGCACGATTGACAAGCAAACCATCATTCAAGCAAAACAGTCACATCGCGCCTCATAGCCAGGGCCGAATAGGACGCTTTATCAAAAACGGGCCCCATTATTATAATTAAATATGAATTATGAATTATTATTAATTATTATTTATTATTTATTATTTATTATTTATTAATTATTAATTATTATTTATTAATTATTAATTTACTAAAATTCTAGTTAACTAATTTATTTTTAATTTAGAGAAATTTATTAATTTATAATATTGATAATTTTTAATTTTGAAAAATTATTTAATGTTAATTAAATTAAATTTAAAATAATAATTTCTAATTAAAAAAACTATAAAATGTGTTCAAATTACAGTTTTATTTAAAAAATCTCATTTAATTAAAAATTAATAATTAATAATAATTCATAATTAATTATAATAATGGGGCCCGTTTTTGATAAAGCGTCCTATTCGGCCCTGGCTATGAGGCGCGATGTGACTGTTTTGCTTGAATGATGGTTTGCTTGTCAATCGTGCAGACCTTTTTAAAATCTCCAATATCTTTTAAACCACGTAATATTTTTTAAGCTATTTAGTCTACTTTTAAAGAGGAGATCTCAAGCTTTATTATATGTGAATTTGAATTTTTTTTCTAACCTCGTTTAGAGCAATCCTGAACTTGAAGTTGGATAACAGAATTTTCAAAAATCAGAAAATTAGACGATATTTCTCACACTCTAACTCAGTTTCTATTTAACGAATAGTTTTGAACTTTAGCTCATTTCACGCGAAATTTAATAAGCTTTCCAATGGTTATTTTTAAATTTTTCTAGACTTATTTTTAACTGAAATATTATCAAAAAACGAGAGGCATGTTTTTAATACGAATTTTGTAAGTGGACTGACAATTCTGGCCGGTACTGTAGCTAAAATAACGAAAAACTCCATTAACTAAGCTCGCCTCATAGGTGTAACAATAGATCTTAAAAATAAAAACAATCCAAAATTTCCGCACTAACAATTACAAAAATGTTTAAAGTCCACATCAAAAACAACAATTTTAATAAAAAAAATAAAGTCAAGAATACCTAAAAACAACTTAAAACAAAAAGAAAACAAACAAAAATTAACAGTGTAAATAAAGAAAATAACACTACCTAAATTCCTTGGTAACAAAAATAATCCAAAATGCAAGTCCAAATCAGGAAACACCAAACACCACGAAACAATTAAAAAAAACAATCACCAATAACTACTACAACAAAATTAACAAAATAATTAAGAAAAGAAAACGAACGACAACGTTACGCCGACGGCACAATCCACACTAATCAAAGGTACCTCCCACATCTTACCATCTTAACCCGCAGACAAAGAAAAAACAAAGAGCGCGCCAACGAGAGGTGCTGTCACCACGCGTCAAAAACACAAATTAAACGACGAAATTTAAAAAAAAAAACACAAATAAATAAAGTGCAAAATCATTTATTACTGTTCATATTGTCAAAAATTTTATTGAAATTTCGCGAAAGAATTTCAATATTTCCCAAAATTTTAACAAATCTTTATAAGTAAAAATAATTAAATTATTTTGAATAGTAAAATTCTTCGCAAGAATTCAATTATTTTTAATACAATTCAAAAAAATTCTTCTCCATAAAATTTCAATTATTTTTAAAATATTTAATTAAAATTATTAAAGGAACTCCATTATTTAAAAAAAAAATCAAAGAAATTCTAAAAAAAAAGAATCTAATTAGAATTTAAAAAAAATTCAAACAATATTCTCGGCGAGATTTAAGTTATTTTCCGAAACAATGGAATTTTGTGAAGGATTTTTATTATTATAAAATTTTTGTTGCAATAATTCGATGATTTTCAATACATTAATTAAAAAATTTTAAATATTGGAAAAGAAAAATTATAAAAAGTTAAGAAACAAAAAATCAAACAGCAGCTATAACAATTATGATTACGAATTAAAATTAAAATTTATATTCTCATTTATTATAAATCAATCAATAACCTTTGTCAACTATTAAAAGAATACAATTGATGGTTAATTGAAGATATACATTTTTTTATTCTTAATTATTTACAGTATTTAATCTAAAAAAAAGAAATTACAAAAAGTTAATTAAGCCAAATAAATAAAAGAAATTATAGAAATTCGATTTGTTCGACAAAAAGTTTTTGACAACACTTTATAGTGTTTAATTTAATAGAAAAGAATGAAAGAAACTTTCATGATTTCGATTCGCTACCAGCATCTGCTTAACTTTGGAAATTAAATTTAAATGCTAAATATTTTTTGTTCTAAATCTAATATCGAATTTTCAAACATTGAGTAGGAATGGTAACTGGATGCAAGTTTCAATTCCACAAAGATACTTAACTTAAAAAATTCTATTTCTAAAATTAATTTATTATCAAAAATACTAAATAATTAATTTTTATTGCCTATTAATCAATAATGATTAAAAATATAATATTTTGATTTTGTTTAAAAAATTTTTTTGAGATAATAAACAGAAATTATGCAAAAAAAGTACTACAAATTTTACAAAAACAATATGATTGTCAAAATCAATTACAAAATTGAAGTTTTTAAAAAAAAATGCTGATGGAGAAATATAAATAGTTAAATGACTTTATTTTTTTTTCGTTTTTAAATACAGGAAAAGAAATTAAGCAAAGTTTTTCATTAATTTCTAGATTAAACATAAAATAAATTGATTTATAGAAAGTTTAAAAATTAAATCTTATTAATGCAATTCTTCAAATGAAATTAGATATTTCGTTCTTTGATAAAAAAGCGAATTGTGAATAGACATGATTATTATATGAGATAGTGCACAAGCATTTTCTTAGCTAGTAAAATATAAAAAATATCTTTATATAAAAAAAAACAAAAATTGTAATTATTAAATTCACAAATTCTTCCTACACATTTTTTTTGTTATTAATTTAAAATAGAAAAAAACATTATGGTTAAAAATTGTAATTGAAAACAAAAATCTCGTAACTTTTTATTTCAAAAGAAAATAATAATCTTTAAAATATAAACAAAAATAATCATAAAATTTATAAATTAAAACTAGGAAAATTTCTTACCTTATTTTATAAAACCAATATCTATTAACCTTTTCTCTAAATAAACAATAAAAATTGATATTGACAAATCGAAAAGCCAAAGTGTTTTGAAAAAGAAAAAAACGAAAGCATATACAAAAACTAACTTCACATTGCGAACAGAATAAACGAAAACCCACAGACTTTAATATAGTTAATTTTTTTTTACCCAATTTGTCGAAAAGTTTTTTTTTTCGTAAAAAATGATTCAAACCAAAAATACCATACCGCATATTTATACAGAAATTCACAATTACACGAGAATTATACAAATAGTGTTAAATTATGCAATGAAAAATTATACACTGAAATCATAATTATGCAATCAGACGCGATCACAAATTAATTTTTACTTCACCTATCAATAACCAAAGCAGGATTAAAAAAAAATAAAAACATTGTAAACAGAACTAAAAATTACAATCTGTATTCTTATTAATTTTGATCACCAAATCTAAATTCAACCCATGTAAAAATAGCGACACAACACATTATCATTCATCCAAAGAAAACAAACTCCAATACAACTTTAAAAACAAAAATTTAATGAAAATCAGATTAAAGTCATAAGATTTGTTTCTTATTATAATTAACAAACAGAACACACAAGAAAATACAAACTACAATAATTCTATTATTTAAAAACAAATTAAGTACAAAATTCGTTATAATTTCCTTTTCTCCAAAAAATATAAGTACAAGAAAATTATGTTCTCATACTGCGCAAATTTAAAAGAATAATTTTCCCGTTCCAATAAGTTATTTTCATTTTTTATTTTAAGCGTTCCTCTTGCTTAACAAAACATGAGATATCATGCTACACTTAAAACAAATAAAATTCATAATTATAAAATACGCAAATATCGCCTAAACATTTTTTTGGTTAATCTAAATTAAAAAAAAAAGAAAAAACACATTTGTTAAAATTTTTCCAGTAATTAAATTAAAAAAACTCACAACTGTTTATTCCAAGGGTAACTCATAGTTCAAAGAAAATAAGCATCATATAATTATAAAAATCACTTACCTCATTCTACAAAAAAATGCCTTCCAACCTGCAAAATTTACTCTTCCAACAAAAATATACCCTTCAGTTAACAAACTCTTTTTACTCAAATATTTTTGCAACCAATTTTTTTTTACCATCAAATCTTAAATACCTTTTTATGTATTTAAAAAAAAAATGTTTTATTAATATATTTTGCTAAGAGAAGTGTTTTCAATAAAAATTAATTTTTATTAAGAAACTCAGAAATCTACACAAAATAACATAAAACCAACAAAAATTATACACAACTAGTTTTGTCACCAAACGAAAAACAAGAAAAATATATACAAAAATACAAAAAACACTAACCAAAATTTTATTTTGATCTAAATAAATTTATTTGACATTCTTTTAAAACAAAAACGTACATTTTTCTTGACATTAAACTACAATCTAACACTCGAACCAATAATGTTTTAAATCAACTCGCCAACGCTAAAAAAAAGAGAAGAACAAATAATATAAGAACACAAATTTCGGAAACATACAAAATAATACTATGGAAACTTAATTCCTAGAGATTACTTACATTTTCCCATGACGAACAGACACATTCCACCTCATCCCACTGAGACTGAAATCGCCGTACAAAAACCAAGTCAATTGCGCGATTCTCCATCCGCAAGCCTTCAACAGGCGGCACAACAGGAACTTCACTTCTAGGGCTAAAAAAAAAGAAAAAGGGAATATGTACGAAAACAACATTTAAAAAAAAACTACCTTAAAATAAAACGTACAGAATGTCACAATATCACTTTAAAATACTCACAACTTATATACATTCACACCTAAACATCCCCGAATCTGCTCGACAGGCTCATCCTCAGGTATCTCAACCTTTGCAGGATGAGAAAAACCTTCAAAAGTCCAAAATCCACGGCACTCGTACACGCGTTCCTCCCAACGCCAACGGTACTCTTGTACCCAGATGTTACAAACAGAGGACGCAACATTAAAATCCCCAATTTCTTTAGTACAAGCCAAAGAACGAGTTGAAGCCACCCTCCAAACAGGAAACTCAACTAAGATGCTACAAAAACAAATCACAATATAAGATACATATGCATTTATATACAAATACACATAATCACTACTCCCCACTCAAACAACACAATTTACACAAAATAAAACTCACCCTCGAAGACCATAACGATGTCTCACACCCTGAGAAAGAACCAACTCTTCCCTCTTACGCAACAAAAATAACTCCAAACTAAATTGACCACTAGCCGAATACTCCAAAGCCAACTTTAAAGCATTAAAATCAAATACATTAACCGACATTTTCACTTAACGAGATGATGAGACAACGAACAAACACGAACTGACGAATGAACAAAAAAGAATACATAGAAAAACCACCGAAGAAGCATTAATATGAACACCAATAGGAACACCGTGAGAAACTTCTAGTTAAAGTAAAAAAAAGGGAAATTACTTCTTAAATTACAAAGTGCTTATGTAGACAGTTCTAAAAAAAAAATTTTTTTTTCTTTCTCATCTTCCAAACACTCTTCACAAGAACTGAAACATAAGCAATTTTTTTAAGAAAAAGAGAAAATTTTTCCTTGATAGAAAAAGGTAGAGTTTTTACGTTAATAAAAAAAAGAAACATTTCTGCACATACATACATACATACATCATTCTTTTATATAAAATTCGTTTACCACGATATATCAATTTTCGTTTACAAAAAAAAAAGAAAAATTTTTATAACTATAGAGTTCTAACAAGAGCAATTAGTTACAACAAATTCGAGTTTCTATACTATAACATCATTGTTTTTAAAGACCAATAATAGACATCTTTTATATATTCTTCGTTCAAAATTTACAACATTTAAAAATGTGTACACTAAAATTAACTATAGGATACATAATTTTCAAATTATATAAAAAATAAGAATCAATTAAAATTACTCAAAATAATAAACGTTGTCACTCAAATAAAAAAAACATGTAAAATTTTTTTTCTCCAAATGATTACATACCTTAAAGTCGACAATTGCCTAGTTTAAAAAAAATACAAATAACAAAAACAACCATGCGACACACAATGATAAAATTGTATACCAACCAATAAAATAAAGGTTTGTTTGTACTACTATCGTAAACTGTACTCGAAACTAAGATATAACACACAACAACAAGTTACCTCTATTTATAACAAACCCTTACGACACGAAAATAAGTAAAAATTTGTAAAAAAAACGATTAGAAGTAGCTGACAAGGGACGTCAGCCTGGTTGAAAGGGGGGCAGAGACAACGAAATTGTCTCCATATTTTATATATAACTTAATCATGTTTTAATTTACATACACACACACACGTATACAAACATAACTGCATACCTCTTATGTAATTCCATTACACAATACTAATATAAGACATGTAATATCAAATGGAAAAACACACTGTCAGCGGTTAAGAAACAACACAGCGAATAGCTCTATATAACTCACCTGGAGGCATTATCAATGTTATGTAATGGCAAAATAAAAACACGTGTACTTACTATATCAATTCCTTCGACTCACAAAGCAACACGAAAATAAAAATATGTCCTACTCGACGAAAATTTCACACTATCGTTAACACAAAAGAACTGTAAAAACACAATACTTATGTAAATACAACTTGATGTAAACAATCGCCGGCTAGCCAATGTTTATAAAAACGAAACAACAACGTCAGCCTTTAAAAACCAATTTCAACACCGCCTTCTTGTTACACATCAGTTCACACTAAAACAACTATTCTATGTCACGACAAATGCATATGTTCTAGTAAAAAGAAGGAGGACACAACAACATAATTGTCATCATATCTGTTGTTCCCCTTTTCAAAAACAAAGCTAAAATTAGGATAACTCTTCCATTGTAACAATCACGTATGATACAATTGACGCAGTCATAATTACGTTACACATACAATACAAGGGAAAGACGTTGTCAGCGATTAATATAAAATAAAATAGAACTCTGTTAGAATTATATCATCAAACTAAAAACAAAACAACCCACTTAGATATCTTTGCCAACGATAAAACAAAAACATTCCAATAAGGAAACAACGAATTTAGGCATACCGTATGTGAAATTCATTTTTGTTAACATGTTCCATAAACGAAAATGTATTTAATTTTACCACCTCACTGTGGATAAAAGTCAAAATTAATTATTTGTCAGGAGCAACTTTTATAAAAGAATAATAACATGAATAAGGATTTTTGTAAAACTCGAAAGAGTTATTAAATCTTCAACAACGCCTGTCACAGCTGACAAGGGACGTCAGCTAATTGGAAAGGGGGCATTTGTGACGAATCAACTCCGTCACATTTAACTTAATTTAAAGGAACACAAAATACAATACAACACACATATATACAAATGTAAATTCATCTTTCTTTCAATGTAAAACCAAAAAAAAACCAAATTGAAAACAACCCTGGTTGCTCATTATAAAACAAAGTAAAGAATAAATTTAAGTAAGTTTTCACAACCGATGTCATTAACACCTGTGGAATTTGTATTTCACAATTTTCAATAAAAGTACCAAGAACAGACGTGTCCGAGTTCAATAAACTAGGATCACGCCACTGCAAAAAACTACAACTATGCAAAATACACTGGTCAACGACCAAGCGTTGCAAAATAACAAAGATCTCCCCCACTCGATTTTCGGTGTACGAAATCGATAAAAAATTGGAGATCGAGGAGTTGGAATTAGACTTCCGTAGTGGAAAGTCATTTTTTTGGAAAGGTTTGTCTTGTGTTTGAGACCTGAAACAAATAGGTCGTCAGAGTTAAGTCTAGTAAAGTTTAACTGTTTAATTAGTACTTCAATTGAGAATTTGTGTTACGAATCCAGGTGATAATAGTTGTGAAGGCAGAAACAAATTAAGTGTAGAATTCAAAGGAAAAACGGAACATTTCATTTTGGGAAAAGCAACCAGGAGAATCAGATTGGTTGGTGAGTGAAATATTGAGTTACAGGAATATTACATTACACAAAACACGAAAGTCTTATTTTGCGCTTATATTGCTTGTTCATTTATTCTCTAAAATTTACTTTAAATAAATATATGTTCACTTGTTCAAAGTCAAACTCGAGTATTATTGACAACCTTTATTTTTCCCAAATTAGCATTTCGCTTTAAAAATAGGGATTCTCAACCCACAGTCTGAACTAATAGTCTGGAAGGAGGGGGATCCACTACCAAAGTGGTTTAAGGTTTCGGCAAGTTTTCCGTGTAACAATCCTTAAATTCATTTTTATTGTATCGATTAAAATAATCATTTAATTCGTTTATTACGTATATATATATATATATATAAGATAAATTTAAATAAAGAAAAAAGGAAAAGGGGGAATGTTAATAATATACTTTATAATGTTAGTTAATTGATAATTAATAATGATTAATAAATAATTGACTATATTGGTACTACAGTTTATAATATTAGTTATTAATTTCCCATTGATAAATTTTAAAATACATCCAAGCCAAAATACAGTATTAACATAAGCTGGCGCTCCTGCCTGACACTCAACGCGGTAAGCGTAGCCTATGTCCCCACTCACTCTATTGCGCTCTCTCTCTAACCAACGGCAACTACTCCCCCATGCCTTTCACTACTCCACACTATTGCGCTCTCTCTCTAACCCACTACGAGGCTCTCCCTTCACGCGGGGCGTACAGGTGAAGTCTCACACCGCATGCAGGAATCTAATTACGCGACCCCGTGCGTTATCTCGCGAACTAACAATCCCTCGCGATTTTTATGCTCATTTTTGAATTTACACCCAGATCTTAGAATCTATACGGTATATTTATATACTTTCAAATTTCAATCACACCTCTACGACCATTTTTACGAATCAAATTATATCATGCAACATATAAATTCTAAATATAATTCACAAACAATATTATAACAATGCATTAGATTCCACTTACCCCTTTTTACTCCTTTTTCCGTCTTTATACTTCTCCCAGTTTATAACAACTTTTTTAACGCAGTATGCAAAATCCTTAATGATAACATAATATATGGAATCTCGTCTTCAGTGATTTTCGCCCATAAAAACTCGAACTTGATATTACAATTACAATACCTCTCCATTAGTGGGTATTGCTCATCCAATTTAGCTTTAATCACCTGCAAACCTTCTCCAAGCATTTTCATACGATCCATTTTTTTACAAAAATTATATATATAATAAAAACAAAAAAAATATATATATTAATAATTTACAAGAACCAAAAATTGTTTATATTAACCACTAGCCTTTAAAAACAAAGAAAAAATTTTTTTATCTTTATTACACAACACAACTTCACTATTTTCACCACAAATAATTATCTATTGAATTAATTCAATTATAAAATATAATTTTATTACAATAATAATAATATTATAATATATATATATATATATATATATATATATATATATATATATATATATATATATATATATATATATATATATATATATATATATATAAACTTTTAATATTAACGATTAATTATTACAAAATATACCAAATCATCGTTATTAATGCTTTATAAATTAACATCCATATATTTAGCATGTTAATTTTAAATAACATTCATTTTTGGCATAATCTACTTACTAATTTTTATTCATTTCACATGTTAGTAAAACAAGTCAAGTTAAGAAACATTGCTATATATTCTACCTCATTCATAAGTGTGCATGCTTAAACATCAATAGAAGGCATGAAACCAAATATGACTCACTTTTTTTTGCTTCTTCCTTTCATCTCATTCATCCACCTTATTATACAGTATATCTATCAAAAGAGGCTAAATATTTACTTGTACGAGTACATTTTCACTTGCTTTTATTCATAAAATTATGTATTTATACAAGTAATTACAAATAAATTTTTACAAAAAAAATTATATATTTTTAACATTTTTGATTAAAATATAATTGAATAGATAAATTTTAAATCGAACAATCAATTTTTCTTATCATATATAATAAAAAAAATATATATATATTTTATGCAATAATACTAATAATTCAATTGAAATTAATTACAAAAAAAAAATTTATACAGATATTTTTATATAATTACAATCAAGGGTGGTGCGAAACTTATTAACGTTAAATTTATGTTGGAATTATATGTGTATGTGTGCCGAGCGAAAGTCTTGTAAGAAAGTCTTCAATTGTTTAAACATGGAAATTATAAATTAAAATTTTTCTTAATTCTTCGTGAAATTTTCTTAACATCGTTTTATTAAAATTAAAGATTTAAACAATTTTTATGTTTTTACAAATTATGTATATAATGAATTGACAACGAATAACTCTGATTAAAATGTGTTAACTACTATACCTCGTTAAATGTTGAGACATCGAAACAATTGTAACATCCTTCCTTTACAAAACATATCCTTTTGAAAAATTCTACTCCACACCACCGCTTTTAAAATCCCCTATAACAATCATCAGAACATCACTTAAATTATTCCTTTTTTTTCTTTTAAATCTGATTCCTAACCTTATAACTTTGCAATATGGATCCCGTGACCCAGAAGAAGCTCCCGACAACGGACCACGTAGTCTCTTACATCTCTGGACTCAAAGCGAATCCTGACGCCCTTCCTCGGTTCCGGAAGAGACGCCACTAAGGTCATTTGTTCAGTGTCTCGGACTCTCAACAGATTATACATAAAATGTCCCACTTCAGTACTTGGGTTTACCCATGGTAAACCCACATACATAAGTGAAATATGCTGTGCATATCCTCAACGAACGATATCCTATCTGCCAGTTGATTTATTAACAGGCACATCTCTGTCCATCGTTCGTCATTTCTCTGTTGTAAAGTCGTTTCTTGCGCCGGGCCTGTACGATCAACGTAGTGGCTACGGTAGCGCACCGTTTGCAACATTGGACCACCACCACCACCACGTGACAAATTTTGACGTGTACGAGGCGCCGAGAGCCGCGTGCCTTGCGTTCTTCCCGATGGCACACGACCAGTTTCCACTCCAAAATTTTCTCGCGATACACCATTCTCATCTCCTCCATCATCGGAAGTATACGAACTCTCTACCTCGCTGTAAACCTCTACAACCTCACATTCTTCAGCGATAACATTCCTACCCGACATCTTGATAAATTTAAAAATTTGACCTGGTTAAAGGAGTACCAAATTTGAACTGATTCAAAGCTACAAGAACTACATCATCTACACCGGTCATTCCAGAGGAGAAATTAACTAAAGTGGAGGGGATATATACATATAAAAATCAGTCGGAGAAGCAGACGCAATGCGCCTACATCATAGGGTTTCGTGGCGTAAAATGATAAATAAATAATAATTTATTAATTACTATAGCAACGGTTGCCATGGCGATGGTTGTTATGACAACCGTTACCATAGCAACGGTTGCTATGGCAACCATTACGTAAGGCGTAAGGCCTTAATACATAAAATATAAGACATAAGACTTAAGCCTTAAGACATAAGACATAAGACTTAAGCCTTAAGACATAAGACATAAGACATAAGACTTAAGCCTTAAGACTTAAAAACTACGGACGGACACCGAAGTCTCGCTATAAGGGTTTTGGCCCTTGGCCACGAAACCCTAAAAAAGGATCAATCAACAACGCCTAAATGTTACGACCAGGCGACATAACAAACCGAGATGGCAAATAATTTGTGAAAACAGTGACCATGTTCCATAAATATCAGACGACGTCTTCTTTGTACCCACCTCCTAATCCAGGCGTCTTTCACCAATACAAAAATAAATATTTTTAAATGCTCAACTCCGCAAAGTTAACACATTAAATATAACTTAAATTAGTCATACTTGCTCAAAATTGAAATCGTTCCTCTTACAACACTTTATATCGCACTTCAAACTATAAACATTTGTAGACGAATTACACAACTCGAGAGGAAATAAAAAAAAAGAATAAATCAAAAGGGGGGAAGTTTAAAAAAAAAGAAAAATATATATATATATTTAATTTGAAAACTTCCATTAATAAGTTTTCTCTTACACCTAAAAAGAAAAGTTTTCACCTTTCTATGAATTGTTAACTAAACTTACATTATCGAGGACGATAATGTTCCTAAGAGGGGAAGGCTGTTACGTTCGTACTAAATTAAATTTTTCTTTAATATAAAATAATCTTAATATTTAAAAGATTATTTTACAGTTTATCATTATACAGTATTTTATCAGTTGAATATCTTCAAAACATGAGCGTGACGCATAGGCCTTTTTCTTGAAGGAATATTATCGAAAACAAAACAATGCCCTTACGCGTACTACGGAGTGCACTCGTAGAAACGGAAGTATGGGAGACGAAAGAATCGAATGACTTTTAAGATTGTATCATTTCTTTTGGGATCTAAATTAATATGTTCTAGCCAAGAATATACATATAATTTCTAAATTCTTTTACATTTTATATAAACTAGCGCCTCCGTCGACCGCTTCGCGGTCGACTACGTTGCTTTCATTTTCCGTTCAACACGTAATTTTCCTATAAACATTTAAACATGTAATTTTGCATATCTACGTTATTCTTCCCCTTGTATAAATTTAATCTTTTCAATTTAATACAAACTAAAAACTAAATTTTCAAGTACATGAATATGTTTTAAATAATAATTTCATCGAGTTGTTTCCCTATTTTCGTTTAACACATGAATTATCTACACTGAAAAAAAATTGTAATTGAACCAAGTAAATGCATTTACTTGGCAGAGTTTACTTGAATCAATCCCATATTTATTTGAGGAGAGAAATTAATTTTCTTGTGCCAAGTAATTATTAGCATTGGATAGAGTTCTTGAATTAATAATTCAGTATTTGGTGGAAGTAAATATGTTATTGATCAAATCAAATATTTTACTTATCCGAAGTACCAAAAAGGATTGAATCAAGAATATTATGTTCTTAAGCGAAATAGTAAAGTATTGTCTAGAGAATTCGTGTTTCTTAAATCAAATCATTTCATTCATTTGCTTTGATATTGAATTAATATATTCTGCATTTCTTACAAGTTACTTAATTTCTTGATCAAATTCCATATTTTCTTGGATCAAGAACATATGCTCTCCAACCAAGTATACTATGTCAAGAAAATCATTTTCTTGAGCCAATCGCATAATTGGATTGACCCTATGCAATCCCGATATTTACTTGAACCAATTCAAATTTTCTTGATTCAATTAAATTTTTTTTTCAGTGTATGAAAGTTTTTATCGTAAGTAACTACTCCACATTTACTTCTGTAAATTAATTTCTTTTTCTCTCTGAAGATTAAGCAAATAAATCATTAATGAAGCTTTAAAAAGTCAGATTAACTTCAACTTTTATTCAAATTTTATTATATATTCAATGTCGATATATGAAGAAGATCAGGGTGGCCACTTTTTTTTAGAAAATTGAATTCCCGGTTTTTTCCCAGTTTTCCCGGCCAAATTTTATTTATTTTTTGGTCATTATAAATAGATTGAAACAATATCTATTTAACACAAAAATTTATTTTCTTTTAAAACCAGTCCTTTAATAATATTTAATAAATTAGTTTTATAATAAAAGGAAACTTTTCAGTTTCAAAACGTTTTACATTTATAGACAAAACGAAAAGTTTAAATAAATAACAAAAGATTTCTTTTATTTTTCAAAGAAAATCCTTTTATTTTATGCAAGACAATTTGTTTTATCCAACAAATTATAAAAAAATTTAAAATATTAATAACAAACGAAACAAATAATCTTAAATTATTCTGTATTATACATATTACAAATTTAAACTTATCAATATTGAGCTCGTTTAGAGATAACTTTTTTTTGACATTTTTCCGAACCGATAATAATATGAAAGTTGTAAAAGAATAAGAAATTTTTACTATTTTACGAATTTCTTTTTTTTTAAATGAACTAAAATTTTTCATAATGAACTTTAAGATTGATTCTTTAAAACTGAAATAAGCGTATGAAAAACGGGAATGGAAAATAATGGGGCCAAAATAAGTGAAATCGGCCACTTAAAAAAATGTTGTCTCCAATTTTCAAGTAATTTATGATTTTCGGTAGATATACGAGTACATTTTTACCCCCTACAATATTTTTCAACAAAAAATTTTATTTTGAAAGTAAACACGTGTTAAAGTTTTGGGTCATTTTATTTTCGTTTTCTTACTACTCTAAAACGAATAAAGATAATTAAGTAAACTTTTTTTAAAAATGAAGCCTGAAGTCTATATTTTGAAGATAAAATAAAGCGATTACTAAAAAATAAATTTTTTTAATTGTTAGTAACAATTTTTTTAAACAATTGCAAATTGAAGATTGTTCTCAATGTTTTTGAAAAATTAATTTAAAAAAAGAAAAATGAGTAACCTTCAATTTTTTTTAGAAATTGTTTAAAGTATTCTGTCAAAATGTAGGCGAAAATAGAATCCTGTTCCTGGAAACAGATAAAATTGGAAACGGATAAATAAGATCTTCTTTTGTTTTGTTAGAAACATCACCCTTTCAAGCGGATTTTTAAGATCAAGAGTCTATTTTTGCCTGCATTTTGAGAGAAAACTTTACACAATTTCTATAAAATTGAAGGTTAGTCATTTTTCTTATTTTTAAATTAATCTTTGGAAAATTGCGCATCATTATATGGTAATTTAATTTTTCAAAAACATTGAGAATAATCTTCAATTTGCAATTGTTTAAAAGAATTGTTACTAACAATTAAAAAAATTTATTTTTTAGTAATCGCTTCATTTTATCTTCAAAATATAGATTTTAGGCTTCATTTTAAAAAAAGTTTACTTAATTATCTTTATTCGTTTTAGAGTAGTAAGAAAACGAAAATAAAATGACCCAAAACTTTAACACGTGATTACTTCCAAAATAAAATCTTTTTTTGAAAAATATTGTAGAGTGTAAAAATGTACTTGTATATCTACCGAAAGTTATAAATTACTTGAAAATTGGAGACAAAATTTTTCAAGTGGCCGGTTTCACTTATTTTGTCCCAAATAGAAATTATGAGAAAAATCCTGTGGAATAAACATTAAAAGAAAAATCCGCTTAAAATAAAAGGATTTCGTTAAATTTAAATAACTCAGGGTGTCTAACAAAGATTGAGAAGAAAATTCCCTGACTTTTTCCCTGAATTTTAATCCCTTTTAACAAATTTTGTTTCTGCTTTCTTGGGCCAAAAAATATGGCAACTGTCATATTTAACAATAAATTTTTATCTAATGATTGAAACAAACCATAAAAAAAATTTTCTAAGTTTTATTAGATTAAAAAAATATTTTATTCATAAGAAATTTTAATGTTTCTATACATTTTTAGAAATTTTCCTGACTTTTAATGAAATTCTCTGAAATTCCCTGACTTTTCCATGACTTTTCCCTGACCAAAAAAATTCCCTGACCGTTAGACACCCTGTAACTATATTATTTTCTCAGTAATCCCTCTTCCTCACTAACTAAAGTCTGTTAATTTATGTATTCTCTAATATACCTACTTATGTACAATATACTTCTCGAGTAATAATTGAAAAAATATTTTTTTTGGGTCAATTTAAAAATAAAATTAAAAATTAAAAATAAATTTCCGGTTTAGTATCAAATTTCCCGGTCATTTCCCGGTCAAGTGGCCACCCTGAAGATATGATTATTAAGTTTTGAAGGTAATTACAAAAGATAAGTTATTCATTTTTAATTGAATAAATATATCATTTAATTTTATCAATTTTCAAAAGAATAAAAACTTATTTTATTTTAATTATCTAACATTTAAACAATATATAACCAGCAATACTACACAACCTACACAACATATTCTTCAACACATGATTTTTTTATTGTAAAATTATTAATTTAATAATTGGAAACTTTTCTACGTTCTTTTACGTTTAATAGTATTTTGTTTTTTTAAATTTTATTTGTAACAAATTATATTAACAAATTAATATTCTTTGATTAGACCTTGGTGAGTTTTTTAGCAACATTTTTTGTTTCTTATTATTTAGCTTTTTTCACAATGTTGAACAAAATTTATCAATTGCATAGAAACACTCTAAGGATACTACTCAACTTGTACCAAAACATCAGTTTTTTTCTAAAAATTTTTGAATGTGAATAATCGTTTGACCAAAGCTTTTGTCTATTTGTCAATTAATTCAATTATACTTTCCATATTGAAGTGATGAATCTTTTACATTCTATCATAATTTCATTTTGGATAAAAGGATCAAGTTTTCAATTGTATTCCATTTAAATGTTATTAATTTAGACATGGCACAGGCATTAATTTTATTACTGTTTTTCGACAATATTTTGTACACTTTTTAAACAATAATAAGTCAATGTTCTTCGTGTTTCTTCAGACTCTTCTTGTTAGTTCTTGTTTTCAAAATTACATTTACATAAAAGATCAAACCGAAATATCACTAAATATTAGTATAAAGCACAAATAAATTCTCCTGAATGAACACAACCTCAATTTTCTTTATGTAATACATTTACGATACTGCGACTTGCAAAAACGTTTTTTTCCTGTGGCACAAATTTCTCGCTTATATAATTAAATTTTTAACTTTTCACAATTCCACAAAAAATATTTATTTACTTCGCCCATTTGTTTTTAAATCAAATGTGATTTTTCGCGAAATCAAAAATTAAGCGCTAGACGACCTTGCAATGGTGCTGCTATCTGAGATTAGCTTTACTTGCTTTTCATATAATGATTCCCCATTATTTAAATTTCACGTCAAATAAAATTTAGTATTGTAAGATTAATAAAACAATAAAAATCGCTAATAATTTGCTTAAAACAATAGTTTTCCTTGTGAGTCATGGTGCAATAAATTTTTCAGGGTTGTTTATTGTAAAAAAGAAAAATTTTCATTATTTTGTCCGATCTACCACTGATATTTCATTCATTAAGAAATATTAAACTTTAAAATTCTATTAGGGCTGTAACTTATAGTTTGTCAAAAGAATTTTCAAAAATAATAAAATACAAATTGTGCGCTACGCGAAGAATTACTCATTAACAAAAAGAAAAAATAAATTAGCTATTTTGAGCTAATTATGAAAACATTGAAAATAAAGAATACTTTTTGTACTAAGAATTAATTATTCTCAGTACAAAAAGTATTCTTTATTTTCAATGTTTTCATAGTTGTCAAAATATTTCCAATAAACTCAAACTTTAAAATTCTAAGTTAAATAACTTGGAATTTAAAGTTTGAGTTAATTGAAAATATTTTAACAACTAAATGAAAGCATAAAAAATAAAAAATACTTTTTGTGCTTAGAAAATGTACGAATAGGTATAATTATAAAAAAGGCATTATATACAGTTCTTAAATGTAAATACTTCTTTTATTTTTCACACATAATGAATATTTTAAATTTGCATTAACTTCACTTTATCCAATCTGTTATTTTTTTCTTATTTTGCTAAATTTTGTATAAAATTATGATTTTGTTGTGGTAAAAAAATGTAAAAACAACGAATTTCATTTTCTAAAATAAATTTTGAAACAAAATGTTTGTGGCAAAATTCAAAAATGATATTTGTTCAGAAATAATAAAACATTAAAATATCACTTCGGACGAAAACTGGTTTTTAAACAATAATGAAAAAACTGTTACTGTATGTTTTTTTAAAATTTTTACTTATTCTTCAGCAAATAAATGTTTATTTATTATTTATACATATAATATATATGGTTATTTTGTTGTATTTTTAGTCTGTCACTACAAAAATAGAAAATTGTTTCGTTCCGATTAAGTAACTAAGTTAGTGAGGTTAGGAACAATTGTTTACAAAGTGCATACCTTATACATTTAGCACTAACCAGAAATACTATAACATAACACATTCAACACATTATTTTTCTATTGTAGACGCAGCCTAAAAATAAAAAATTAAAAAACATTTAATATACTTTTATTTATATTGTTATAATAAAAAACAATTATTTGCCGAAAATAAAATAAGATTCCAAAAGAAAACAAACAGTGGCCATCTTTCTAACCTGGTTTCACGCGTGCGTAAGAGCAACGTTCATTTTTCGAGTTTCACGTGTTCGAGTTACGTTTTCGAGTTCGATTTCCTTTCATTCGAGTTCTATGCTTTCTGTTTTTTTAGAAAGGACATTTTTATTAACATTGGCTAGAATATTATTATATATTATTATATGCATCTCATTGATTCTGTTGATTGAACGATGATCTCATCCGTTATGTAACACCCCTACTCCTTTGTAACAGAATGCGCGCGCACAATTCTTATGCATTGCGACGTTGCCACATACTATGCAATTTATAATGAAGATGCATTATCCCCACTTATTTATAACAGAACGCGTGCGCAAAATTATTAACCAATGAGATGTAGATAATACCCCCATTAGTCCCAATATACATATATATTATAGAAGCTGTTTATAAAAACCAATGGACTTTAATTTTGTCACTTCTTTTGGGCAATTCGAATCAATTGTTTTAACCAACTTAGACAGTGTCCCATTAGGCAGATGCCAAAGATTGTATTTTGAAATTAGACTTTGATATTTGTTCTTAGTAGTTCGTCATATTTTATTTGAAGAAGTTCGGGATTCGATAACATTCAAATTAAAATCAGTGTAAGACTTCCAAACCAAATCACCCTTGATCGATTCGATTTTTCGTCAAGAAATCACCATTGTAACTGGTAAGAATTATTATATTAAATTAATCATATTACTCTCATTTAGATCTTTTATTTTTCCTTCCTATTTTCCTTATTTTCAATTTATATAAGAGCAATATCAATAACAGTTCCCATAGAACTGAGCATTACGACGTTCCCTACTAAATTTTATTTATCTTTCAATCAAGATCCTTTTCTTTTTCGAAAACTTTGCTAACGACCTCCGAATTTTCAAGTAAATTACTAATAACGTAAAGACGACCGCGACTATCAATTTATAAACGTAACACAATTACAGAAACAATAGAAGCAGAACAGTCAATACATCAAACACCACAGAAAAATGAAATAGACAAAAATAAAAATGTTACTTTCCGACCATCAACGTCAGAACCCAACACACCAGAAATTTTTAAAACTCCAAAAGCTATGTCAACACCTTATCACACTTCAGTATATGAATATGACTCAGAATTTTCACAAAAACTAGACTTTTATTGGGATTATGCTAAAGTTGAATCTATGTGGCAGAAAAATCAAACAGATGATTTCAATTTTGAACAGTCAATACATCAAACACCACAGAAAAATGAAATAGACAAAAATAAAAATGTTACTTTCCAACCATCAACGTCAGAACCCAACACACCAGAACATTTTAAAACTCCAAAAGCTATGTCAACACCTTATCACACTTCAGTATATGAAACTGATGTCGACACAGATGATGAAGAAGAGGAAACCACAGGTAATGAAGCAGAGGAAAGCAAAGAAGACAATAAAGATGAGGAAGAAGAAGATGAAAAAGAATCCAAGAACAACAAAACATAAGGGAATAAGTTTGATACTATAAACAACATTCCTCCAAATTTGCCTCCGAATTATTCAAGAATATCAGAAGAATCTTCAAAAATCAAGAGTGACAGAGAAAATCTTACTTATAATCGAAATAACTATGTTCATTTTCTATTAGCCAATTGCGAGTTCACGACTCCAATAAACCGATTACTCATTGACATCGGAGTAATAGATCCCGAAGAAATAAAAAATAAAAATCCTGCAAAAGGACAAATTCTTGTAACCCCTAGAGGACGATATAATGTATATTCTGCAATAGTAAAAGATAATTACTATGATTCACTATTGAAAGAAGATATTATTTTAGGAATGCAGAATTTGAAAATAATTCTTTCTAATGAAAATACAAAAGAGATAAGAATTTCTCGACACGGAGACTTTACGGATGAATTGCTAAGAGGAGAACTAAGACAAATCATTGAATCAGTTTTCTATCATAGTAATATTAATATAACTATGTGTTATGGACAAGTATCTATTCCTTAAAAGGAAAATAAAGAAGACATCATAAGTGACTTTCATAAAAGTAACATAGCAGGACACAAAGGAATAGTGAAGACATATAGAAGAATACGTGAAAATTTGTTTGGCCACGATTAAAAGAACAGGTGACAGAATTTGTAAGAAGATGTCCCACATGTCATACACAAAAATTAGTTAGAGCAAAGACTAGGGAACCTATGATCATAACGGACACACCCCTAGACGTTTTTGACAAAATTTCATTAGATACAGTAGGAAAGCTTCCTACAACCCCAGACGGAAATTGTCATATCCTCACTATGCAGGACCATTTATCCAAATATTGTACAGCCGTTGCAATTCCAGATATTTCAGAAACTACCATTGCTCATGCTGTTGCAAAAGAATTGTTTTCAGAGTATGGAGCCCCAAAAGTAATATTAACCGATAAAGGTACTTCTTTCATTGCCAAATTGATGTCAAAACTATTCAAAATTTTCAAAGTTCAGCAAGTCACAACCTCTGGTTATAGGCCTCAAACAAATGGCGCTTTAGAACGTAGCCATGCCGTTGTAGTAGATTATATAAAACAATATTCTAAAGACTATGACGACTGGGATAGACTATTACCCTTTGCAATGTTTGCCTACAATACATCTGTGAATGAAGCCACTAATTTCACACCCTATGAGTTAGTTTTTGGAAAACTGCTCGCTCCCCTAGTTCTTTTCCTCAGGAAGTTAAATTCGAAACATATGGTTCCTATTTAACTGAACTTATTACCAAATTAATTGAAGTAAGGGCACTAGCAGCTAAAAATCCAATAAATGCCAAATTAAGACCCAAAGAAAGGTATGATAAATCTATCAAACCATTTTAAGGAAAAATAGGTGATAAAGCTTATGTCATAAAAGAAGGTCTAAAAAAAAAATTCGACCCTCATTATCACGGCCCATATAGAATTGTGGATATTCTAAATAAAAATAATGTTATTTTATTAAATGATGAAGGACACAGGTTCCAAAAACATGTTGATAAATTAAAAATTGCTTACGAATAACAATAATAACATGATTTTAATTTTTAGATGTCTGAATCTATCATTTTCTTCCCACCACTACAAGGAGAATTGGTACCAGCTTTTACGTTTCCAAAAGAAAACATAGACGAGATTTCATACCCAAAAGGAATACTCGAAGAACTAACAGCAGAATATAACCTAGACAAACCCCTTTACATGATCGACAAAACCATAGGCCCCGATTTAAATAGGTTGTGGCAAGTGAAGTGTACAGTATCAGACAATAAGAACAATAATGCATTCATTGCAACTGGAAACAAATGCAGAACAATCAGAGAATCAGAACATTCCGCAGCCAAGATAATTCTGAAGGAATTAAATAACACATACTTTTTGAGTGAAGAAGAAAGACCAAAAAATGTAAAACACAAAATTTATGTGATGTCCAAAGCAGAACCATCTTCATTAAAACTAAAACTCTTTAAATGGGAAAACTGCTGTGAATATTGTTATAAAAGGGGGCACACAAAAGAACATTATTTTAGCGTAATTAGAAACCAAAAAATAATAAAAAGAGACAATTTAATAACAAATATATCCGACGATTCAGACGAATTCTGGAATTTACCAGCACCTACAATACCATTAGACTAAATCATTAAATGATTCTCATATACAGTTAAAAAACAATATAAATAGATAATAATTGCATGCACATTATACAATTACAAAAAAAAATAAAGCACATAAACTGTTAATGAGAGATAATTTCATAATTAATCGATAAACCACTAAAAATATTTAAAAACCCTATTCTACATACAAATAATTAATTATGTTACATAAACTATACAGTAAAATATTATTATATTTTAAATGTATCTAAATTAAATATATAAAATTATACTTAACCAATAAACAAAACAAAAAATTATTAAAATAAGGACGAAAGAAAAGAAGCCTTCTTCTTTCCTCCTTATTTTAAACAAAAATATATAATTAATAATAGTACAAAATATAAAAGAAAATATATTAAATAAATAAATAGGTATACATAAAAGACGAAAGAAAAGAAGAAAGAGGAATGGTGGTTGCCTTCTTCTTTCCTCTTTTATTTAATAAAATCCATAAATTAATCAAATAAAAATTAAATAAATACAATAATACTTATAATTAATTTTAACTTCATAAATAAATTATAATTCATAACAAAGTACATAAATAAAATAACCCAAAATAACAACAGCTAAATATAAATCTGATTGCAGATGGAAATACCTATTTTAAGTTGGATCTTAAATGCCAAAGACTACATCCCAACAATTAAAGACGGTTTTATACTACTCTTTCAGTTACTTTTACTAATAATAATCATCATTATAGTAAGAAAACTGTATTTGTGCTATTTCTTAATTAGTACAAGATGGAAAAGAAGAAGAAATCAAATACAGACAACCTAAAAAACAAAAAAACTAACAACCGTTTTTGCCAATAAAGATGTAATTTTATGATGTTGCTGACAGATAATTCTTAGGTCCGCTATTAAACTATCTTTCTTTTCAGACTAGTTTGAAAAAATTCTACTAAATAGTTTTTGAGATAATAAATTTCAACCGTCCTGAATTTTGTTAAATTATACCAATAAAATAAAAGCGACCCTTTTCTTACATTGAGGACAATGTAAAATCTAAGGAAGGAGGAAAGGTCCCAAAAATATGCAAAAATTTGGACAATTTTGATCCTAAAACAACGAAGAATCAAACAAGAAATGAATAGAACATAAGATAGCATGAATTCAACAGGCGCACCAGCCTTAAGCTCACGCATCGATTTTACATCGACCTTGCTCGAACCTCTTTTACTATGCGTGGCATACCGCGATGGCCGACTAGTGATTCAACTCAACCGATGCACCAACTGTGCCTAAGGGTAAGACGCGCATGCCTTGCCGACTTCCATCATGAAAGAGCAATTTTTTTATCAAATAATTCAAATTCAAATTAATTTTGCTCTTAAATGATGAAAAATCGAAGGTAAAACCATAAAATTTTAACATTATTAACAATAGATTATTAATCAATGCACAATATGCTATAAAATTTAATTCAATAAATTAATTATGTAGTTACTAATAAATAAATTAAAATTTTACAATAATAATAATAGTAATATAATAATATTGTTAATAAATGATAAATTATAGTTATAGCAAATAAGTAAACAATCTATTTATTAATTTATGATAATTAATAATTAACCATGGCTTAATACATTAACACTTAACAAATATTAATAAATTAAGAATTTACTTAATAACCTATAATAATATAAGGATTAAATTAAATAAACAATTATGGTTGTTGCTATATACCAAAAATATATAATAATAATAATAATACTAATAATAATAATTACTATAAATAAATAAGGTATTACTAATCACTAACATACAATATAATTTATTGCTTTAATTAATAATTAACAAGTCAAAAAATTATAAATTATTATTGAAATTAACAATTTTAATCAATTTTATTAAAATTGTTATTATTATTATTAAAAATGAATTACGTAGTGATATTAAAGAATTATTGTTATTAATAAATAAATTTTGGTATACTATAAAAATATACCAAAATTTATTTAAACTTAAAGAAAATAGCTTAACATTTAAGGATATCATCAATTTTTAATTTTAAATAATTATTATTAATAAATAATGTCATTTGAAATACTCGAATCGAGCCTTTAGTATCAGGCGAGTATAATAGTGAAGGAGTGGACTCGCCGCGCGGAGAAGTGAAAGGCCTCACGCCCACTAGTCAATACTCGCGCGCTGGGTCCAAGGCCTTATACCTTATACCGAGCCAAGAAGACTAGAGACAGGAGGGCTAACTGCAGTAGTGGGGGTAGGACAAATATAGGGTGATTATGAAGGCGTGGTTAGATTGCGCTAAATATCGTGTTTTAATTCTGCACTTCCACTCGCACACGCGTGTCACGTATATTTGGCTCAATATAACCACGCCTTAATAATCCCACTAATACTGACTCTCTGCTGTGAGTGAGAAAACAGCCGAGTTAGCCCTCCGGTCTCTAGTCTTCTTGTACCGAGCGAAGCGAGAACCGCTCGACCCGCCGTGTTGTCGGTCCAGACGAATGCTTCTATAATGCAGAATTAACACGCAATCTAACGCAAATTTTTCAATTTTTCTTACTCTCTTTCAGGGCAGTTTCATTATAAGGTTATTATCATCGAATAATTAATGAATAAATATTCACAAAAAGGAAAAACAAGTGTTATTCTATACTAAAATTAAAACTACTAACAACAACTAACATTTGTTTTTCTTTGAATAGTTACGAAATTGACTTAATCATATACAATTGGAGATTGTTTTTGATAGAGATATTAAAAAGTAATAAAAAAAGAAAAGAAAAAGAGAAATTATTTTGTCACAATAAGATCAGTTATGAGCATCATTGATTGTAAAGTTGTTCGATGATAATAATTCCTTTTCATAATATTTAATTATTATTTAAAAATTATTAATTGTTTATTTTTTATTAATTATTTAATGTTTATAAATTATTATTTAATGTTTATTAATTATTTGTTATTTAATAATTGTTTAATATTTATAACTTATTATTTAATATTTATTTATTATTTATTAATTGTTTAATATTCATAACTTATTATTTAATATTTATTAATTGGTTATTATTTTAATTGTTTAATATTTATAATTTATTATTTAATATTATATTTAAAATTTGATTACCCATTTTAGAAAGTCTAGTGAAATTACAATCAACTGATTTTGCGAAATTTATTATTGTTAAAATGTTATAAACAATTTTGAACCAGCTAAATTATATGCGTGCAAGAATGTAGTATTGTACGAATTATTATAAAATGTTATATTTTATTTCAATATTTTGTAGTGTTAATATATTATAATATTTTTATAATTATTATAATATATTATAAATAAACAATTTAAACTTATTTTAATTATTTTATTTATTTATTCAATATTTTATTTTATATCATTTAAATTTCTAATTATTAAAAGAAATCTTTTAATAAATTTTAATAATAGTTTCACACTCAACATCAAATCTCAAATTGAAACAGGGTTGCCAGAAAAGTATTCGACCGCCCCGCCACTAGTACGAGGCAAAACCGCCAAAAACCGCCATTTTTTGAATATCGTGGCGCCTATACTTAAAATATTATATACAACAATATAACTTATGAAAAAAATTAAAATTTTTAATAATAATATTAATAATAAATAAATTGAGAAATATAACAAATTTTTATTAAATCATTTTTTATTCCGTTAAATATAATCATTTATAAATTTTACGTTTTAGATGATAATAGTACTTTTTTAGAATCAGGTACATTACATTTGGTATCATTCTTAACATTTTAAATTTGGTTATTTAAATGAACACATTTATGAAAATACTTCTGTTAGAAGTTCTCTAAATTCTATGTCGAGGTCGTTTATAGAATCAAGGGTTTGTAGTAAATCTTGATCTTCGTCAGCGCGATTGACTGGGAGTTGTTTCTTATTATCGTACATTTCTTCTGAGTTAAATAAATTGAGCATTTCTCTAGTTGGCTCGAATGTCGTACAGCACAATTTGCTAGTCTGAAAATAATATAAACGGTAAGTACTTTGAAACAAAAACGAACGACCAAATCAAACGTGAGCAAATTATTTATTTGATTTAAAAAAATTTTGTTTCAATCAGTAATTTAATTATAATTTAAATAAATTTAAATTTAATTTACTTAATTTTACATTAAATTAATTAGTAATTAACAATTTTATTACAAAATGTTTTAATTTATTTTGAAATTTCTCACCTTAAGATGAATTCTGATACGGAGAAGCGCTGTGAGCATCTCCTTACTTAGTTTATTCCTCAGTCGATTTTTTATAATGTTCATAATGCTAAACGACACGTTCCACGACTGCGTTTACTGAGTGGTAGAAGAGAGCAGTTTAATAACGTATTCTGCCTAGTTCCTTAAAAATTTGATGACCTGCTCCGTTCTTCAACTTCCACACACAACCCCAAAATTTGATTATATCAATTTCTTCCAACGAAGCGTCTAACTCGTCACAAATGGTGTTGAATGTCAGAGTTCCGAGGGTAATCCACTGACTTTCGAGAAGCGAAATGTCAACATGAGAAGCTAAAAAACATAATAGTAACAAAGGTAATGGAAGCAAAGGTATTATATTAGAATTGAGGATGTGTTTTGTTCATTATTTCACGGCTGGATTATTTACTGATGAGATCTAAAGGTAGATTTTGAAACTCTGGTCGAGCCCCTTTTCGCCAAAGCTACCGACGGCGCGAAACACCTCATTTTTTCTATGGACCCGAGACACGAAGGCAGTCTTTCCAGAAGCTCCTGAGTGAGTCGAAGAAGAAATTGTGCGCAGAATTCCTTTACAGAATGTAATGCTGCTGGCGAAAGTCTGACTTCGTCGGCAGTTCTGCGAAAATTTTCTCCATAAACAACTTGGTCGACTGGTCGAAGATTTTCTTGCCTCGATAAAGCCTGCTTCATAGCATCTATTTCTGATAAACGAATCATGCCCGGTTCAGATTGACGCATTTTCTCTGGTCGAATGATTCGAGCGCCCAAAGAAAGAACCAGTAAACGCAAAATCGGCGTAAACTTTGCTGATATCAGCACAATTACTTTGAAATACTACATTCATTCGAGTAACATCTCTTAATATTGGGGTCAGGAATGTGAGATACAAGAAATGCGATAAATCGTTGTGAAGTCGAGACAGTTCTTTAGCAGTATGACATTTTTCAAAAGATGACGATGCAGCAACAATCTCAAAATGGGATTTTAGAGGCATATACTGATCCAAATGACGCGACACTGCTCCATACCAGGAGAGCCATCGAGTTTTTGCCAATTTTATTAAGAGTGGAGGATTTTGACCGCAGTGAAGATTCTGGAAATATAATTTTTAAATTCTAATGTTTATTATTTAACCATAAAATTAAATTTTAAGAATTATAATTCATTTCTTATTTATTTATTATTACTTATTATTTATTTTTAACTTGCCTGGTAATGAGTTGAATACTGATGTTTGCGAAGAGCGACTCAACGAAAACCAATTTGTCGATTCTCTAATTAAATATTCCAATGACGAAGGAAGCACTTTACTAGCTGCTGAGGCCGCATTGTCCAGAACATGACAAAACGCATCTTAATAATTGAAGAAAAGGACTGTCATTATTTTTTAAATGAGCATACAAAGAATTGTGTGCTCCGCACATGTTAGGTGCACCATCAGTTCCTAAACCAATCATTCGCTCTAATTTTAGTCCAACCTCTTTTATGAAAAGTTTAAAAACTTCGTATAGTTTTTCTGCTGTAGTTTGGGTGACTTCTACAATCCCTAAAAAATCGGTAATCATTTCTCCTTTTTCATAGCTGTAGTATCTGATGCATAGTGCCATAAACTTGTGAACCGAAACATCAGTAGATTCATCACAAATTATAGAAAAATAACTTTCTCCAACATCGCTTAATAATTCTTTTTAAAAAAGAAGGAGCAATTTACTCTGGCAATTAATCTCGAACCACTTAGTTCTGTGAAGTCTAAGTTCACTCAAAACTGAGGATCCATTTGAAATCTGTTTCAATAATTCTCCAAGAATGATCAACAGCTCGGGTGCTGGTGGACACGCTGTGAAAACAGAGATCTTAAGATCACATTTTTTTGATTCTTCACTTGCTCCTTTGAATCCTAAATTGCAGTTTTAAATTATTAATTAACAATTTCAAGAAAAGTTTAATAAAATAAAGATAAAAATTATTTCTTAATTATAAAAGTGGTTACCTGGATAAGAATTTAATGTAGATTGATTATTTCCTGATTTTGGTATATCTGATAAAGCTCGTTGATGTTTTGTGGTTTTTGAATGATCAGTCATGTCACTCCTATGTGGACGAAGTGTCGATTTGCACAACCGGCAATAAGCTTCCTGCTTTCCCATGTGGATTAAAATGTCAGGAGTTCTTTGTAACCACTCTGTATATTATATAATTTTATTTTATTTATTTTTTATCTATTTTATTGTACATTATTTGTCTATTTTGATTATTATGAATATTGAGTTTTAATAAAAGAGAATGTGAGTGCGCGACTAACCTTTAAATTCGGGTTCCTTCTCCCAGTTTTCATTATACTTCTTGGTATGTGTACGTTTCGACTTACTCATCTTTAATATGTATAAGCATTTATTGCAAATGTCACCGATAAAATACACTAAACTTAACAATAACTTACAGCAAGATAAATTAACATCTAGTTATAATATTATGATCGATTAGGGATCATAATTGTCACATGTGACTATGTGAGAAAAAATGCTTGGCGCCTTTAAAATGACCATAAACTTAAAAGTTATTAGAAATAGAACTTTTGGTTTTAAGTGTTAGTCCCGTGTCAGCGTAATAGATGTTTCTTATTGGCTGAACGTTTTTCGTTTCACGCTGCCGTAGGAATGCATCTTTACGAATCAATAGTGGTGCGAAATCTTAAAAATGCCGCCTAATTGGCGGATACTTTTATTGATACCGCCTGATAGGCGGTTTTCCGCAAAGCCGAAATTTTACCCGCCAACTCAGCCTTTAATACCGCCTGATTTGCGGGAAACCGCGCAATCTGGCAACCCTGAATTGAAAATAATTGAATTCTCTTGTATGAAAGAAATTTAATTTTGAAAAACTGACAATTATTTAATAATTTTGTTATACACTTTTCAACTATTTTAATTGCTAATTTTAATTAAAATAGCGTTTTAAAAGCCATTTCGTAAAAATCAATTATTTAAAAATAATTTAAACAATTTAATTCTTAAATTGGTTCAATTATTTTCACCAATTAAAACACTTTTGGTTAGAGTTCCATCAGTAATTCAAATGTTTTCGTAAATAATAAAACTTATTGAAGAATTTTAAATATCTTCAATAATATTTTAATTGACTGGATCAATAAGTTCACTCGTGCTCATTAATGCCTTCTCTCAGAGAAGGCACTAATTTGACGCGTTTTGCCCTCTTTCTATATTTTTTATAGTTCGCGCCAATAATTCCAACGGAATTTTACTTTTCCACTGCTGAGTTTTTAGGCAATATAGATGTTAGGTAACGTTCGTGAAATTAGTGTTTTCCCTGAGAGAAGGCATTAATGAGCACGAGAGTTCAATTAATTTCAGGAATAACAAAATTATTAATAGAAATTTAGTTCTTTTAAAACATATAAAAAAAACTTTGCAAAATTTAGTTTTTATAAATAATCAATTCATCACAGTATTTCAGTTGTTTTAATATAATTTTACTGGGATTTTACTCATTGATAAAATCGAAAATGAAATTTCTCAAAGACATCTGCATTTTGTTAATAATTTTGATGGAATTCTTTATAAAAAGTAACTACCTTGAAGGCTTTTTGCAATTCTAGGAATTAAATATCTACTAATTACATGCAATTAGAAGTTATATAAAATTGATCAAATAAAATTTATTATTAAAAAGTTTTTGCAAGATTCTCCTCATAAATGACATGTTATTATTTATAGTTATTTAATATTTATTATTTATTTATTTAAATTTTATTGTTTAATTGGTGATTATTACCTAAATAATATTTAAGAATTATTAATTACTCCTTGTTAGTCATTGGTAAAAGTCAATTATTAAATGTTTATTGACTATTTAAGAATTGTAGTTTTATTTTATTGCTGGTAATAAGTTAAAAAGCGTATTAATCTTACTATTTACCACGAACTGCGATGCGATCATGAAAATATGACTTATTAATGAAAGTAATTATTACTTTATATAAAAAATTAATCATAATAAATTGTTATAATTAAAATATGATAAATTATTTTGTATTGAAAAATTGACAACAAAATACTAGAAAGTAAGAAAATGTAAAAATTTTCGCAAGAGGAACAAGAATTATAAATGTTAAATAAAAAGGGAGAAAGATAAGTACGGTGAAGTGAAATAATACGATTTAGGAAAAGTACAACATTTATTCAAAATAAACATACGCACATTCATACTACAAATGAAAAACACACACGCTACGTACACATACAATTGAATAAACATAGATTATGATTCAAAATACACACAAGTTCACACTAAAAAAATAATATTAAAACAAAAAAAGAAGAAACTAAAAATCGCTATAAACACTCTCCACAGGCACACAGTTTTAATTTCAAGGAATCCTCCTCAATCAAAGCTGTCACATTTTCTGGCCTAATGTACCAGGAAGGGCCCGAATCTTCTTTGAAATTGGGGTGTCCTGGCACTCCCCACAATAACAGTAATCAGGACGATCAGCTCGACTATAAAACAAATGAAAAAAAAGGAATTATAAAAAAAGAAGAGGATAAAGAAATTATATACATACTAATAAATAGAATAAAATTAGAGGTACTCACAATAATAAATTCATCATTGACGTCATTTGTGCCGAGTCCGCAACTGCTTCTTTCTTCAAACGCTTCAATTGGCTTCGTCGAGTTTTTGCGTCTATCGTAAAAGGCTGCAGCTCTCTACTAGGGCGACTACTAGGCAACGATTGCAAGAACATCAATACGTTGATGCCACATTTTCTTTCATTCGATACTGAAACAGAACAAAAAAATTTTTGATATCACGACCGATATAAACACTGAGAGTTAACACTATTTTATTGTACATCAATGCTCACTTTTTCCGTTAGACGCACTCTCTATCTCAAGAAGTAAACTACTGAAGATGTCCCGAATGCCATCAACATTTATAGGGATGCAAAATGATAATGTTAACAAAATTACATGGGAAACAAAGGGTCAACGACTGTCCTGCGAAAGAGGAAATCCGCACTTACGTTAAGAAGATAATTAGAAAACATAAACAACACATATCACTACACAATAAGCATGTCACTTCACTATTCTTATCTAGGCGTCGCCGAATGTAAGATGAGCACAAGGATATCAATATCACCGAGAACACTGTATGAATCTTGTAATCAGGGTAATAAAAGACAGTGTCAATTTCGGCATTTCAAGTCTCCACATAGGTATCTAAATGATAAGAATTAAATTTCATCGGAACGATGAAAGAGTAAGGAGGGAGGACTGTTACACCGCAGATACATTTTTGTTTTTGATAAGATTGTAAGGAATATGTTTTGTGTATCTGCTATGTAACAAAAAGCTAAAGGAATGCAATTATCTTATTTTGACATATAATACGCGTGTTAAAAAGACTTGAAAATCCGAAATTGAGATATAAGTAAAATTGAAACATTATACTCGCTGTATTGTCTCAATTTTAAAATAGAGAAAAACAAGGTAAGAGGTAAAAAATTGATAAAAATGGAGAAGAATGCGTTACATTGACATTGCGTCATGTAAGCTCGAACTCGCATGCTGTGACCTACTTGCGCAACCCAAGTTCTAGGAATCACTGCCTGTAACTCGAGCTTCACTTTTCCATATATGGGGTAAAAGTACTGACCAATTGTCGATGGATGTGATTCTTTCTTCGAAGCTTAATTATAAATAGATTTATAAGGAATAAGTATTGTTCTTAGGAATTGACAACTTTTATCCCCCTAATTGTCTACAAACTCTTCCACTTTTAATAATTCATTAGTAAATAAGCCAAAGCCTTTTCAACAAAAATTGTCAAATGTTCCGGTGCGGTTTTATAGACCAGTAGACATTGTAGAGCGACCCTTTAGTTATATACGAATTTGTATTATTCTTTCTTTAATCGGCAATTGCGGCTAGAATTGTACTCGTTTATTGTGCAAGTCTACTTTGTTTTTCACTTAGAAACAAGTTTCTTTCCCTAAGGGGTGCAAGAAAGGCAATTTGACACTTAGAATTTATAATTTCAATACATGAACTGTCGTATTTTGCGTGTCAAGACTCATTAATTGCAGTTTTTCACTAATTCTTTCTCTAATCGACAATTGCGGATAGAATTGTACTCGATTATTGTGCAAGTTGCTTTTCTCACACTTAGAAACAAGTTTCTTTCCGTAATAGGTGCAACTGACGAAAAGTAACACTTAGAAGCGGTTCTAACTCTTGAAACAAACGCAAAAATCACAAAGTTGTAAACGTTACATAAGTGTAACAAAACAAACTTTCTAGTTTCTTTCAAATTGAACCAACATCTTGAAAACCAAACTTACAACGACCAGCGCTTTATCATTAAAAATTACGACTACATTGTAAGTAAAAGTAAGTAACCTTTGTGTAAATTATTGTAAACATTTATTTAAATGGTAAATAAATTATTAAAAGGGAATATTCATTTGTTTCAACGCAAAATCCGTAGTTTTGACAAGTACAACGATCCTACTTAAAAATAAAGGTCAAGCTTTACCAACTTGACCATAATCAGCCTACCATTCCTCCAAAAAGTTATTAACCTAACCTTTTAACCTCGCCTTCCGCTCGGGATGTAACAGTAGTGATTCCAGTAATATGAGATGTGTTTTCAGTTAAAACTGGTGCATTTCCCTTTAAAGCAGTTTCTTTTATTACATTTATGTCTGCTCCTGTATCTATAAAAAATTTGTTTCACCACCATATAGATGATCTCCTCTCAGGTTAGCTACTGGTGATTCTTTCAACGGTGCATCTATCTTGTAGAGTTTATATTGGTTTGATAAGGTGGGACTCTGGGACGCAATTGGGTTTGAGAGTTCATCGGTGCGTCCGCCTGACGAACTTGTTGCCAGTTTAAATTATTTTCTCGGCTATTTGTTTGTCCCACATTGTATCTTTCTTGATTATATTTCTGGTTTCCATGAATTCTATAATTTCCAAGGTTTTGTCCCTACCAATTTCCTTGTGTATTATTGAAATTACTTGTTTGCTTTCTTTGGTATGGAGTGTTCCAGTATCTATTTTGAGTATAATTTCTGCCATCAAATAATTCTCTATTCCTTGAGTTTCTTGGTCCCCAGGTGTTTTTTTTGTTTGTTCTATTCTATTATTGTAGTTATGTTTCGCAGGGTAGGATGCATATCCTTGTCGATTGTTTATACCCCTCTCTTCTTGAGTCTGTTTTGCGTACAGGAAAGCTTACTGCAAGGTTGCAGGACGTCGGGCTTCTATTACATTTGTGATTTCCTCCGGTAGTGCCCTAATAAACTGTTGTCGAGCCACGTCTTCTACCACGACCATTGTTGCTTGGACTACATCTGGATTCTTGTTTTGTGCAGCTGCTCTCGCGCCGCTCACATATTCTTGTAACCTTTCGTATAATTGGTAAATATCTTCTTCCCTATACATGCGTAATTTGGTAATTTCCTCCAAGTAATGTTGGAAAGGCTTTCCTGGAGCGAATCTTTCTAATAATAAGTCCATTAGATCTATCACCCTTGGAAACTGTTTATTCGCCATGCATTTTCTTGCTCTACCTTGTAATTTTCCTAATACCCCTGTTAAGAATGAAGGTTGGCAAATTGGAGTCAAAGGAGAGGATGCAAACGCTATATCTTGAATGAAATCGTTTACGTTCATATTTTCCCCGTCGAAGTAAGGTACACTATTTACCGCCTGTTGTACCGTCAATGAATGTGCCAAAGCTTGTTGTACAAGTATCTGTCCTTGTGCTACATTTTCTATTCCCATGCCTCTTAGATTCGCTGGGTGTGCTGTATAACCTAAGTCCGATCTATTTCTGTACATTTCGCCTGTGGTTGTCGCGTTCATGTCTTCATCCATTTCTTCTTCGTCTCTGTGATCCGCATCTCGTGATCTCCTCTGTTCTTGGTTTCCTGGAGGGGGTGTGCGTTGTCCGTGAATTTTTTGTTTTTTTTAATGAAGTTCTTTCAAAATTTTTGTTAACTAGCTAATATGTAAAACTATCGAAATATAAATCTAATAGCGGGTGTGAAATCCAACCACTTCCTCTTGCTGTTTTCCAACCTATTACAGCTAAATTGATATTTTCTGAATTTGGATATACTGGTTCTATAACTTGAAAATATACTTCTTGTTCCTCTATTTCTATTAATACACCGCCTAGAATTCTAATTTGTTCTTCAAAGATTGTTTCTAATTCTATATCGCAAGGCCAATATTCTACGTCTAATATCTCTGCCGAAATGAACTAACTATATTTTTCAAAACTCTAATGGGAATACTAGCTTGCACTAATCCATTAAATGTGTTTGACATTTGGTATAGTATTTTCTTAACTCATTTAATTTATATTTTAATTACACTTACGTGAGATATTCAAATGATAAAAAAACTATTTGATTTCTATTTCCATGATAATAGCACTGTCAGAATCGTAATGATCAGTGAATTCTTTGTTGCTTACTACCTTTCCTCTTAATTGTACTTCTTCCCTACGAGCTATGATTCTTTCTTCTAAAGCTTGTTCAATCGTTAAATCTACTTCTACGATGTTTCTATTGATATTTATAATTCCGGGAGCTCTTGGTATTTCTGGTTCTCGAATTGTAGGTATTACTCTACATATAGGTTTTGGATTTAAAGGTGCATTCATTAAGTTATTGTAAATTTGCCTATGTTTAGCAATAACCGGATAAATCCTTTTTGTTCCTCTTTTTCCTCTTTTGCTTTTACAATTTACTTTTGAATTTAAAATAAATGCTCCTTGTTTAGGCATAAGTGATACGAAAATTAAACTCTACTAACAACGGTACGGCGAGACTATGGTCCGTTGCGAGATGTATGATTAAATTCAATATTAATTAAAAGTTTATATTTATTTTATTTTATTGGTTTATACACCTGTCTTCAGCCTTACATACTTGGCTATACAAGTGTTTTCTTACAATTTCATGTTTTCACAAATTTTTCTTATATACACAATTCTTAATACTAAGTTTGCGCCTACAGAACGTCTTTCGAAAATTAGGAGTTCTCGCATTAGCCTGGACTACCCGTCTAATGGGTTTCCTCGCCAGAGGAGAGGGAAACTGTAGAAAACCTTCTCCTGAGTACAACCGGTTTTATCTCTCGACAGTGCACATCATTATACCTCGACGTCAAACCTCCCGCTCAGATTATCTCACATGCCGGAAAAATCCAAGCCAAATGGGCGCGAACCAAGTACCCTTGTTAAATTTCGTGAGGAAAAAGGAATTCAGGTATGAATTTTCCTTTCAATATTTTTTTAAAGGAACTCTACATACTACACTCAGTTATGAAATTTTTTTTTATTGTTGCCTACCACTATCGTACGCACGGCCTTACGTTGTAACTTAACCCAGTTACTTATTTCTACACCTTGTTGAAATTCGCGAAGTAAGATTTTAAAATTTCTTTCTCAAATCTTGATTCTGTCTATCTTATGAAATTCTTATCTTGATTCACGCAACTTTAAACTGTATAAATTTTTGTGATACTTTTGAGAACAGTATTTTTATTTGACTCACTTTGTTTCACTTTATTTTCTGGATATAATACTCGCTTTACTAAATCTACTTATTCTTTATTGTATTTCTTCCGTATCAACACTACTCTATTGAGGTTTTTCTTCTTTTTTCTAAATTCTTAGTCTCTACAATTTCTGATTTTGATACATTTGTAACTATATTTTTGCCTTTGCTGATTTTTTCATTATTTTTAAATGACTTTATTTAAACTTGTCTTTTATTACCCGTTACTAATGGGGAATTTTTTAATTATTGTAATTTAATCAAAAAATTTTAATTTAATCCTCTCACTTGCCCAAGTGGCTACGCACTTCCGGCAAGGTTAATTCAAGGAACTGGGCGCGATTTGTTGAAGAAACCAGAGCTTGCCGTCACAAGGGTAGTTACTGTTCCCTGTGTTCGACGTTAGCAAACAAAAAAAATCTCTTTTCCCGCACTTAAAATTCATATATATTTTTACTTTCTCTGTGAAGAAACAGATAGACAATTTTATAAAACAGGTAATTAATAGATAACAATATGTATATATCAATATTTCTCATGAATTATATTAGTTTTTTGTATAAATGTATATAGTGTAAACCTATGTGTATAATTTAATTTTATGTCTTTAGAAAAAAAATTTAAATTATTAGTTATTTTCTATTTTTTCTATCTTCTCTTTATTTCAAAGAATAAAGAGAAAGAATCCCACCACTGCCACCAGTTTGTTAAAGTTTAAAATTTAGAAATTTAATTTAATTTTTAAAAAACTTTAACTCACGCGTCCTTCGAACAATTGTTTGTAAAAGGTAGTGGATTCCCCTTCTACTTAGTTATTAATTCAACTAAGAGGTTGAGAACCCTACTCTTTGAATTTAGAGAAGATAGGATAGTTTTAGGAATAATTAAATCATAAACAAAATTAAGATTAAACAATAAAAGATATTTTTTTTGCCCAAAAGTTCCCTATTACAAATTATCTAGATTGGTTGTGTGTAAAGAGTAATATGAGAATAAGTGTGAATGAAATTAAGAGTGTGTGTGTTGTGAAATATAAGATACTTTTACTCACTATTCAGGATTCTTTTCTTGAAATATGACCCAATGATAAGTGCTTTGTCTCTCTTTCGTTTGACGAAAATCTTCCGGTAAATTAGAGAAATACCTAACCTAGGTACACTAGATTGATATTTCGTTGACGAATTTAATATTCCTTAATTTGCACAATTCACAAGACCCAAACCCCGTAAATAAAGGCCGTCTTTAAAAGTGTTTCATAAAATCAATATTCTCTTTAAAATATGCTTTATTTTTTATTTCTGCTGATGCTAGGGTAAGTGTACCAATTGCCGAGGGTGTCCCATTTGTCGATGTTACTATGGTAATAACCAAAAAATATTGTCTAAAACGTCTCATTTGTTTGTGGATATAATATTAATAAATTTTTTCACATTTATAATGCATAAGAAAATTAATATTTATCACTTTTTTCCATTTATAATGTGCTACAATGTTTAAATACGTTTCGAAGTTTGTTTACTCGACAATAGGAACCACCATCGACAATTGGTACGTTTACCCTATATTCTGTAATATTCTCTTTTAATGCTTTATGTTTATTTTTAATATTTTTATTTCAATATCACTTTCAATTTAATTATTTTTTTAAACTCTTTTACAAATTTCTTATTTTTATATTCTTTCAATTTATTTTCAATATCTTTTTAATTCTTTATTCTTTTTATTATTTTTCAAATTCTCTATTTCACTGTATTTTCAATATCTCTTTATTCTTTATTCTTTTTATTATTTTGCACTTGTCACTTTATCGTATCCTTTATTTCAATTTATTCTTTTAAAATCAACCTTTGTTTACTTTATTTATTTATTTCTAAATTAAATTCACTTTATTTAAACAACTTCTTATTCAACCCTTATTACTTTTTAATATGATTAACACGGCTACTTGCCGGATTTATACAACGCCTGGCCAAAAACTGCCGGCTACAACTACAGGTCACTTCGACCTGTACAAAACTGCCTCGATTTCCCAGTGTCAATCGGTTTTATTGATTGACGATTTTGGTGGGGAAATCGCGTATTAAGATAGTTGCACTTGATTGTTGCCAAGCCAATTTCTGCAACCTTCAGTTTTAGGCAGTGGTGTGATCCAAGTTCAGTGACATGGATGCATCACTCCTTATATTAGGCAATTTTCTTTATGTATTTTTTAATTATTTCTTGAAAGGGTCAATAAACCGTTTGTTCATTAAAGGAATTCCATTTAGAAATACTGTGCCATATTGTTAAGGTTTTTTCACCTCGAGATTGCGAAACCTGAAGGAATGTTAAATTCGATTAAATTTATTAGTTATGTAGAATTAGGACATAATTGAAATGGCCTGAATTAAAATATTTAAAGGAAAGAATGTCTTTTTGTGAGATTACATAGAATTTTTCTTGCATAAATGTGTCATGTCGTGCTAACAAAATATTGTGTTGTGTGAAAATGTAAGTTGTAATTGTGATTTTGAACTATTTATAATATAAAAGGTTACGGATTTCGGCCGTAACACCTTCCTAAAATGAAATAAATTAGTATTAGTATTTTGAAAATTAGAATTTTAATAAAATCAAAAATATTATACCTGGAAAATTCAATTAATTAAATAATTGAAATTAATAAATAAAATTTTGCCAACTCGTCAGATCAACTATCATGAATAAACTCGGAATTGGAACATTTTTTGCCGTTCGTATTTTGTTGTTTCATAGCCAACGAGAAAATGTTCACTGGATGTCGAATGGTCTTTTTGTGCTGTCACTGGTTGGAGAAAAATAGGGGAAGTGCTTCCTGGTGCATATTTTCGGATGTGAGTCCCGAATATTCAAGAGCACCAGGAAGACGAAAATTACTCATTGTTTTGGTCCTGTCAAAACACTGACTGCGGCCATCTTGAATTAAAGGCCTACGCGGAGAAAACTACAGCGCCCAATAAGTTGGCGCTCTGCAATACCGGCGGCAGATAATTTATCCCGCGTGGATATGGGTAGATTGTTAAAAATATTAGTTCGACGGGGACTCACACAGAAAAACTATAAAGAAGCGCGAACGTAGCGACGCTATCGTAGTAAGGCACGCGGCCATTTGCAATCATTCTCGTTTTGATAGTTCTATTAGGCGCATCACCCCATTCAAAATTCTCAAAAAGAAGTCAATTATAATTATAAATTGTGCGAAATGTCTGGACGAGGAGCCATGCGGGGTCGACGTCGCCTCGACAGTAAGTTCCAGTAATTCTAATGTGTGATCTTCTCGCCAGATTGGCAAAAATAAATTTGAAAATTGACATTGTCAAAAGTGGTGCTTGTCACCGCTTTTGTCATGCGGTAAAATAAATTCAAAATTCGGCCTTCAGCCGAATATAATAGTTGTTAAATATAAACCTTAAATTTAAAGTAAAATTAATTGAATAAATATTATTAACCAAAAAGGAACAAAAAATAAATTCAGTGACTGTTTGATTAATTGTTGTATTGATCTCCTTACTCCTCCCCCTTCCGCGGTTTATTAGGAACTTTCCTAATAATATCTGAATTAGTCTGGCAAAATAACTAAATTAATCTTTTGAATATTTTCAAGTAAAATATCCTGGCGCTTATAAAATAATTTATCGTAAATTGTCCAAATAATTAAATTCAAAGTGTAGATAACGTTCAAGCCTAACCTATTGTCAAAATAATTCTTATTGTTTTAATGAAGTTTGAAGCAAAGCTAAATTCGCTTAAAAAATAAAAAAAAATTTAGTTAAAAAAATAAATAGAACGTTATAAATGGCGCCCAGCGTAAGGGCCCGAGAAAAACACAATAATTAAAATAATAATTAAAAATGAAAACAAGCATCGATTTTCGAAAAATAAAATGAAATAATATCGTCGGCTTGGTGGAAAACTGTACCATTTCAGGAATTCGTTATAAACTGTAACATTTCGGTAAATGTTTTTAAAACATACCATTTCGAGAAAAAAAGTTTTTTGCTTTTTTTCCAACTTTGTCAACACTGATGCTAGACATAAAATAAGGTTATGCATTTTTAAAAAGCGGTATCTTAAATATACTCTTGTTCATCTTTTTAATGTATTATTTAAAAATTTCTAATAATTTAAATTAATTGCTTGTTAATCTTTAGAAATTCTTTAGTGCAACGCTTTTATAGATCTTCATCGAAATGGTATGTTTTATAACAAACTTTTAAAATGGTATAGTTTATAACAAATTCTTGAAATGGTACAGTTTTCCACCAAGCCAACGATATCTTGATTGAAAGTAAAGTGAGAATTCGTGTTCTAACATGAATAAAAGTAATCATACGATAAAATAAGTCAAAATAAAACTTTCTTCATGCACAAGGTCATGAGTTAATAGAAACACGACTTCTCACAAAATATCTCTATCAACCATCGAGAATCAAATTACGAATTTAAATTCGGGTAAAAAATAAATTTTTGTCCTACCTGCACTTAGAGTACACTTACTTACTTACTTTTTCGGGCACTTAGAGCGGGCGCAAAGTAACTCATTACCACCCAGGGGTAGGTGAAGCGGGCGCAAAATATTTTGCGCCCGCTCTCCTACCTCCGAGCGGGCGGAAAATATTTTGCGCCCGCTTCCCCTACCTTTGAGCAGGCAGAAGAGTATTTTGCGCCCACATGTTAATTATTCGATTTTCTTCATTTAAATGTGATATTTTCGAGGTTTTTTTATGTTGACTATCAAAATGCAAACATTTTCAACTTGTTTTATTTTGTCTAGAAAAATGTGCAATTTTTTTCGATTTTCTTTTAAAAAAATTACAACACATTTGGTTTTGTTCACATTTCAGTTAAAAAAATTGGCAATTACTATATTTTCAGAATACATTGTTGTCTTATTTCTTTATTAAAACTTGTATCATTATAGACTTCAAAGAGTTCTAGTTATATAAAGTTCAATTTTTAACTAATGTGAACGTTTAACCGTTCGTGCCCTCAATGACATACTTTCCCTGCAGTCTGGACAAAAAATTATGTTAGCATCATAGGCGCAAAGGTGATTCCGACTCTGGCGAAATTTCGGGACCTCGGGTCACAATTTCGCCATCGTCGCAATCACCTATTTTGCGCCCTTGATACGAAAATAACTATTATTGTTAATAAATAAAAATCAAAATATTTATTAAATAATAAAAGAAGGATTTGTCTGAGTCATCGCCGCCTTCTATAAAATTGAAATAGTTGTGTGAATATAATTAAATTGTGTAATCAGTTCTTGATTACAAAGAGAAAAAAATAAAATAATTAATAAAAATTATTTCTACTTTTTGGGAATTGAGAAAATAAATTAAATACAATTTTTTTTTGTAAAATAAAATCAGGAGAGGATATTCTCCCTGATTGCGCAAAAATTGAACTAATTCTTGACTCTTTAATAAATTGAAGTTGATAATAATAATTAAAATAATAAAAATTAATTTAAAAAAATTTTCAATTTTTTTATAATAATTGATATTATTATTTCTATGATTATTCCTCCTCTGGACAGTGAACCGTGATTATTTTTTTTGTTTAATAGAGTTTGATTTGACAATCTTTTAATAATTTTGTTAATTTTTTTAACCAACATTTTTTTTGGAATTGAGGACTGATGATACAATTGTTTAAATAAATATTTTCTTTTTGTTGAATGTCGGTATTCGAGAATAAAATGTCTTCAATCTTTGATAGTTCGTCGCTTGGGGGCAGCAACATGCCGACTCAGCTAAACGGTAAAAAAGATGCCGTTTCAAAAAGAAAAGTGAAAAACATGCCGTTTCGCGAAAGCGCTGAGAAACATACCTTCTTCAAACGAACGGTGAAGAACATGCCTTTTCAACCGTTAATATTAAATATAATATTAAATAAATAAATAATTAATATAATAATATTAATAATTATAAATTAATAAATTAATTAAATTAATTAATTAATCATTATTTGCTTATAATTAATATAATATTATTAATATAATATGAATATTAAATATTAACGGTTGAAAAGGCATGTTCTTCATCGTTCGTTTGAAGAAGGTATGTTTCTCAGCGCTTTCGCGAAATGGCATGTTTTTCACTTTTCTTTTTGAAACGGCATCTTTTTCACCGTTTAGCTGAGTCAGCATGTTCCTGCCCCCAAGCGACGAGTTGGTCTAAAGACCAATTAAAAATTTATTTGAATTCGGTTCGCGCGAATTCACATGGGAATTTAAAAATTCTTAAAAATTGTGCTTTTCGGTTTATGCAATTTTCCGCGGGCGATAGAACAGTCCCATGGTTGCCTTCTGACGATCTGCAAATCGAACCAAAGGATTCGTATTTAGAATCGAGCAATGATTTTCGCGTCGAAACATTAGATAGAATGATGGACATTTTGAACATACCGGTTTCACATGCGGCTAGTGTACCTTTCACGACGACGGTATATTGTACACAAAATACGAATACCCTCACTATCACTACGAGTAGTTCAACTTATTCGTATGTGACGATAGGAACTACAGTCGCAAATTCGATATCGCACGCTAGGACGGGTTATCAGAATCAGTCAGCTAAATATTCGGGTCGAATAACTCCCTCCAGCGAAAAATTTGAAATTCATAAACCGGGTCAAATGTCAACGGTCATTCATAAATCAAACAGTGAATTTTTCTTGACTCCTTATTATGAAAATTTAAATATCCAATCGGCTGTGCCCCTAATTGATTTTAAAGAAAGAAATGTTGAAAATAAATTTAGACATTGGGAGCCAGTAAAATCTAAGGAATGTCTGTTGACACCAAGAGGCTGGGATATTATTAAACTAGAAATAAGGAATAATAGCGAAATAAAATCAGCTTTTAAACCGGTAGATGAGGCGAGAGAAGCCCTGAAAACCAATTATGTGTCAGCACTAAATGATTATTGGCGAAGCGATGGCGGAGCGACTCGTAGAACCCCATGTGGCCCCAAAGTAGGAACAGACCCGGCTGAACACTGGCACAAGCCTGGGCCTGTAAATTATCCTCCTTTCGTGGAAACTAATCGTTATTTTGAACCTATTCAAACTAATGAAGCTTATTTTGACCCTCAAGTAGGAAAAATTCCTAATGAACATTTAAAAAATGATAGGTTTCTAACAAATTCTCCATTGATTCAGGCACCGGTCTTTAATAGTAGAAAACCACTCGATTCCATAGTCATGAAATGAGGAATAACATTCTCAGGCGACAGGAAAACGAGCGTAAAAGATTTTCTTGAACGTGTTGATGACGTGATGGAAATTTCATCCGTAACGAGCGATGAGGTTCTTCGTGCGGCAGAACTCTTATTAGATGGCACAGCACTACAGTGGTACCGCCTAAACAAATCTCGTTGGAATTCGTGGAATGAATTCAAATCTCTGTGTCGATTGCGATTCGGTGACATTAATTATCAGTGGCGGTTTGAAGAACAAGTTGCCAACTGAATACAAGGTTCTGGTGAAACTACGGCTGATTTCATCACTTACATGCAGGGATTATATCGTAAATTCGATCGCCCTGTATTATATTAACAATCAGAAATTGTGGACATCAGATAAGCCGGCTGTTAGGGTAGATTTTGGTAAACGTGAGCCGAATAACAATGATTCGTGTGCAGGGTTAGTTGAGTTGACTATCAAAGAGATAAAGCATCTTGAAAAACTTTTAAAAAGAATCATTCTTCCGATCTCCAATGAACCCTGCTAAATTGGTAGAACATGTAATAAACACCGGTGATAGTGTCCCATGTTACATCCCGACATATTTTAAACTTTTTGTAAATTTAATAATAATTGTTAATTTAGATAACCAATTAACTAAATGAGAATTATAAATACAATAATTAAACAATGTCCAAAGGCATGGTTCAAATTAATACATTACTTTTCACGAATCCTATAGTTAGAAATATAAAATAGAAATCATAATTGAATATTATAATTCTTTATTCACATGATGCCCTTAATCATATGAATGAAATAGTAAAACTGCATCAACGTACGCATGATTAAAAGGATGATAGAAAGAATAAATGCAAATTATAAAATCATTAATATTATTAAGAATAATCATTAAATAAGACTAAACAACATTTAAATATTGTTATTTAATGTCTGCTATCAACAATTAATTTAAAATTCCTTTAAATTGGTCGAATCGAAAATTAATTGATAATCGACAATCGATTAATCGATAACCGATTGTCGATTCGATTAGTAGAGCAAAAACTCGTATCAATGTTTGAATTCAATAGATATCAATTAAAGCATTGATTATAAGTCTCAATAATAGATAGAAACTAGAAAGAAAAATAAAAGATCTTATTACATCCGTATGTACTCAATGCTCTTTTAGATAAAAACGTGACAAATGCTCTTTTGGCTAGAAAAGTGTTGCATGCTCTTTTGGCCAGAAACGTGTTCTTTACTAATTTCCCCACATGATACATAGACCAAAAGTCCTATATAAGCTGATGCAAAATCAAGAGCGATTGTCAAAAGTTCCGGTGTAATTCAGAGCGAATAATATCATTGTAGAGCGATCCTTCGGTTTAAACGCGAATTACTGTAATCTTTCCGTAAAAGGCGCAAGCTAGATTATTTATCACTCAGAAACAAGTTTTTTCCCCGTAAAAAGGTGCAAGATAATAATTTAACACTTAGAATAGATGGATTCCACGTCAGTTCAGCACTTTTTATTTTCATGACTTGTTGGGATTTGGCTGTACTTTAGTGAATTTATTACTTTTATAGTGATAAACAACTCCACCAAATATTTTTTCAAAATTTTGAAAATTACCAAAAATATGGCATTTTGAAAATGTTTGTCTTTTTTTTAAAGTGCTATAACTTCGGTTCTAATTAACCGATTTTGGATTTAAAAAAAGGATTTCTTTGGTTTCAAGTATATTTTAAGATACAATTAATATAATAAAGAAAAATTCAAAAAAAAATTTTTTTACTAAAAAAAAAATTTGCCCTAAATGCTAGGGCAAATGTGCTCTACATGTCCTGTAAGTTTTATCTTGGGATCTCAAAGGGATTCGGAGTAATAAAATAAAACGTAACCACAAATTACGAACATATGGGGCAAAATTCCTTAACTGCCCAGGTAAAAAATGAATTTTCTCTAAACTTTGCTAAAATGTTAATATTATTAGTGGAAATATAAATATTAATTTTTTTAATTTGATAAAATATTTTTTGAGTTATGTAGTTTTAAAATTTGGATTTTTTTGAAAATATATTTTTTTCGATTTAATATGTTGATAAGAAAAACTAATCAAATTGAAAATATGAATAGTGATTTTTAAAGGGGTTTTCACGGGCTAGAAGCTGGTGACCTTTTTTCTATAGGCCATGTAAAAATCAGAGTGGGCCCATGAGAATTTTTGAGGAAAATAATAATTAATCATTATTTCACATAGACAATAATGATTTATTAGATTGAAATTAATAGCAATATAATTAATTTATTAGTATTTTAAAGTGAATTAATTTTTAAAGCTTATTGTGCGTTGATTAGTAATCTATTGTTAATAATGTTAAAATTTTCTGGTTTTACCTTCGATTTTTTATCATTTAAGAGCAAAATTAATTTGAATTTGAATTATTTGCCGCTCTTTCATGATGGAAGTGGGCGAGGCATGCGCATCTTACCCTTAGATAGAGTTGGTGCATCGGTTGAGTTGAATCACTGGTCGGCCATCACGATGTGCCACGCATAGTAAAAGAGGTTCGAGCAAGGTCGATGTAAAATCGATGGGTGACCTTAAGTCTGGCGCGCTCGTTTAAGTGATGCTACCTTATGCTGTTTATATTTCTTACCATTGTACCTTTGTTCTCTCTTTACTGCTTAATTTATCGTAAATGTGAAGACCTTTTAGATTCATTAACTTTTTGGTCTGCTTTTTTTTGTTTGCTAATGAACAAAAGTAGTTTCTAATCAAGTTTTTAATTATAAATATTTTAAGGGCTAATGCTATTATTTATTCATGACGTTATTAAGTTGCTTATTTTTAACTTTTATGGTTTTATAGATTATTATGACATTATTGTCCTAGAATTTATTTAATTTTTAATTTCTATTGATGAACGTCTAGATTAGTAAAGTTTCTTTTATAAATTCTTTGCTACTATTTATTTATATAGATATTTTGTATTCCATTTGGGTAAGATATGTTATGTATATTCCTTTTCGGAAATATAAAACTGGTATCATTTTTCTTGCCGTTATGAGGAAAATGATGGATTCTGCCATCTAAAATTTAAAACTATGTTATTATTAATATTTAAGAGTAGTTATGATTTTTAGCGCTCTAAGTCGATCACTGTTCTCCACCTTTTCTCACCAGTTTTATAAATCTTTTTTGGAATTATAAGCAATGGTGAATTATATTGTGACGTCCCTCATAATTTTTTTTTTCTTTTTATTAATCTTATTTTAAACTTTAAATAAAATAAATATTAAAAATTTTAAAATTGAATGTAGAAGTAAAAGTTTAAATTTGGAATTTAGGCAAATAGGAAAGGAAGCTTTGAAAAGGTAATGTAAACCAACTCTTAGAGATAACGCATATTTTAAGAACATATTTTAAGAGCGCCTTAATAAATTAAATCTAAAATACTTTTGTTGAATGTTCGTACTTTCCCATGTTGTCAGCTTCCGGTGTGAAATTCAACCTATGAGAAAATAATTAAATAGTGCTGAATTAAAATAAATAAAATCCATGATCGAAAGGACAAATAATCTAAAAATAATTCATTTAAATAATTAAAAATTTATTTTATTTGAATTTTAGAAATTCTAAAATTAAAGAATTATATTTTTAATAAATTATATTCTACATATATTTTTTGAACAATCGAATTATTCAACAGTTGAAATAACTTTGTACATTAAAAGAGTCTAAATAATAGAATTGTAATTTTAAAACAGAAATGAAATTATTTCAACGACACAGGAAGTTGCAGGTAACATAATCCTTAGAAGACGTGATAAGAAAGGAGTGCACGTGCACTTAAATACGAAATAAAGTAATGTCTATTATAATATATTCAAGTCATATTAAATACAGCGTTAAATAAATAAAAGGTAAAAAACAATAATTTATTAAAAATAAATAAAACAAATTTATATTTTATTAAAAAATTGACAATTCAAAATTTATAAATCTTTCGATTTTTAAATAGATAAAATCAATAAATGTCAATGTTTAAACTTTATTGTTTTAAATTTATAAATTTCTAATTAATAATAGCAATAAATCATGTATTAAAATTAATACGAAAATTTATATACAACGCTAAAGGAAAATGCGAACATCAGCAACCAAGTCGTGAGAGAAATATAACAAAGTGGGAGAAGCTCTCAGACTTACTGGATTATTGGATATCTGGATTACTTTTCGAACCTTCGCTTCCAAATAGAACAACAAAAAGGTAAGTGCGATTTTTCCCTTTTTTTCCGAAATTTTATTTTAGCTTCATTATAAATTAATTAAGAAAGTCTGGTCTACGCGGGCGACTATAACAAATCCGCGAAGTGGAGACATGCGCTGCCCTATAATTAATTAAATTTTTATATAAAATTTTTCTCAAAATACAAACAAAAATTCTCCCTTTCGAGACTACTAAAACCTAGCCCATATTTCTTTCTCATAGCATTCTGAGACGTTACAAAGAAAATGTTTGGTGACAGCAGTGGGATAAGCTTGTAAAATTTTACTCTTTATTTCAGACTTAATGAAACAATTTTTATATTAGATAAATTTGATAAACTCTAGATAATTTCGATAAATTTTATATATATATGAGGCATTCCATGTCAAGTGAAAAACCAAAATTAAAAATAAATTATAATTTTTTGAAAAAGGGCAGCTTTTTTTTCTTTAAACGAAAGCTGAGGTTTTTTCCTAAAAGGACATATAAATGAAAAAGTGGGACAAGAATGTTCAAACATTGAAAAACAGAGGTTTCTACTCACCGGAGCGCTGTAAACCCGGTTTTTACGAATAATTACTATCTATTAGTACTACAAAAGCCCCAAGTTTTGCTACGATTGGAGAAAAATTTTTCTCCACTTGACATGGAATGCCTCACATATATATGTGGCATTCTGTGTAAAACGGACCCCCCCCTCTGCCCAGAAAGGGTTTTAAACTAAAAGACCAATTTTTTTAAAAGTTACAGCATAGAATATGTAGTTACTTTTGCCGTATGGCTTTTTTAATTAAAAATTTTTATTATGCAATGTAGAGCTATAAATAAATAAATGCTAACAAGAAGAATTAATAAAGTGTTTCAGAATTTGCAATTTTGACCATATTTGCTCAAAACTTGTTACTTGGGGGTTTTTGGGGTCGCTGATTACGAATCTGAAGTTAGTTTTTCAAAATTCAAAATGTCAGATCCAATATGGCGGACAAAATTTTAAATTTGATCAGATTCGCTTAAAACTTGTTAACAATGACCAATGCACTGTGTTTCCAATTATTTATTATTATAAGGAAGGTGCTGAGGTAGTGCATAAGACTTGTGTTTTTTATATAATAGTTTAAAACACGATACAGCTGCTGTCTACACTGTACAAACTTAATTGATTCCCGAAATAAAAAGAAATGCTGGTTATTCGAAAAAATCACTTATGTCACCGACGGAGCAAAGCAACGTTTTAAAAATCGTTTCCAAATTTCGAACGTTATCAATCATAAAAATGATTTCGACATTGAAGCCGAATGGCATTACTGTGCTACAGCACACGGAAAAAGTTGCTATAATGGCATTGGTGCTACGTTTAAGAGGGAAGCGTATCGAGCTAGTCTTATGTCAAAACCTAAGGATGCTATATTAAGTCACAAAGCTCTTACAAAATGAGCAAAAAACCATTTTAAAGTTATTAAACTATTTTATTTCAGTCAAATAGAGCACGAAAAAATGAGACGAAAGCTTAACAAAAGGTTTCAAACGGCATTACCTGTTCCCGAAATACTAAAAAATCATTAATTTCAAATTCTTTCTGGAAATTATTTTTTAATTAAGAGGTTTTCCAATTAAATATTTGTAAATATTTACACACAGAAAATACAAATGTCAAATTAAGTAAAACAACTCTTATAATGTCTTTAAATAAAAAATATTTCACTTGCATGTGATTTCTAAAACCCAAAACCCCCGAGTAACCAGTTTTAAGCGAATGCAATCAAATTTTAAAATTTTTGCCCGCCATGTTAGATCCGCCATTTTGAATTTGTAAAAAGTAATTTCAGATTTGTAATCAAACACCCCAAAAACCCCCAAGTAACAAGTTTTAAGCGAATCCTATAAAATTAAAAACATTTTATCCGCCATTTTGAATTTCAAAAAAAAAAAACTTCAAATTCGTAATCAGAGATCCCAAAAACCCCCGAGTAACAAGTTTTAAGCGAATCTGATCAAATTAAAAATTTTGTCCGACATATTGGATCCGCCATTTTGAATTTTGAAAAACTAACTTCAGATTCGTAATCAGCGATCCCAAAAACCCCCGAGTAACAAGTTTTGAACAAATATGGTCAAAATTGCAAATTCTGAAACACTTTATTAATTCTTCTTGTTAGCATTTATTTATTTATAGCTCTATATTGCATAATAAAAATTTTTTAATTAAAAAAAGCCATGCAGCAAAAGTAACTACATATTCTATGCTGTAACTTTTTAAAAAAATTGGTCTTTTAGTTTGAAACCCTTTTTGAGCAGAGGGGTGGGTCCGTTTTATAGCCTTTACCTATCAATAAGAACAATAAAAAATTAATGAATATAATAATTTATAAAACCTTATTAAAGGATTATTTATTTTCATTACTTTTGAAATACAATAAAAAGTTATATCTTATTACCACATTTAAAAGAATTGTGTACACACAAAAAATTGTCTCTCTGAAATACACATAATTCCATTGACTTCATTGAACTGTAATTAGTGATTTAAATATTTATTTTCTTTGCGTTTTGCTTAGTGTTTCATTCGAGCGACACGATCCGAGAAACGAACTAAAAAACGATTTTTTTGTTTTTATAACCGAGCAGTCATGTTCGCTTGTCTTATTATAGTGAACATCTCGCTAAACCGAGCGATTTTTTCGATCAAACGAGAAGTTCGTTCTAAATATTAAAAACGTATTTTTTGACTTGAAAATAAATTAATAAAATTATAGGTATATTATTGTAAACTCAAATAGTAATTAGATATATCGATATGTTATATTATTTATAAATAATGCGATTTAAGTTTTTAAAAATTCTTTGTCTTTAAACGTTTTTATTTGTTACGCCTTGTTTATGTTATGAAAATCATTTCAACAAATTAAAAGTCTGAATATATATCCTGTAAATTGTTGATGTAAAATTTTCTTCATATTAAAACTCTAAAACTCCTTAATTTACTTCACATATTAATCTAACTTTTTTATAACTTGTTATTAATATTATTAATTATTATTAATTTATTTTTTCATAATTAATTTTTTTTACTTATTTTTTATTTTACTATTTATTATTATTTTATAATTTATTATTTTTCACTGTAAAATTCATTATAATTTACTTCTTATATTTACGTCATTTTTTTATTTAATTACAAAATGCCTGGCGTTCAGGAATTTCGGGGAAAACCGGGAATTTAGTTAGACCTGGAAAAGTCTGAAAATTACAGTGAATTTTTTAAAATATTCGCTACTTTGTAAAAATTTATTAAAAAGTTGAATAAGTTTATATTTTTACACAACTTAAACTATTAAATTTAGAAAAATTTTATCAAGAGGAGAAAACTGTTCTTTCGTCAACTTTTGAATAATGTTGAGAAAACTAAATTTTTATTAATGTTTATTAAAGAATTATTTTTTCACCTAAAAAATTAAACTTTTTTCAATGTAGGTATGCTTATTTTTAATTTTTATTATTTTAATACACAATTAAAAATAATAACAATACTTTTTAAAATAATACCTTCTCATGTGATAAGAATGTAAAAATGTGTCTACCTAATAGAAAAAAACATGTTTAAATTTAAATTTGACTTCCAATGTTATCATCTTATTAGTGAATATGATAATTAATATTATATTTCTCTAAATAAAGCAAATGTCTACTTACTTTTTAAAGTCGATTTTCTTAATTTCTTTATTACAAAATATTAATATTTTAATATTATAGTTATTATTGTTTTAAAAAATAAATTCAGGAATATTTTACTTTTTGGTATGGGAATTTAAAAATCACAATTCTCTAGACACCCTAAATTAACTTTTTACACTAATCTTAATTAACCAAAATAAATTTAATTATATTTTTTAAATGAATTAAACACAAATAATTTAAATATTTTTGGTTATTAAATTTTTTTAAAATAGGTTATTAGTTTATTCTTCTTAGTTATGGGAAAGTCGAGAAGTTCGGTCGATAATTAATCGGTCGATTAGGAAATTAGACGATACGATATGACAATTAACAAAAGAATAAATGAGATGATCGTTCGAAAATCAAAGACGACAACGAACAAAATCGCTCGAAAAAAATTAAATTCTCTGATCGAAATGAAATACTAGTTTTGCTACAATGACGTCACTATATCGTCAGCTTGGTGGAAAACTGTACCATTTCAAGAATTTGTTATAAACTATACCATTTCAAAAGTTTGTTATAAAACATACCATTTCGATGAAGATCTATAAAAGCGTTGCACTAAAGAATTTCTGAAGATTAACAAGCAATTAATTTAAATTATTAGAAGTTTTTAAATAATACATTAAAAAGATGAACAAGAGTATATTTAAGATACCGCTTTTTAAAAATGCATAATCTTATTTTATGTCTAGCATCAGTGTTGACAAAGTTGGAAAAAAAGCAAAAAAACATTTTTTCTCGAAATGGTATGTTTTAAAAACATTTACCGAAATGGTACAGTTTATAACGAATTCCTGAAATGGTACAGTTTTCCACCAAGCCGACGATATATAGACATACTGTAGACAATACGAAAAAAATTTATTGATTTGAATATAGATCTTTTGAATGGGATGCATTATAATAAATTTATGTTAGCATTAATAGATTAATGTAATCTTTCTGAAGCTTTTTCAATTTCTTATTTAAAATCCGATTTAGAAATACAAAAAAGAATTACAGGAGAATATAATTGCATTGTAAATAAAATAATAATAATTTTCCAATAATTTTCTTGTATTTTTTCAAGATATTTTTAAATGGAAATCAATTTGCTGTACAGAATTTAAAAATATAAATGAAAGTCTTCTTTTTAGAATTTCGCCTGACAAATTAGGATGGGGTTGTTTATGTTACCATTTACACTTGTCGGAGGATTTTATGTACAAATATAAAAAAATTTCTACACTGGGATAAAATCAGTCTGTTTCAAAAATTCTCTAAAGTATTTATAGATAAAAATACTGAATATCTTAATTGGAATCTTATGATTTATAATAAGTTTATAAGTGAAGATCGATTCACAAGGTTTAAAAAAATCAGTGTATTAAGGGGGTAGCCTACTTTACATGGTAAAAAAATCGATTTTTTTTGCTCAAATCATTAGGAAATACATCCAAGAATATGTACCTAAAGTTTTAGAGAGGCCAATCTAAATTATTTTTCAAGTTTTTCGTTGATTTTTGTCGAGTGTAAAAAGTTAAGTTAAAAATCATTGAAGGTTACAACCAATTGTTGAATTGTTATAAATAAACTATAGGAAACGTAAAAAAAATTTATTCTTTTATTTTTCAAAAGTAGATAAAATTTTGTTCAGTGACTTAAAATCGCGATTTTTTATGCAAAATGCGAGCAGATTTATAACATTAATAATTGCTTGGCCACGCGCCGGGTGGCCCATCGGTAGCGCGAAAGTTAAAGCGCGTTTTCTCGAATTTCACTTTTTACGAAATTTATTAACTCGTGGGAGGGATTGACAGAAAACGCCTGGACCGATTTTAATGAATGATGGCTTGTTTTACTCAGTATTAATCCCTCTTCTACTTGAACTAAAAAAAATTTGGAAACATTTTTTTAAACAATTTTTAGAACCAGTTAAAGTCATTATTTTTTTCAAAAAAATGATTTTTCTGTTTTTATCACTCAAAATTATCGAATTTCACTATTTCTTTGTAATTTTTTTAGTTTAAATAAAAACTTCATATGTAAACTTTAAAATTTTTCTTTATTTTTATGTTTCAAACAAGAATTGCGGTCTCTATCGTGCCCGCCGTTTTTAAGTCCAGATGGGCACTGACAACTATAATTAATTTTAACTTATCTATTTTTTAATATTTCATGTCAAAAAATTTTTCACAAATGTTTTAAATATGTACAAAAACATCTGAAAAAGCCCGGAGGTTTAAGTTATTTTTCTCCTTCCTAAAAAAATTCTTAAAAAGCGCTATTTTTAAGTCTTCTAAAGTAGGCTCCTCCCTTAAATCCAAAAACTATTGTATCAAACTTAGAATATGTTAATGTTATAAACTAAAAAAAAGGAAATGATAGATAATTCGTTTTATTATTTTTTTCAAACCTTTTTATTTTTTTAGAAATCTTAAAATTACATTACAAGTCTGAATCATTTATCCAGCTATTATGAAAATTGTCAAAGCCTAGCCATTTTACAAATAATTTTTTACCTTGTCTTTTAATTACTTTTACGACTAAATAAATATTTAAAAATTTAGCTTTTGACAGTTCTTCCTCATAAAATGTACCAACAATTAAATTTTCCTGGTAATCTTTAAGAAGGTAAGTTATTGGTTCTGTATATTTTATCTGATTTATAGTAAAAGTCTCCTTTGTCCAGATTGGAGTATAGCCTTTTTAAAAAATATGCTTGAATTTACTTATACGCACTTTCATTCCTACTTTAAATTTAAGACTTTTGTTTCTTATTAAGAATATTTTTTTCTTATAAATATTAATTAACAATTTTCTTTCATTTTTAGCTCTTATATGTGATGGTTTTATTTTAATAATTTGATGTTTAGTATTATTAGAAGAAAATATTGAATCATTTAAAATATCTATCCACTTATAACTACCGCGTAAACTAAATTGCTTCCACATTTTATTTTTTAAAGTACGGTTAAATCGTTTGCAAATTGACGCTTTCAAATTACTGTGAGTGGAATATGAATTAATTTTATAATGATTCATAAGGTATTTAAAATGAAAGTTGTAAAATTCTTTTCCTTTATCTACTTGTAAATTTTTCGGTACGCGTTTCTTCTTTAAAACAGAATCCATTGCTGCTGTAACTTCTTCACCGTTTTTGGCCTTCACAGGAACAGCCCAAGCAAACTTGGAAAATACGTCGTTGATTGTTAGCATATATTTATAGCCTTTATTTATTTTAGAGTATGGTTGCATTTCAACCAAATCAGCTTGCCAGATCTCATCTATACGTCGATTATCAACATTTCTACGTTTATAATTTCTTCTAGCAGGTTTGTGTAGCTCGTTTACCAATTGGATTTTTTGAACTTCCATGATTTTAATTATTTTTCAAGTGCACGCAGTCTGCCATCCAATTGAGTAATAATCTCTTTGTTAATAGACAGCATCTCAATATTTCTTTCAAAACTTATTTTTAAATTATCAAAATACTTTTTTATAGAATCTTCCATTTACGATACTTTTACAATATTCATATTAATATCGCTTCTCACAGAACCTATTACGTCATATATGGCATTAGATTCAGTTTCTAAAAGTTTTTTGAGCATATTTAAATTAACCGCGTCACTTTCATTTTGTGCATCCGCTATGTTACATAATTTTTATTTTCCAAAAAATCGCTAACATGAAAATCTTTGTCTTTTAAATCTTCTTCATATTCATTTTTTAATTCTTTTTTTTGTTGGGTGAATGTTTTTCACAATTTCAATGTCATCAACTATTTTTTGAATAGGTGTTACTAGTGGCTTAAAGATCTCATTTAAAGACTGCTCAAATTGTTCCATACCTAATTTTAACAATTGTTGGTTCTCTGTTTAAATTTATACTGCCATTTTACTCTACTATTCTTCTAATTTTATAAAAAAATCAAAACATTTTCTAAATCTACCCTTATTAGTTTCATGATCTTTATCAATTACAATAAAGTCATGCTTATTTTTCCAACAAGAACTGCAAAGTTCTTTGAATTTTGTAAAAGTCATGTCAGTATTAACATGCTCATCATAAACGTGTCTAAGATTCATTTCATCCTGTCTAAATAAAACTAATAAATTCACATTATCACGTATTAAATGTTTCTGAATGCGCGCATAAGTCTGGCATAAATAAAAGCAATTTATATCTTTATGTCTTCCCATATAAAAAAAGCTTTAATATTATCTTGTTTCTTACATGCTACATCATCAAATATAAATACTGAGTTAGGTAATGCATTACTTGGTGCTACAACGTCGTAATTTTCATTAAATGGAAAGTAACCTACATTCTCTACTGGTTGCAAAATGTTTTCTAAAAATTTGTATTTTAGTTGATATAATAATTTTGAGTAAACATAAACATTTTCAAATTTCAATCCATTAGGATGTATTAAAAGAGCAAGTAAAGCATTTGTCTTTCCACAATTTGACGGTCCACAAAATATTGCTCGTTCACTACTTGGCAATAAATTACCATGTCGATTTTCTGTTTTTTTTATTACAATCATGAACAAGAGTGTCAAAATTGTAGATTGGCAATTTGATTGATTGTATCTCAAACTCCATTCTTACGACAATTGAGGTTAAAACTATAAATACAATGTTTTTAATAGTTTTATTATCAGTTGACTTTAGACGCTTATAACGTTTGCATATAAATCTAATAATGACGTGTATGGTACTTTATAGCATTTGATTGCTAGGTCTAGTTTCTTGGGAGAGGTTTGTGACTTGGTGTCGATGGTTAGCTCCTTTATGCTTTGGAAACAATCTATGTTCAATTTTGGCTTCGGCAGATTTTTATTAGACTCTTACTGTAGGAGGCAACTGTGATAATTGACTATTACTATCATAATTTTTTACTAGACCATTAAAGGTCAACTTTTTGTAGCCAAATGACAAAAAACTATAAATACATTGGTTATATAGAATTTCACTATAGTTTTGAAAAAGATTTTTTCCCGTAAAGAATATAAAAATATGAGTGTAAATAAAAAACAAACTAGATTTAAAAAAACATCGAAAAGAGTAAGACGTGGTAGAAGTAAATTGAACAAAATTATAAATAAATTACCTTTCAAACTTCATATGCCTGGCTATCAATACTGTGGCCCAGGAACAAAATTAGCGAAACGATTCGCACGAGGTGATCCAGGAATCAACCCTCTTGACGCAGCTTGTAAAGAGCATGATATTTCTTATTCGAAAAATAGGGAAAGTGTAGAAGCGAGAAACGTATCTGATAGAGTACTTGCTAATAAAGCTTGGCAACTTGTGTATGCTCCGGACGCAAATTATAGTTAAAGAGCTGCAGCTTACGCAATAACAAATGCAATGAAGGTCAAATCTATACTCAGAATGGGAATTAAATCAAAAAGAAATATAAGGAAGAAGAAGAAGAAGAAGAAGAATAATAATAAAAAGAACAAAAAAATCAGCGTTAAGAAAAATTATAACAGCTGCTAAAAAATCTATAAAAATAAGAAAAAGTGCACAATCTACTATCAAATCAGCTCTTCAAGGTGTACGTTTGGTAGTAAAAAATGCTGGTGGCAAGCGAAAAATAAATAAACCTAGAATTTTACCGATGCCTTCTAAAGTAGGAGGACTTTTACCTTTTCTTTTTCCATTGTTTGCTGGTTTAAGTGCAACAGGGTCCCTATCAGGGGGGGCAGCTGGCATAGCTGAAGCTGTAAATGATGCAAATTCTGCAAAACGTCAACTTAAGGAAAGTAAACGTCACAATCAAACAATGGAGTCTATTGCTTTAGGAAAAGGGCTCTATTTAAAACCATATAGGACAGGTCTAGGGATACACTTAAAACCCTATAAAGCAGGACAAGGATGCAAGTCAAAAAACTTGAAGTAAAGCTACCTCATTGAACCCTTACCGACTTAGATTTACTTAAATTTGCAAAGCTTTTAAAAATTCCATATTTTCGAGGTGTTTTTATGCGCAATAAACTACCTAAGGGTGGTCCTAGAGAAAATGAATTTACAATTATTAATCTAGATGATAAAGTTGGTCCTGGTACACATTGGTGTGCTTATAAAAAGAATAAAGATAAAATTTTTTATTTTGATAGCTTTGGTAATCTTCGACAACCTTTAGACAATAATACTTTAAAATGTACAGTTTATTGTGATGAAGAAATTAATTTTAAACCCAATGATTCTATAGGTAGTTTGTTAGGATTTCTTCTTCGCAAATTAAGAGCTCAAGAATACCATGAATCTGATCAACCAGTGTTAATTATTAAAATAAATTCACTAAGAGTAGAATGTAACATTACAATAGGAGCATACATAAATGGGGAAAAAGTTTATACAATTCATAAATTTTTTCCTATTGTTCCACCTGGATATAAAATAGTAGAAGTGCCAAATCACGTCATTTACTTGCCAGTCGCTGTCAAGACAATAGACTACATACAGTTGCGAATTGTAGACCAAAACGACATTAAAGATTATCTTTTCTTGTATTTGTGCCTTTGTATTTCAACGTATCATTTGCTATGGAAGGGAAAATTTTAAATATTTGTTACATCCCGACATATTTTAAAACTTACATAATTTCATAAATTTAGTAATTTAGTTAAATAATAAAATAAATATAACTTATAAACGAAATATTTAAACAATGTCTAAAGACATAAGCTCAAATTATTATATTGATTTTACCATGAAGTAGTATAAGGAGACCCAACGCCAATGGTTATAGTGACAAAAATCAGCATTATTTTGGGGGATCAGAGTTACTATGAAAAAATATAATCTGCACAACGTTCAGAGGCAGCGCGCTCATGCGGAGAAAATGTAAAGTACAGAATAAGTTTTAAAAATGTACGGTTTATATTTTGATGAAGATCGTATACACGTGGTTCAAATTTTGTTTATCGTGTTGTGATAGTGTTATGACTCAAAATGCCTACAAATTGTGTAATAAATAATTGTAATTCGGGTAGTCATGAGCAAATTAAATCGCAAGTATATCGAAGTTTTTTTTCACCACAAACGGTATGTTGTAAACTTTTGACGTAAATATTTTGCATTAATATCTTATTTATGCCACACATTTTGAATTTACACTAAAACTTTGTTAACTCTGGTTCCCCTTCAAAAAGCGTATAAATCTTTCGCCTTTTACTGACTCAAACTTTCTTTAAATCACGTTCTTGTTGTATGTAATATGTAAATACTAAGCAGACGATATTTTAATACCAAATTTCCACCACAGAGGCGCAACCTCTGAACGTTGTGAGAACTCTCATAACTCTGATCCCCCAAATGCAGGCTGATTTTAAACCCGCGTGAGGTCTCCTTATACTACTTCATGGATTTTACAAATCTCAAATATAAAAGCATAAAATACAAATCATAATTAAATACTATATTCACATGATTCATTAACACGTGTTACTACTCACGTGAATGAAATAGTAAGATGAATCAACGAGCTCTGTCCTTACGACAAGTGTCAAGCTATGAATGAAAGAGATGACGCATGTTTAAAAGATGATAGGAAAACATATATTCTTCTAATTTACAAAATCATTTAATATTAATAAGAGAAATTATTTGATCGATCCATATGACATTTAATAATTGATAATTATTACTTATGTCAAAATATTAATATGAATCCATTTAAATCTATCAAATCGAAAATAAATCGATAGTTGACAATCGATAATCAATTATCGATTCGATTATTGAATTCAAAAACGCTTATTAATGTCTGAATTAATGGAAACGAATCAAGTAAAAATTATATGTTTAAATTAATAAATGATAGCTAGAGTAAAATAGAAAATGATTATATTACAATCGTACGTGCCTAAAACAGTGCATGTCGTACGTGACTAAAACGGCGTGTGGCGAAAACACCTAAAACAAGATGCTTCCACCACTTGGTTCACCTAAAATGCATTAGATTAGAAACTATATAAACTGCTGCAAAAATCAGAGCAATTGTCAAAAGTTCCGGTGTAGTTCTGTGCGGACAATATCATTGTAGAGCGACCCTTCGGTTATAACGCGAATTATTGTTTACTTTCTTTAATCGGCAATTGCAAATCGAATTGTACTCGATTATCATGCAAGTTTAATTTCGTTTTTCACTTAGAAGCGAGTTTTTTTCCATAAAGGTGCGAGAAAAGCGAATTTAACACTTAGTATCAATAAAATCAAGTATTTAACCGTCGTATTTTGTTAGTCAATTTCATTAACGCAGTTTTTTGTCAGTTCTTTCTTTAATCTGCAATTGCAGACCGAATTGTACTCGATTATTATGCAAGTTGCTTTACTCACACTTAGAAACAAGTTTCTTTCTGTAACAGGTGCAAGTGACGTAAAAGTAACACTTAGAAACGGTGAAAACTCTTGAAATTTACGCAAAAGAACTATCAAGTTGTGAAAGTTACATAAGTGTAACATAACAAACTGTTAGTTTTAATTAATTGAAACAAAATCAATCAATAAAACAAATCTATAACAACCCTGCGATATCTTTGATTAACGATAATCGTCTATAAACGTAAGTAACAATTTGTAACAATTGTAACTTTCTGTAATTTAATTATTATTATAAATAATAAATAAGATAAAAGGAATATTTATCTTGTTATTAACGCAAAATCCATAGTTTTGACAAGAGATCACGATCCTACAATAAAAATAAAGATTAAGCTTTACCAACCTGATTAATCAGCTAACTGGTTTTAAAATCAATTTTATACAAACAATTTAATTTTATTTAAAAGCCTCGCTCTTGCTCGGAACGTAACATGTTGATTCACCAATTATTTTTGCTGAATCTATTGCACATTACGAGGTACATGCACAACAACCATCAACATACAACAATAGCGATGAAATTCGCATTACTGTACAAAACCAAGATTCTTTGCTTACTCTCTAGCAAAAGCTCAATTCACATAACAGGAAAACTTGTTGGCTGGTTGGAATTTACCAATGAACCAACCTTAACAAATGCTCAAGGTTATTTTGATGTTTGTATTCCTTTAAGTATAATTTTTGGTTTTGCAGAAGATTACAAGTAGCGCCTTTAGAAGAGTATAAAATTGAAATTGAGAAAATTAAATGGTTTTTACCATACATTAAATTATCAGATGCTCGAAAGTTTAAATTATTGAAATATATTAAAAAGATCCATCAATTCCTATCAGTTTTCGAACTTGGGAATTGTATGAATATCCACTGTTACCAATTACTCCTAAGCATATTTGGAGTGTAAAAAGTTCCACACAATTAGAGAAACCAAGATTTATTATTTTAAGTTTTCAGAGAAATAGAAAAAATAATACTATTCTTAATTCTAGCCATTTTGATCATTGTAATTTGTTTGATGTAAAATTGTTTTTAAATTCAGAATGTTATCCTTGTGGTAATATGAATCTCAATATTGGTAGAAATCAGTACTCTACTTTGTATGAAATGTTTACTAATTTTCATTGTTCATATTATGGTAAAGAATCACAACCAATTTTAAACAAAAAAATAATTTTTACAATACGCTCCTCTAGTTGTAGTGGGATTGTTCAAAACAAAATGAGTCATTAAAAAGTAGACCTGTAGATATTCGTTTGGAATTTGAATCACAAGATAATTTTCCAGCAAATACTTCTGCATATTGTTTAATTTTGCATGATAGAATTATTGAGTATAAACCAAAAAGTGGAATTGTAAAAAAATTTTCTAATATAAAAAAAATTGTTTTTTTTGTATGGTTATTTAATAAATTATTTTGTAACTGACATTATTTGAGTATAATTTTATTTAATATTTCATTAAAAAACCCAACTTATTTATTATATTATTTTATTGTTTACAAAAAGAATTTTATTATTTTATTTTTGCAAAAAAAAATTTATTTTATTTTTTGCAATTAAAATTTTTTAAATTTTTCATTTCTTGAAAAAAAATCTATTTTTTAAAAGGGACTCAATTTGCAAATTATACATTTTTCACCAAAAAAATTTTTTCCAGTTTAGCAATTTCTGCAAAAAATATGAATTAGTCTTGGGTATGACTCCGTCAAAAAATATGCGATTTGCATGGGGTCTTTGGATTAGGCTGTAATTTGGTGAAATTGTAGTATTGGATACTAGAAACAAGTGTGCCAAATTTTTTTTGAAAATTTTAAAATTTGTTGAAGTTACGCCATTTTGAATTTTTTTGTTACAATTTTTTAAAATTTTAATATTTTCGAAAGTTTTCGATGAAATTTAATAAAATTTGAAAGGCTTATACTTGACATCATGTTTCTTCTGACTATCACATAAAAAAACAAAAAAAATTTTTTTACCAAAAAAAGTCAAAAAAATTTTTTGAAACCGTTTTGCCCGAGTGGGACTGATTTTTGAGTTATCTTGTCTATTAATAAAATATTTCTTATAATTTCATCTTTCATTTAAAAAAGAAAATCGATGGAGACTCAAATAGTTTTCGAGATATTGCAATTTTTGTGAAAGGGCGACCAGGTTTCAGTGTCTGCGATGTGTGAGTGCCCCGGAATACTAATACTTACACTTTACTGTTTAAAATTGTCTAGAACCTACAAATTTTATCCGATTTTGATGCTCTTGGTCTTAAATGAAAGAAGATAAATTTTCTAAGAGTTTTCCCGAAACTGTTGTTTCAATTATTAATTGTTTATATATTTTTTTGTTACTCAAAGTAAACAATTTACAAGAATTTTGAAAAAAATCGTGTTTATTTTTTATTTTTCCATTCCTCATAATCGAAATCCATTTAAATTAGTCTAGTATGACCACCCGATAAATAATAATGCATAATTCAATTTATTGAAATAATTTTGTTAATTAACAAATAGATAACTCTGGTCTGTCCCAAAAAAATGTATTTTTTACAGACAAATTTATGTCTATTTAAGTAATTTATGTCTATTTTGTTACAAAATAATTGTAAAGTTAATAATTATTATTGTTATTAACATTTATTAAAAAAATTGTATTGTTTAGAGACAAATTTATGCTTATATAAATAAAGATAAAGGTAAGTATTAAAAAATTGATTAATTAATTTTTAATTTATATTCTACATAAATATAATTGTTAATAACAATGATAATTATTAACTTTAAAATTATTTTGTAACAAAATAGACATATATTACTTAAATAAACATAAATTTATCTACAAAAAATACAATTTTTTAAAAAAGGACCAAAGTTATCTATTTGATAATTAAGGAAATTATTTAAATAAATTTAATTATGCATTTATGTTTATTGGGTGGTCATACTAGACTAATTTAAATTGATTTCGATCATGAGGAGTGAAAAAATAAAAAAACACGATTTTTTCAAAATTCTTGTAAATTGTTTACTTTGAGTAACAAAAAAATATATAAACAATTAATAATTGAAACAACAGTTTCGGGAAAACTCTTAGAAAATTTATCTTCTTTCATTTAAGACCAAGAGCATCAAAATCGGATAAAATTTGTAGGTTCTAGACAATTTTGAACAGTAAAGTGTAAGTATTAGTATTCCCGGGCACTCACACATCGCTGACACTGAAACCTGGTCGCCCTTCCACAAAAATTGCAATATCTCGAAAACTATTTGAGTCTCCATCGATTTTCTTTTTTTAAATGAAAGATGAAATTATAAGGAATATTTTTTTAATAGACAAGGAAACTCAAAAATCAGTCCCACTCGGGCAAAACGGTTTCAAAAATTTTTTTTGGTTTTTTTATGTGATAGTCAGAAGAAACATGATGTCAAGTATAAGCCTTTCAAATTTTATTAAATTTCATCGAAAACTTTCGGAAATATTAAGATTTAAAAAAATTATAACAAAAAAATTCAAAATGGCGTAACTTCAACAAATTTCAAAATTTTCAAAAAAAAATTATTAATTACAGTACGCTGAAAAGAGTTTTCAGTTGCTCTTAAAATGAAGTACTTTATAGATATGCAAGGGTTTTAATTACCAATGAAAAAATTTGTTGTAAAGGAGTTAGCTGTCGCTTCGATTAATAATGATTTTAAACTATTTAATTTTATTTTCCAACCACCTTGTTCATGGGATACTATATCAAATGAATATAAATGTACCAATCGCTGGTTGAAAAATAATTTTCATGAGCTTTCTTGGAATGATGGTGATATTCCGTATATTTTTTTAGATAAAATATTAAACAGTATTTTAGAAAATGCAAAAACGGTTTATGTTAAAGGTCATGAAAAATAGTGGATTGAAAATATAATTATCAAAAATAATACTAAAGTTATAAACATGGATGATTTGCAATGTCCTGCGATAAAAAAATTAGTAAATGTAACAGGAGCTAAAACTTGTTTAAGACAGTCCAATAAAAAAAGATCTTTTATCTGCGCTCTTCACAATATTCTAAACTTAAAAAGTAGGTTGTATGAAAATTATAATAATAAATATATTTAATTTTTAATAAACTAAAATGTTATTCTAATTTTAGCTTAATTTTATTTATAGAGTCATAATTAGTTAAAGGAAAATAAAAAAAAAATTGTACTTAAACCTATTCCTAAAGTTGATGATCCAGCTGCATTTCAAAATTGTTGAAAAATATATTACTTATTCTTAACTTAAAGAAAAGAAAGAGTAAAAAATTTATCTGTATTAACATTTTCTTTAACTTAACTAAAATTTTTTTTATACTGATACTTAATAGTTAATTTTTTTAATTTTAAAAAATGATTTTTCTTTTTCGTTTAAAACTGATACTTAATAGGTAATTTGTTTTTGTAAATTTCAAAAATGTTTTTTTCTTTTTCGCTTAAAAAAATTTAATGTTTGTTTTATTATATTTTTACTATTTTTATACTAAATTCTTATTTATTTTATTTTTACTCATTTTTTATAATGACTTTAATTTACTTTATAATTACATATTCTATTTTTTTATTAATCATAAAAAATCACTTTATTCTATAAGATCTAATTAAAAGGGTAAAACACGGGTGATAATTTTTTTAAAAATATTTTATAAAAGAAAATTTCTTTTTAATTAATAACATACTTTACTACACATGAATAAAAAAAATAATAAATGTTATTAAATATTTTATTTTAATTTTTTTTAAGTATGAGAATTTTAAGAAAAAAATAATCAATAAATTTTTTTAAAAAACGAAATTTTATTAAAAAAATTAGAATAAATAAATATTTAAAAAGAATTATTATTCTTCTTCTTTAACTGTGTATTCTTATGGTTCTTCTTTTATGACTAAGTTCAGAGAAGTAGCATCAACTTTACCAGTACCATTTTTTTCTTTTTCTTCAGCCACTTCTTCTTTTTCTTCTTCTTTTTTGTTCTACTCCTGATCTTCATTTGGAGCTTTAGTAGCAAGCATAGTTAACTTTCTCCCATTATAGTAGGGATGTCAGGTCTTCGTTGTAGTAAAAATATGTAGTCGTTGACTTTTTTTATTTCAACCAGAATGTTCAAATGTTCAAGGAAGTACTGATCTCCAACGACGGGATTGACGTTAAAAAGCGAATACCACCTAACACCTGCTGCTAATATAAGGAAATAAGTCAGTCTTTGCAGATTTGGACAACCGTCAAGCCATTTATTTGGAATGTAGAAAAAATGTGAAATCCAATATAATTTTGATTATACTGAAACATAAGAATAATACAACCAATTGTTAATAAGATTGATAATTTAATATTTTTAAAAACTATTAAATAATAATAATAATAATAATAATAATAATAAAACAAAAAAGTTAATCTATTGCATAATCTAATTTATTTAAAAAAAGCTGTTAAATAATAATATTGAAAATTTAAGAATAATTAAAAATGATATGAATTGAGATAAAATAAAATAGTTAAAAGATAACAAAAAAAAGTAAAAAGCAATATTATTGAAACATAATGATTAATATAGTAATTATCAATTTTATAAATATTTAATCATTTAAACAAATTAATTACATTATTCGTAATGTTATAAAAAATATATATAATAAGTAAATTAATTAAATTAAAATAAATAAACATTGAAAAAGAAAGGTTTCTTATAAAAATTACTATTAAGGAAAATTTTAGTTTGTTTAAAAGATATTTACCAAAATTTCATTCAAGTTGTCATCAACTCGTCGCACCCAATATCTATTTTATGGAGCATGAACTAATGTTGTTGAAGGATAAAAACACAGGACTGCAGCATGTCGAAATCCCATTAAACAAATCTCGTGCCCGCATTGCTAATCCAGTAATGCTCAGTTTCTTAAACTGATCAAGGCTAGCTGAATTTTCAAGCCATAGTCTTGGAGCTTGAATCACTACTTCTATGGTGCGATATCCTTCCATTTTTTCAACTAAGGAAAAAATTAAGATTTTTTTAAATTTCAAAATAAAGTTAATTACTCAAGTTAAAAAAATTATTTTATAAAGATTATGTTATATCCCGATATATTTTAAAATTTAGTTAATTTCCTAAAATTACACAATTCAGTTAATTAATTAATTAAAACAAAAACAATACGCATAATATTTGTACATTGTCTGAAGGCATAGTTCATTTTAATGCATTATTTATCACAAAATTCTAAAATTATTAACAGAAAATAAAATTAATAACTAAGTATTATAATCTTTCATTCATATGAGTCATTAGCACGTGTACTACTCATATGAATGAAATTGTAAACAGAATCAACGTACTATTCCTTGCGACAAGTGTCAAAGCTATGAATGAAAAAGATGACGCATGATTGAAAAGAATGACAAGAATAAATGCAATTTATGAAATTAGTTAATATTATTAAGAACAATTATCTAAAATAACTAATAACTTTCAAATATTGTTAATTTGCGTTTATTACCAAACAATTAATTTAAAATTCCTTTAAATTGGTCGAATCAAAAATTAATCGATAGTCGACAATCGATTAATCGATAATCGACTGTCGATTCGATTAATAGCGCAAAAACTCGTATCAATGTTTGAATTCAATAAATATCAATTCAAGCATTGATTATAAGTCTCAATAATAGATAGATAGAAACTAGAAAGAAAAATAAAAGATCATATTACATCTGTATGTGCTCAATGCTCTTTTAGATAAAAACGTGACAAATGCTCTTTTGGCTAGAAACGTGTTACATGCTCTTTTGGCCAGAAACGTTTTTTTTTTTTTTTTTTTTATTACTAATTTCCCCACACGATACATAGACCAAAAGTCCTATATAAGCCAATGCAAAATCAAGAGCGATTGTCAAAAGTTCCGGTGTAATTCAGAGCGAATAGTATCATTGTAGAGCGACCCTTCAGTTTAAACGCGAGTTATCGAATTCTTTCCGTAAAAGGTGCAAGTTAGATTATTTATCACTTAAAAACAAGTTTCTTTCCGTAAAAGGTGCAAGATAATAATTTAACACTTAGAATCATTAATTTTGTTGTTTTAACTGTCGTATTTGTTATACAAAATTAACAGTGTAAATTACATTAATTCTTTCCGTAAAAGGTGCAAGTTACATTATTATCATTTAGAAACAAGTTTCTTTCCGTAAAAGGTGCAAGATAAATAATTTAACACTTAGATAACGTGAAACTGTTAATTTATAGCAAAACTCTTACAAAGTTGTGAAAGTTACATAAGTGTAATTCTTGTTTTTAACGCAAAACCCATAGTTTTGACAAGTGATCACGATCCTACTATAAAAATAAAGATCAGGCCTTACCATCCTGATTAATCAGCAAACTGGTTTTAACAACCTATTTAAATAAATAATTAAAATTATTTAAAGCCTTTCTCTTGCTCGGGACATAACAGCTGATTTGGTGGCAGCGGTGGGATTGTCACTTTTGTTATAAACAAATTAATTTTTCAAAAAAAAAAATTTTAATTTTATCAAAAAAAATTTTAATTTTATCAAAAAAAATTTTAATTTTATCAAAAAAAATTTTAATTTTATCAAAAAAATTTTTTTTTTACAATTTTAATTTAAGAGTCAGAAGTAACTCTAAATTCAAAATTCACATTCGAACCATATTCAATTAACTCTTAATTGTTTACAATTTATAAACAATTTCCTAATTCCCTCAAATAATCCTGAACTTGAGCTGTTCTTGCGCCGTCCGGCGAATTTCGGCTCGAAATTGAGAATAGTCTGCGCCGTCCGGCGGGACTGTTCAATTAAGGATTTCCTTTCTTCCAATTAAAATAAAATCACATCAACTTATAATTTGTGAAATTATTATTGCGCGGTTCGGTGAATTTTAATTGATCAAACGACAAATACGCCGTCCGGCGAATCTGTCAAATTATTCACTCCTTATACCTTCTCCAAATGTTCTTTGACTCTTTAAATTAATTGTAAACTGCTTCTTTTAAATATTTCGAAGTATTAATAAACAAAATTATTAAAGACATTAAATAACTAAAAATGTCATTAATTTGCAGTTAAGAATTATGTGCGATAAAACTCAGACAACAAAGAAAAATAGAAATCGAGGAGGAATCAAGGCACAAAGAAGATTTAATATTGAATCATCATTAGAATCAGAAAAATTTGTAGAAAATTTCCAAGCAAAAAATACCATTAAAGAATTGAAAACTCAAGAAGAATTTTCTAAATTTTTCGAAAATTTATTAATTAAAACAGAGCAAATCTTGAAGAAATAAAAGGTGTAATTAAAATCCAATAAATAACAAAATAAACTCTCATTAAATTTAATGTGTTTTGTTTATTGTTGTATGATAATAGTGTACCTAATATTAATTGCAATAATTTGGTATACAAGTTTAAAAAGGAAAAATTAAAATAAAAATATTAAAATAAACAATAAGCCGATAAATAAATTATCTATTTAACAAAAACATATACATATAATCGGAATCTAGATGAATAGATATTTTGACATAATTAACAACTTTAATTATCCTCAAATCGAATTAATCTCAGGAGATTTAACATCTCACAAAGGTATATTTCTTATTGATAATACTAGTCGATTAAATATAATAAAAGAAATAGAATTGTCTTCATTTATTAACATCGATAGAAATATTCGATACACACTTCGACATAACTCAATTCAGACCAACGGTAGTGCCATAGTAGAATTTTGTGACTTTTCTTTGAAATTCGAAACTATCGATTATGAAAGTAACTCCGAAATTATTGGTGTTTTAGGCGCACCTTTCCTAGATCGACTATTCGAAACTAATCACTTTAGTCGAATTGCTAGAGAATACGATAGAAGAGCTCGAAGGAGAGCAAATACATTTAGACAACGATTTATTAGACGCATTTGTAGAATAATACGAAATTCGTCTTGCCGAAAATATCCATGAATTGTTACGTTAATAATATTGAATTTAATACGGATATTTTCCCAAATATTCACATATCATCACCCAATTTAAAGGAGAAAAGAGGTCTTTTCTTAATAAATCCTGCTTTAAACATTAACTTAATAAACGAGAGAAAATTAGCGCCAGGTATTGTAATCGACCGATCAGAATCAATCACTCTAAATTCAGGCTCTTTTGTTACTTCTGGAACAACAGAAATAATAATTGCAAATAAACCAATCGAGTTTCGAACTTATATTAATAGTAGACAACACGAATTGACAGGTATATTGGGATTATCCTTCCTAAATACAGACCCAAGTGAATTTGTATTGTGATTATTCTCGATACTAACATATGCAATACTTTCCTCTAATAACAACAATTTTTGTTATTGCAATCTTTACGTTATTTTGGTGCCGAAAATTTTGGCATATTTTCAAAAATTTTAAAACCAATAAATTAACAGATATATCGATCTAAACAAATCTTCACGCAAGAAAGGTATTAGGAGAACATATTAATACAAGAAGCCATAATTAAATCTCGCGGTTAATATTATTAATCATCTCCCCATTTACTTAAACTACTCATCGGTTTCGCGCGCGAAAGCTACAAGTAGTATGCCGCAAGGCAAGTAAGACGTACACCTTAAAGGCAACTCTTACACGTACCTTAAGCCGGTCGCGACTCCTCTAACAAACCACCATCTTAAACTTCCTTATGAATTCATACTTTCACTTTTTAATAAGGAATAACGAATTATATCCTCAATTGTTACTAAACTCATCGTTTCTTATCGGCAACGAAGGTCGATTTATACTAGATCCTTCTTTACCAATAAACTTAATTAAAGAAGACAAAGTTAACCCCTTTCTAGGAATAAATAGTGTACTAAAATACTTTTTAAGAGACGGTACTATACGAACACACGGGGAAACGAAAATTTGTATTAATCATACAGTGATAGAATTTCAAACCATAATTTGTGACGATAATTCAGATATTATTGGAGTTTTAGGACTTCCTTTGCAACCTCCATGAATAGGACCCTTCACGACACTACGGTAAATTCTATGGCGGAATGTTTTGCGTTACAACAAGGTATAATGAATATTCCTTTTTATGACGGGCATAATATGCCGGTTAAAGATTTTATTGATGATATTTTGAATGCTGCATCATCCATTCCAAAAAATTGTGAGGATCAGTATTTGAAATCTATACTTGCTAAATTAAAGGGTGCTGCTAGAAGCAGTACTCAAGGTAAGTCGTTTGGAACCATTATCGAATTAATAGATCATTTAAAACAAAGATATTCCACTCATAAATCCTATGCATGGTATTTGCAAGAAATATCCACAATTCGTATGAATCGCAACGAAAATGTTAGCGAATTTTATGACAGATTATCTCAATTATTAGCAGGGGCAAATCATTACCCACAACCATATCCTAATCAACCTAATTTTCAATTTCCTAATGCTTACATGCCTTATACTTTATACCCATTTTATCCATATCCTCCTCCACAAGAAGGATACTTTAATAAAAATCCAGATGGAAATAGAACACCACCCCGTTCTCAATCCCCTCATTCATTCGAAAGAAATAATTTAAACTCAAACACAATTCGACGGACAGACGCGACGACGAGTGGAGATCACAAAGAGCGTCCAGCCAATGCGAGGATTCTATCATTACAAAACACATCTTCCACGCCAGAAATTCAAGAGAATCCCCATTAATAATAATAAATTCTCCCAGTTTTCAAACATCTTCAGCAACCTTGTTAATAGATACAGGAGCTGATGTAAACATAATCAAGGAAAACATAATATTACCAGATTTACATATAATCCGAGAAGAAGCTATACACATAGCCGGTATCGTCCCTATAAAAATTTTGACGTTGAGAACCGTTCAAATTGAAATAAATACGAAACAAATAACTTTCCAAGTAGTACCTATAGATTTCCCTATAGAATCTGACGGTATATTAGGTCGAGAATATCTGCGCGAAGAAAAAGTTGAAATTTCTTTTTGGCATAACACAATTGTTACACATTCAAATCCAGTAAAACCAATATTTTTCGCAGACAAAGAATCAACTGAAGCCAGAGATGCTTTAACAGAAAATAAGGCTAATAAAAGAAGAAATGTAACTATTAAGGCCAGAACTAGACAGGTAATACCAATCGATGTTCTAAACACGGAATTAAAAGAAGGATATTTACCTTTAATAAAAACAGCTGAAGGACTACTAGTAGGTGAAGGTGTAGTGACCAATCAGGATGGAGTTTGCCACATCTATGCTATAAATATGACATCTGAAGACGCCGAAATCGACATACCACCTCAGGAATTAATTCCTTTTGAATTTTACAAATTACCAGGTGAAGATTCGGATGATTACTCCACAGAAGAAGAATATACACCACCAACAGATAGAGTTTCAACGATATTAGAATATTCAAGATTGGATCATTTAAATAAGGATGAAAAAGAACATGTAAAGCAGATAGTTACAGAATTCCCGCATAGTTTTCATCTCCCAGGAGAACAACTAACTCCAACGCATAAAGTTCAACATAAAATCATTACTAAAGATGAAATACCAATTCATGTTAAACAATACAGATTTTCTCTATCTCAAAAGGAAGAAATCGACAAAGTCATCGATAGAATGAAAACAGAAGGAGCCATAGGTCCTTCTTGCTCTCCATACAACTCACCATTACTTATAGTTCCCAAAAAGATCAATGGAACTGGTAAGAAAAAATAGAGAATCGTGATTGATTTCAGAGCATTGAATGAGAAGACAATCGGTGATTGCTATCCACTGCCAAATATCACTAGTATACTTGATACCTTGGGAGGAGCCAAATACTTTTCAGTATTCGATTTAGCCAGTGGATTTCACCAAATAGAATTAGATCCTCTCGATAGATCTAAAACAGCATTTTCCACCACGCATGGACATTATGAATACATCAGAATGCCCATGGGATTAAAAAACTCACCATCAACATTCCAAAGACTAATGGATCAAGTTCTAACTGGACTCCAAGGAGTCGAATTATTCGTATATCTAGATGACATCGTCGTTTATGCAAATAGTTTAGCGGAACACGGGAAAAAGGTAAAGAGACTATTGCAAAGACTAAAAGATGCCAATCTTTCGTTACAACCGGAAAAATGCGAATTTCTTTTTAAAGAAGTGGCCTATTTAGGCCATATAATAAGTAGCGACGGAGTAAAACTTAACCCTAAAACAGTCGAGGCAGTCACAAATTTTCCGACTCCAAGGACTCCAAGAAGTGTCAAGCAATTTTTAGGATTAGCAGGATATTATCGAAGATTTATCAAAGATTTCTCAGCCAAAGCCAAACCATTATCTAATCTACTCAAGAAGGATGTAAAATTCGAATGTAAACAAGAACAAGAAGCCAGTTTTAAAGAACTGAGAGAAGCCTTATGCACTAGCCCAATTTTGCAATACCCAGATTATGAAAAACCTTTTACACTAACAACAGATGCATCTGATTATGCTATAGGTGCAGTATTGAGTCAAGAAAAAGATGGATTCGACCTGCCTATTGCTTATTTATCCAGAGTACTAAATGCGCCAGAATTAAACTATTCCACAACTGAAAAAGAATGTCTAGCAGTCCTATATGCAGTCCATCACTTCAGGCCATATATATATGGAAAGAAGTTTACTTTAGTTAGCGACCAAGAGTCATTGAGATGGATCGACACTATAAAGGATCCAGGACAACGATTAATAAGATGGAGATTAAAATTAAGAGATTATGAGTACGAATTTCAACACAAATCAGGAAAATTAAACACAAATGCCGATGCTCTATCCAGAAATGTTATGGAAGAAGATATCGACGAAAATTCCGAAGTCAGTAATGATCAAAAACAAGTAAAAATTTTGATCAACAAACGTATTGACAAAGCCCCAAAAACCCAAACTAAAACTTCATCAAACATTCCTTCTAATCCTCAAAAATCGAAATTACAACCTCCAAAATCAATATTAAAACCATCCACTTCAAAATCCACTTTAGACCAAAGCACTATTGGTTCAAGAGTAGCACAAAGAAGAGCATTACAACCCAGAATAAAAACAATAGACGAAAATACATCTTAAAGTAGCATTGACGAAGAGAGAGAAACACCAATTCCTCCTATTCAAAAGGCAAGTAGAAGTGTACTTCCCAGTTTGAAACTTCCGCCAGCGGCTATCAAGAATATACCAGGTCCAAAAAGTGCACCTCCAGAAAAGCAATCCAAAGTTGTAAAATTTCTAATTCCAGAAACAACTGTATTAACGGTAGACCCACCAATTAGTGAAAGCGAAGAAAGTTCGGAAGAAGAAGATAACACCACACATTTAAGCAGAAGAGAAATAGCGAAGGACCTTGGAAATTCCATATCTCGTTTTAATCAATCCGTAAAACAACATGAAGATTGGCTAATGGATTCACCACAATCTCCAAGAGATTGGCTTAGTCTTTCCGACGGAAACGACGACGAAGGTATTCAGAAAGCAGCAAATGAATTAATTCCAGGAGACCATACAGAATTTTCTCATAAAATAGATTTTCAATGGGATTATGCTAAAGGCGAGTCCATATGGGAAAACGATAAAAATGAAAGTGAAGTATCAATTAAAGAAGCCGTAGAACCAGAACAAGAAATACACCAAACACCAACAAAAGTTGATATAGACAAAAATAAAAATAAAAGTGTGAATTTTAGATCCACATCATTAGAACCCAACACACCTGTAACCTTCAAAACTCCAAAAGCTATGTCAACACCTTATCACACTTCATTACATGAAACAGATGTCGAATCAGAAAATGAAACAGACGACGAAGAAGAAAGCGATACAGCTGAAAATGAAATTAAGGAAAATAAAATTAAGCCAACTTCTTTAAGAACAGCACTCCTAGAAAGTATTCCTCCTGATTTGCCCTCATGTTATTCGAAAACACCTGAAAAATCAATGAATATAACCAGTCACAGAGAAAATCTAACTTATTATCGAAATAATTACGTGCATTTTCTATCTGCTGATTGTGAATTTACCACCCCAATAAGCAGATTACTTATAGATATTGCAGTAATAGATCCAGAAGAAATTAAAAGTAAAAAACCCATTAAAGGACAAATCCTTGTAACTCCAAGAGGAAAACATAATGTATATTCTATAGTAGTAAAAGATAAATATTACGATCCAGTACTAAAGGAAGATCTAATTTCAGGAATACAGGATTTAAAAATTCTTTTACATAAAGAAAAAGTAAAAGAAGTAAGAATTTCTCGACACGGTGATTTCACTGACGAATTAAAAAAAGGGGAATTAATGCAAATAATTGAATCAATTTTCTATAAAAGCGATATCAACATAACTATCTGTCATGGACAAGTTTCTGTCCCAAAAGAAGAAAACAGAGAAGATATTATCAGCGAATTTCATAAAAGTAAAATAGCGGGACACAAAGGAATAGTAAAAACTTACAGAAGAATTCGCGAAAAATTTTACTGGCCTAGAATTAAAGAACAAGTAACAGAATTTGTGAGAAGATGTCCCACATGTCAAACTCAAAAACTAGTTAGAGCAAAAACCAGGGAACCAATGATTATAACTGACACACCTTTGGACGTTTTTGATAAAGTTTCATTGGACACTGTAGGAAAACTTCCTACAACCCCAGACGGAAATTGTCATATCCTCACTATGCAGGACCATTTATCCAAATATTGTACAGCCGTTGCAATTCCAGATATTTCAGAAACTACCATTGCTCACGCTGTTGCAAAAGAATTGTTTTCAGAGTATGGAGCCCCAAAAGTAATATTAACCGATAAAGGTACTTCTTTCATTGTCAAATTGATGTCAAAACTATCAAAAATATTCAAAGTCCAACAAGTAACAACTTCAGGTTATAGACCACAAACTAATAGAGCTTTAGAACGCAGCCATGCTGTATTAACAGACTATATAAAACAATACACCACAGACTGTGACGATTGGGATAGATCGTACAAAAATTGCAAAAGGCAATAGCCTTTTGCAATGTTTGCCTATAATACCTCTGTACACGAAGCAACTAACTTCACCCCTTACGAGTTAGTTTTTGGTAAAACTGCCCGTACTCCTAGTTCTTTTCCACAAGAGGAAAAATTAGAAACCTATGGTTCCTACTTAACAGAGCTCATAAACAGACTAACTGAAATAAGAATTTTAGCAGCCAAAAAATTAATAGACTCCAAAACAAAATCCAAAGAAAGGTACGATAAATCAATCAAACCTTTCTTAGGAAAAATAGGCGACAAAGCCTATGTCATAATAGAAGGTATGAAAAGAAAATTTGATCCCCACTATCATGGTCCATATACAATTGTGGATATCCTTGATAAAAACAATGTAATCCTTGTAAATAATAATGGAAATAGGTTCCAAAAACATGTAGATAATTTAAAATTAGCACATGAATAAAATAATAATACGATTTTAATTTTAGATGTCAAAATCAATCATTTTCACTCCACCAATCCTAGGAGAGTTGGTAAGAAATTATGTGTTCCCCAAGGGAAACATAGATGGTATTAATTACCCAAAAGGAATACTAGAGGAATTGACTGCAGAATATAATTTGACGAAACCAGCCTACACACTTGATAAAACTATTGGTCCTGAATTCGGAAAACTGTGGAGAGTGAAATGCATTGTCACGGACGATAAAAATAGTAATGCATTCATCGTAACGGGAGAAAGTTGCAGGACCATTCGAGAATCAGAACATTCAGCTGCAAAAATGATACTAAAAGAATTAGAGAAAACGTATTATTTTAGCGAAGAAGAGAAACCACTATCATTAAAACACAAAATTTACGTTATGACACCTGAAGAACCATCACTAATAAAATTGAAATTGTATAAATGGGAAAATTGCTGCGAATATTGTTATAAAAGAGGACACACCAAAGAACATTGCTTTAGTGTGATTAGAAATAAGAAAATCTTACAAAAACAAAACCCATTCAATGATAAAAATGATGATTCAGACGAATTCTGGGAGCTACCCGGCCCACATTTTCATGGGATTAAACACCCAGAAATTAAAGTTTCTCTTTAACAGTCTGTAAAACAATTCAATTTTCTCGTTTTACTTAACTAAAAATCTAATAATCATTTAAATAATTAATTGATTATAACAATTAAAAACAATGCAACATAACATTAAAAATCACTTAGTTAAATAACTAAAAATATTATTAATAATAATTCCGAAATAATTAAAATCTTACTTTTTCTAACAAAACGTAATCTTTAAATTCTCACAAATGATTGAAAGATTATTGTAAACCGACCATAATTTACAACACAAATTAAGGTCAGACTATTAAAAAACATAAACAAATTCTTAAAATAATAAATACTAACCAATAACAGTACTCATTCAACCAGAAAAAGGAGAAAACAAAGTATTTCTATCCTTTTCTAAAAAAATAATTTCTTATAAATAAACAAATTTGTTAAGTAAAAATTCAAAAAATATAATTAAACAGAAGCAATAAAATAAAAACTTAATAAATCAAAAAACAAAACCCAAAATTTTATTAAATTATAGTAAATAACGAAGAAAAACGAAATATATCTGTCCTTTTCTAACAACCCATAAGTACATTCATTAATAACAATTACATATCAATAATAATTTAAATGGTAAAAGGAAGATAATTATTAATAATTCTGTTAATTATAAGTAAATTTTATTAAAAACAGGTTAAAATTAAACAATAATATGCATTTCAAGTAGAATTATTGTATATCGATATATCGAACATAAAGGTAGCAACGAGAAACTGCTCAACGCGAACTTACGTAGGCTTACGCCACGAGATCTATATGCATATAATCAATGACAAAAATTCAAAATTAATAACCAACAAGTTAGAAAAATGTATCTAAATAGCAACAAATAAGTAATATCTTATTGAATCAAAACCCAAAACACAAAATTTTATTGCAATATCGCAATAAACAAATAAAAATAAAATTTCAAATACAGTCTCTCAAGGATGAAAACATATACCTATCCTTGTCTTCAAATACAGTCTCTCAAGGATGAAAACATATACCTATCCTTGTCTTCAAATACAGTCTCTCAAGGATGAAAACATATAGTACGAATCAATACGAGATCTATATGAATACAAGCAATGTCCAAATTCAAATTCAGTAACCAGCAGGTTAAAACCCAATAAAAACAAAAGTCCCTAGATTTACAAAAAATTTAAAATTCCCCACCTAAATTTAAATTCATGCACATAAGTGCAAGTAAAAGAATAAATGAATCATAAGACCCGTAATTATGGGCTTCTTTACATATATAAAGCCCATAACTACGAGCCATAAGTATTTGTGCCCATAAATACGGGCCATGATTATTCATGTCCATATAAGTGTGCTCAACCTGCGGAGCCCACAAATATGGACATTCAAAAACAAAAAGGAAAAGGAACTAATAAATAAAACTAAAACACAAATAATTAAATTTAAAAATTAATTTATTATTAAAAACTTAAACTAAATATGCAAATAATTAAACCTAACAACTAGGGCCAAAACGGGCCTGTCCCGGAAACAGGACATACCGGGTCCCGTCCCCGGCAAGAATTATCTTTAAATTTATGTACGGGGGGCGAATAAATAACCGCCCCCCATTCATGAAACGAGTCACCAGTAAATTTTCATATCCATATTCTGAAACAAAAAAAAAATTTTTTTTACAAAATATATATTATAACAAAAAAATATATATAATAATAAACAATAGGAAATACACAAATACAAATTCAAAATTCAACGTACCCCCTTCGTTGGGACCAGCGTGCTCCGACCTACGGTCCCCGTTGTTGTTGTTGATGTTGTTATTTCCTGTAGCAGAAAGGGTAAAATCAATATTAAAAAAAATGAGAATAACAACAAAATACAAAACTAAGTTAGAATAAACGTCACTTACCTTCATTCATCTTGGTGTTTTGTTTTGAAATGATTCATATTCAAAATTGCTGATCCTTGCAAATTTCAACGCGATAAAAGCCCTTAGATGAGATCATAAAAACACAGCATCCAAATCAAATTAACAACCAAAAAAGATGAAATCAACATAATAATAAAAAACACAATTCAAAATAAATACAAATTAACTGAAAATTATATAGAATACTAACATTCAAATACAAAACAATCAATTAATAAATAAAATTACCAACTGTCACAATATAGATAATACAACAGTCAATTATCTAATATACCGACTGTTAATGAGAAACGAAAATTCAAATTTCACCCTTATAATTAGGATAAATTTAAATAGTTGTATAAATAATGTGATTATCGAATAATGAACAAAATGTTTATCAAGTTGTAAATAATTATGAAAATCACATTATTACAAAACATATAATCACCAAATATTATACTTATATTCAAATATTTACTTAAAATATAAATTATAATCAATTATAATTAATACCATGCTTAATCAATAATTACAAGAATTAATACATTACACCAAGAATTTTATATTGATATTATAAAATAATAGATAATAATCAATTAAAATAACCCTTATTACTTCTCTAAAATATAATTAATCAATAATAATATTAAATAATCATAACTTACCTCTATAACCTATATATTATAATCAATATTCTAACTTAATCATAAAACCCATGAAGTAGAAAAAACACTTGGATCAGACAAAAACACTACTTCAAACTTTAATTAAGAAATATAATCAATAAATATAATAAATAAATATAATCAATATTATTAAAAATATGTATATCCATTATATACCAATAAAAAACGAATAATCACTATATAATACCCTTAATCAATATTATAGCAATAAGAATATTCTAAAACCATATGTATTACCAATTAATAAATAAATAAAAATTAAAAGAAGGACGAAAGAAAAAGAAGGAAGGGGATTTGGCGGTCGCCTTCTTCTTTCCTCCTCATTTTAATGAAAACTAAATTAAGAATAAAAATTAAAATAAATTTGATGTTACAGATGGAAATTCCATTTTTGGGACACATATCTGACGCTGTTAATTATATATCAATAGCTTTCAAAATATTATTATTATTGATAGCATTGATAGTAGTTAAAAACCTATACGTACTTTATAAAGTCGTAACAAAGAGAAGACAAAGATCGAATAATAATCGATCAAACGTATAAGGATTATTGGTCCAATTGGAGCTCACATACATTGGGGACAATGTAAACTCTAAGGAGGGAGGACCAGGCCCAAAAATCCCGAAAAAATTGAAGAAATAGAGCCACTAACAGAGTTGAAATAACCAGGCCACTATAAACCGCCAAGAGGCGACACAATTCAAATCAGCGCGCTGAAAACCTTAAGCTCACAAACATCGATCGCATGAATCGACCCTGAAGCTATGTATATATCGCGCATGCCTTGTTCGGCAACCATCATGAAAAAGCGGCAAATAATTCAAATTCAAAATTTTAAATTCGCTCTTCAGGATGGAAATCGAATGAAAATCATAACAATTTCCACATTATTGCTTATAAACACTAAATATCCCTTAAAATTTAGATTATATTAACAAAAAAATAATAACCATAACCAAGCTTCATTATTAAAAGTAATCAACAATTATTAATCCATATGATCATTTTAATAAAGTATTAATTCTATATGCAAAAATAAATTATTAAATGCATTGGAATAATAATTGTTGATTAATAAAATACCAATAATAATTAGAATAACCTAACACTAACAACAAATAAGTTAAAAAATAATTAAATAAATAAAAAAATATATAAAAAAAATAAATAAATAAATAAAATACAATTAATTAATTAGTTGATTGACTAATGAATTAATTAAATAAAAAAAACAACTAACAATTAACAAAAATAATAGTAATAATTCCTAATTAATTATTAATAACTAAACATTAATTAATTGTTAAATAATAATTAGTTAATAAACGATAATTAATTAATGTAAGTTTAAAACATGCATACATTTCTATAAAATTAGAACACTAAGTCGTCAAAGTGAACAAGGAACATGATTATTACTATTATTAACAATTATTGTTAATAATAATTGGCTTTATAAGTCCCAGCAAAGAGCCGAAGGTATCTGGGCAGCATGAAAGTAGAGGAGGGTCTCTCGCGACGTACGGTGTACAGGCATATGCCTCCTCTCCAATAGCTATACGGTCGGGCCCACGCCTCTCTTATACGGTAAGCGAGATCGAAAGGCATTAAAGTCTCCAGCTCATGCACGTCTCGCTGTCGCTTACACTCTTAACAATTATACTTTCTTAATACGTTTCTTCTTTAATAATGCCAATAGTATGAAATATAAACGGATATTATTGTTTATTAACATTATTAATTATGACTGTTGTTAAATTTAGATGATTATTTACCAATAAAATTGTTAAATAATCACATAAATCGAAAATTCTAAATTGTTTCATTAATTACAATAGAGTGAGTATAACTAACACTAAAAATTCAATTATATATTAACAATCATAAATTAAATAAACAAAATATTTATGATAAATAAATAACTTTTAATAAATTATGTAAAGAAAATTGTTATATAATCACGATGATTGTAATTAACAACCATAATCAGAACACCATAAACATTAATGAATAATAGTAATAATCATAATAAACAAATGAGAAACAAAAACAACAGTCATAGTAAAACGAAATTAGTTAAAAATTTAATAAAATAAACTTTAAGAATAAATATAGAATATTAATTAAAATATTGGTCATGATATAGGAAATGATATTAGTCATGATATTAGTGGGACTCTCGGGCCGCATTATCATTGCGCCGACTTTGCCATTTTACTCAAGCGTTGAAGTCTCTCGATCTCCGCTCGAACTTGCAAATATACTACCTGCGTATTCATTCTTCCCTGATGCTTCGCTCGATGATTTCAACCTAAATTACCGATTCAATCAATAAATAAATCGATTTTGTTACTGAATTATATAAGAAAAATCAAAGGTAATTAATAATTTAACAAAATGACGTAAAAAAAAATTTGAATATTATTTAGACTGCCAAATCAATCAATAATAACCGATGAATCCATAAACAAATATACTGTTTGAAATCAAAAATTGGAATTAAAAAAAAATTTTTTTTTTAAATAATATACGCCAATTTAAATCAAAGAAAAAGCTAAAACTTCAAAAATTGTAATAAAATTCGGAGAAATAAACAAAGGTAAATTCAAACACAGAAATGTTATATTAAAAACAACCAATTTATTATAAAATACGAAAGAATATACAATATTATTGTGTAGAGAAGTATATGTGTGAATGTATGTATGCATGTTCCATGTATGTGTATGCAAAAACAAAACAAACAAAAAATCTATATATACATGAAAAATTGTAATAATTAATTAATTATATCTATTTCTTCTTCCTCGGATTCAATTGTATTGCCATCACAAATACACGGTAATTTCCTTCGATTGATCGGAATAAACCTCCCACAACGACAGAAACGTCTATTTCTTCCCTTTAAACTGAAAACAAAACAAAAAAAATTAAAACTTGAAATACATATAATCAATCAAAATTTCAATTAATTCACTAAAGGAGAACTTTTACATTACCTCGTGAGGCACGCCTTGTTTTGAGAAGATACTACAAGGGATGCAACCATACGCATCAGCCTTTTCTCTAGCTTGGATTTGGAATGTTTTAATTTTTGCACCTCCGTCGAACTCCCCCGGACCACCGACCAAGAGATTGGTATTTTCCGAAAAACCAGCTTCATCTGCGTGCCCGGACGATTTATTAATTGATAATTAGGCACAAACCCTCGGGAACGCCGCAAATTCCTTATCTCCCTAGACATCCTACTCAGTTCAGTGATGCCAAAAATAATTCGAGCCAACAACTCTATTTTAAAGGGCCGATGAGAAAAGGCACTATTGAGACAATCTGTAAACAATCAAAACAAAGAGAAAAAAATTTAAAATTACAAATAAGCCTCATGCATTAACATATTAACACAAAACTAATTACACAGTAGATTATAGGATATCTAGGTGATATCCTCTATACAAAAAAATGTGCTTTAACGTAAAAATTGATCTTTTTAACTCTGCACTAGGGACACGCACTATCACCCCTCTACGTTTAGAATCCAATCGCCTAATTATTTTGAAGTCACTGATATCAAAAGGAGACTCAAAAATGGACGAACACAAATCGCAGATAATTCGTGCAGCAGATTGGAAAGGCACTCTCCAAATGGCGAATTGATGAATGCCCAATGACTCCTCAATATCAACAATTCTCAACCCCAAAAGTCTGTGTTGAGAGACGTGACAAATCGAAGAACAAGAAATTAAAGGTCCTAGTGGCCGAGTTAAATTGTCATAATCACGAACTTCGATATTAAACGCCGAAAAACCGTCAGTAGATGCGGCACTTGTAGAAGGAAAAACTGCACCAACCCCTGTGGAAAATTCAGCTGTAGATCTGGAAGTACTTGGTCCCGATGACGTCGAAGGCAACGCAATTGTCTCTTCTATGACAGATTGATTATCTGCACCAAGATTTTCCAATAAATTCGAGCTGTCACTTAACTCCCGCACATTTTCGCCCTGACTCGTAGAATCAATTAATATGTCCAAGTCAAATTGTTCAATATAATCATTATCATTGTCACCAATGCCGGATGAATTTAATCCACTCATAATATTAAAAGAAAAATAAGGAAAAAATAAGAGGAAAAGGAGGAAAATTAGACATTAAATTGTCTCACCGAAAGAAACTTCAGTATGAAGCGAGGATGAAACAAAAATCATATTTTCCACACGATAATTAATAAAATCAACGGTAGAAGCGTCGCTTATCGAACCAGTGTCACTCATTATCAAAAGAAAACTGAGGAGAGTAATGGACATAAAGATCGTGGATCCTGAGATCACCAACTCTCAAAACTGATGATAACAGCAGATCCTTTGTCTCGTGATGAACATCTGGACCGTGGGACATTTTGCCAATATTTCCATAACAACTTACCTCATCCTTTGTGTATCTCACACAAATGACAAATGCTCTTTTGGCTAGAAACGTGTTACATGCTCTTTTGGCCAGAAACGTGTTTTTTACTAATTTCCCCACCCGATACATAGACCAAAAGTCCTATACAAGCCAATGCAAAATCAAGAGCGATTGTCAAAAGTTCCGGTGTAATTCAGAGCGAATAGTATCATTGTAGAGCGACCCTTCAGTTTAAACGCGAGTTATCGAATTCTTTCCGTAAAAGGTGCAAGTTAGATTATTTATCACTTAGAAACAAGTTTCTTTCCGTAAAAGGTGCAAGATTATAATTTAACACTTAGAATCATTAATTTTGTTGTTTTAACTGTCGTATTTGTTATACAAAATTAACAGTGTAAATTTCATTAATTCTTTCCGTAAAAGGTGCAAGTTACATTGTTATCATTTAGAAACAAGTTTCTTTCCGTAAAAGGTGCAATATAAATAATTTAACACTTAGATAACGTGAAACTGTTAATTTATAGCAAAACTCTTACAAAGTTGTGAAAGTTACATAAGTGTAACATAACAAACTTTAAGTTTCATTCACTTGAAACGAAACAAATCAAGAACCTAAATATATCGACTTTGCTGTACTTTGTCAACGAATATTGTGTAATAAACGTAAGTAACCAATTGTAATAATTGTAACTTTCCTTAATATTATAAACAATAAATTATAAAAGGAATATTATTCTTGTTTGTAACGCAAAACCCATAGTTTTGACAAGTGATCACGATCCTACTATAAAAATAAAGATCAGGCTTTACCATCCTGATTAATCAGCTAACTGGTTTTAACAACCTATTTAAATAAATAATTAAAATTATTTAAAGCCTTTCTCTTGCTCGGGACATAACAGATTAAAAGACAATAAATTATTTCATAATAATAAAAATAATAATCTCCGCCGCTGGTTGTCCACTGCCGAACATCAGTGATATCTTTGACGTGCTGGGAGAAGCGGATGCTTATCCTCTTCCGGTCGCGGCTGCCGTTCTTGATAGCGTGGCTGTCCTGTGGATGGATGTATATCCTTAGCCAGACGTTATTGTCATTCTTGATGGCGTTGGTGCACCGGGATGGGATGCCTATCCGCTGCCAGATACGAGTGTCATTTTGTATATGTTCGGTAGACCTGGTTGTGGTGGCGGGGTTTCCCACAAAAGGGCAACCAAACAGTACACTCCACACAAAGATTTCTCTACACATATATGGGTTACACACAATTGCAACACCAATTCATTTATCACAATACACTCATCACACCCATATACATGATCGTTTCCATGCACCGGACCACTGGGAGTACCCCGAAGCTTTGTCTACTTGTTTTCTGTGGGCAAGGTCTAGGGGTTGATGTGAGTTCGCTCTGCCGACGTGTCATCCGGGGCATGGAATCAGGAGCCGGCCCCTTCGGGACCTTGATCAGCTAGTCTGTGGTGAATATGGAGATCGGAATCCATATTGCTCCGGGCGAGTCCGGTCCGTTCGTGTATTCCGGGACCGGCTAAGCGGTGGTTGGGCCTCAGGGAACTGGGGTAGGATACGTCCGAGGGTATACCTGTTCCCAACTATACCGACCCGCCCCTCCACAGACGATGCGCTGGTAGAAACGAATTTATGGAGAACCAAAATAAGAACAATAAAAAAGGAATAGAGGTGATGGAGACTGTAGACACGGAGTCTGCTACTATGTCAGATAAGAGTTCCAAGGAATAAAAGTAGTAGCAGAGGTGCATCAGTTTCCTTCCACAAGTGAGGAAGGGAAAAGCGCAATGCCTACCCCTGCTACAAATGGAGTAAAACAAGGTGGTCCACCAGTTCCACCATGGGCCGAAGTATGGAAGATCATGCTTGGCATCATGGCGGAACAGAGACTTCAAAACGAAGCTCTTGAAACAACTCTTCTCGCAATGGTGAACTCCTTTAGGAAGAATACTCCTACTGAAGTGAGAGAGTACATGGGCGAAGCGACTATGCTGGTCTAGCTCCCCGCTCATCAGCAGACGGGCTCCAAAAATCAATGGAGCCATCTACTGAATCTCGAGGTGCAGGTCAAATGGTACGACCTAAAACACCATTGACTACCCCAAAACAGAAAAAAGTGCAGAAAGCCCTCTCTTTCACCAAAAGCACGAAGAGAGGTGCCTCAACATTCCCAGAGGATCGACAGGTTAAAAAGCCGGCCACTTTTTTAATGCCGAAGGTAGGCTGGATTAATTGCAGAATCCGCAGCAGGGTGGAAGTAGACCGATGTCACAAATGCCTCAGTTATGGGCATATAGCAAGGGTCTGCAAAGGACCCGATAGAAGCAAGGCTTGCTGGAAGTGTGGCTCCTTAGACCACTCCCACAAGAATTGTGCTGGAGAACCCCATTGCACAACTTGTGAGGATAAGGGGATAAAGAAGGTAAATGACGTTCCGGGAAGCGGGTCCTGTCCCGTCTATAGGAAGGAACTGATAAAACTAAAGCAGAAGAGGTAAGATTTCTACAGGTCAACATCAGAAAGGGTTGTGTTGCCCAAAATCTTCTGATGCAGTCTGCCAGAGAGAGAGAGAGAGAGAGAGAGAGAGAGAGAGAGAGAGAGAGAGAGAGAGAGAGAGAGAGAGAGAGAGAGAGAGAGAGAGGAGCGGATATACTGCTCATTAGTGAGCAGTATAAGAAGCAAGGATTCTCAAACTGGTTTCAAGTCTCATCAGGTAGATCGGCAATACAGATATGCAACCCAGATATCGCCGCCGGTTCATTTCTGGGGACGATCAAGGGATTCGTTTGGGTGTAGGTGGCGGGTATACGTGTATACAGCTGCTACTTCTCGCCGAACGATCCACTTGGGAAGTTCGATTCCGAGATCCGCTCTCTTGAAGAAAGTCTGAGAACTTTCGGCGGGGATGTCCTCATTGCAGGAGATTTCAATAGTAAATCTCCGGAATGGGGAGAGACCCGTCTGGACAGGAGGGGGATCTTGGTTTCGGACATGTTGGTCGCGAATGGGCTGGTGGTATTAAACTGGGGCCACGAGTTCACGTTTAGGAGGGACTCAGGATGACATGCGGATCTCCCCAAAGATCAAAGGTAGGTCCATTCATATGGAACGTCATGTACGATGACTTCTTTAGAATCGAGTTACCTGAAGATACGATTGACGTCATTATAGTGTGTGGCGCGCAGACTTCTCGGATTCTAGAAGTAAGGGTCAACGAAAGCTTGAGACGAGCAAAGCTCTTGTTAGATCTCAACGGCCTACAATGGCTACTGAAGTCTCCTGGAGAAATAGTTTAAAGTACCTGGGAATGACGGTTCTCCTGCGTCAATAGTTAAAAAAATTTTAAACCATTTTAATATAAAAGCGGAATTAACAGCACAACAAAAATTAAAAAAAACAAATGATAAAATAGTTTAAAATGTCAATAGATAAAATACTAAACGGGTCTAAAACAGAAACATATAGAACCAACAGATATATAATGTCAAAAAGTAAAAATTCTATAAGAACAAATAAATAACAGAATAAATTAAAATAAATAAGGACGAATAAATCACAGAACAAATTAAAATTGCATAAAGACAAATAAAACACAAAATAAATTAAAAGTGTTTAAGGACAATAAATCACAAAATAAATTAATGCAAAATAAACGAACAGACAAATTAAAAGCTGTTTAAATTACGCTTTTTGGCGGCCGTCGAGATCCTTCCTCGACATGACCGTGATTATGAAGTTCTCGACTTGCCGCCAATTTTCTTCTGACTGGGTCATCAGCGATACCATGTTCTCCGGTGTAACTTGACTGTTTACATCTTCGAACATGGCCCGCCTCTGCGTTGTCCACGGGGAACTGACAGTACGCACACACCACATTTTCGCGTAATTTAAAGCGATACAGGTACGCGTTAAAACACCCATGGCCTGTAAACGCTTGCGTCAAATAATAGGAGACTTCTCTACGCTTTCGGTTTATCCAGGTGGTGAGCGTTGGAATAAGCCGATAAGTCCATCGGCCTTTTTCCTCTCTATTCCATCTGTCTTGCCAAGTCTCGACGAGTCTGCTCCTCGCATTCTTGTGGATGCAGGCCTTACTGAGACTTGCCGACTCTGGGTTCTGGGGATTATTCCTTTCTTTAAAAAGAACAAACAATTCCTCCCTTTCCCTCGCCATAAGATCGGCCGTCGGGACACTTGCAAGGACCTGCACAGCACTTGTCGAGACCGTACAATACGCAGATACGATTCTAACATTGATACCTCTCTGGGCCGACGGCATGCTCTCGCAAATTGTTTTGCTTCTGAACTTGAGCGAAGAAGCCCATGCTGCTGCTGCGTAAAAAAGCTTAGCATGGGCAACACTCACCACCAGTCTCCTTTTCTTTTCGCGTGGTCCGCGAACATTGGGCATAAGACGTGTCAAATTTGACGCACTCTCAATCACCTTATTTAACGCCGTTGCTATGTGGTGATGGAAGTTTAACCTTCCATCGAGCTCCACACCGAGATACTTTATATACTTGCTCCACTTGACCTCGAATTCGTCTATCACGATTCGTGGGACTATATAACTACGTCTGTCTGTGACGAGCAGAGCTTCGGTCTTTTCCAGGGTCATTTAAAGACCTCTGTCATTCAGCCAGCTCTTGACTCGCCGCAGACATTCGTTCACCAATGTCCCAAGGGCTTCATCGCTTTCGGCTGTGCACACAATCAACGCGTCATCCGCAAAGCCGATGATAACCGCGCCTTCGGGCAGATCCATTCGCAAGAAGTCATCGTAAGATACATTCTATACAAATGGTCCCACCCTCGAGTCTTGAGGGGCACTACTTTGCATCTCCTCCTTCAGAGTCCAGGTGTCCCCCTCATATACCAACCACCTGTCGCTAAGATAATTATCCATTATACGCAACAAGTATGGCGGTATTCCTTTGCTCATCATCGACTCGATGAGATCTTTCCATCTCGCGGAGTTAAACGCGTTGGTGATCCGATAGACTATTCTCTCCGGTCAAGTGGCTTTGCATTCTCTGCAGAACCATATCCTCTAGAAGTTTACCCATCGTATCTAGCAGGCATATGGGCCTGTACGACGAGACTTTATCTAGAGGTTTTTCACCTTTCCTTAGGAGGACTAACCTTTGTCGTTTCCAGTCGCGGAAGAACTCTCCTCTCTCAAGGCAAAGATTGAAGCATCGAAGCAGAATCTGGGGTGAAGTTTCGATTACCATTTTTAGGATCTCGTTACTTATCCCATCGATTCCAGGCGCCTTGCCTGTTTTCAATCTTTTACCTGCATTTCGTAGATCAGTAAGAGTGAAGAGTTCATCCTCACTGACTTCACAGCCATTCCTGTCCATCCTAAGCCATGACTCCGCAGGAGGAAAGAGAGCTTGTATTATATCTTTGACCCAATCGGGACTGTCCAGGCCGGGGGTCTTTTCCTCGTTCCTAATTTCTTAGTAACGATTTTAAAAGCCAGACCCCATGGGTCCTTATCGACATCCTCGCTTAAGTCTTTCCAGCAACGCCGTTGCGACGCACGAATCTCTTTCTTGAGGTTTTTCTTGGCCTCCTTGAATGCTTCCTTCAACTCAATGAGGCGGGATTCTTCCAGGGATCGGACAAATTTCTCCTTATCGATTTTCTTCACATTCCAGGAGAGGCGTTTTCGACACGGTGCTTCCTGTCTTCCGACATTTCCTGTGTCTCCCACTGAGACTGAAAACTCGATGTACTGGTGGTCACTTGCGGTATACTCCTCAGAGACTCGCCTTTCGTTTATGCGTCTGAATAGAGGAGATGATGCAATCGTAAGATCAATGATCGATCCAATTGCACCCCTCCTAAGCGTCCAAATCCTTCCCCGGTTCACAATCGTTAAATTGCTTCTGGAGACCATTTCTCCGATCATTCTGCCTCTTTTATAGAGCCTTGACTCGCCCTACTCCGGCGACTTAGCATTAAAATCACTGGTGACGAGTACATCCAACCTGGATTCTCTAAGGCTCGATTCGAGTTCCTGAATGTCGGCTTCGAAGTCTGTTAGTGGATCGTTCGGCGAGAAGTAGCAGCTGTACATACGTATGCCGGCAACCTCTGCCCAAACGAATCCACTGCTCGTCTCCAGGTACCTGGCAACCCGCAGCTCAGGATTGCACACTTGGACAGATGCCCTACCTGATTTATCCTGGTACCAGGGAGCGAGATCGTTCTTCCTGTGTTCCTGCAGAACAGGATGTCGATCCCTTTTTCCTTAACCGTCTGCATCAGGAGAACCTGCGCCGTCCTGCAGGTGTGCAGGTCGACCTGCAGAAACTTTAAAGGTTTGCATTTTTAAGCCTTTGCAGAAATTCTCTGTAAACCGGGCAAGAGCTTTTCCCGGAGATATGGACAATATCTGTCTTCCCTAAATCCATGCATGTTAAACACTTAGGATGTTCGACAAAAAAGTTCTTCGCCAAGTGACCCTCACCGCCGCATCTCCGACAGTTTTAAGTTCTGTCAGGGCCTTTGCATGATCGGGTCACGTGTCCATATGTAAGGCATTTTAGGCACCTTACAACTTCTAGATGTTCTCGGACTCGGACGTTTAGCCATCCTATTTTAATTTTACCGATCTTTAGCAGAGACTGACTATCAGACTCTGCTAGGCGTACCAACGCGACTTTTGTGCCACTAAAACGAGGCAGAAGTCTGCACACTATGTCCGTGTCAGGCTTTCCCAGTTTCTCTCTTAAAGCCGAAACCACATCCTGCTCGGTCGTAGTTTCATCCAGGCCTTTCAATTAAAGACACCTCTTATTTACAAGAGCCGTAACCTCGGCGCTACCTTGTGTGGCCGAGGCCAGAGCCCCGGCAAACTTCAAGGTTTCACCCCCTATTTTCAAGACTAGGAGTACATCCTTATTGAATGCCCTCCTGATCCTGAGGACCTCAACATTAGATTCTTCCGGCCTCACAGAGCGTTTCATTTCTGTCAGGATGTCAGCGATAGCCTTCGGGCTATTTGCCGAAATCCTTACTGCCTCCATGTTTCTCGACTTTGAGGGATACTTCTGGTGCTCCTTTTTATCTTTCTTTTTCAATGCCTTCCTTTTGGCCTTTGCCTTTTTATTGATGACAACGTCAAAGCTGTCATCATCTACTGGGGCATTTTTTGAGCCAACTGCAGCGTCAGTCTCTTTGACTTTTTTCTCCGCTGCTCCTCCACTACCTGGCTCAAACGGAAGAGTTTGCGCAGGTACGTCCTCGCGCTTCCTCTCCTCAGACTGTCCATCAGGATGTGAACTCGCTTCTGGACCATTTCCGCTTCTCCGGCGCTTTCTGTTACATCCCAGATACATTTTTATTTTTGCTATCTGTGATGTAACTTCTCTATCTTACTTTTGAACACATAATACTCGTGTTAAAAAAGCGTTAAATTCAACAATTGAGATAGAATTTGCAGATTGAAATTCTATACTTTGTCCTACATATTAGAATAATCATAAAAAAACAAAACCAGAGATAGAAATTGACGAAAATAGGAAACAATGCGTTGAGTCAAAGAGTGACTCACGTAAGCTCGAGCGCGCTTGCTATGACCTACTTTGTAACCCGAGCTGCGTGAATCACTGCTTGTAACTCTAGCTTCACTTTTTCCACATTTAAAGTAAGAATTCAGGTCAATTTTCGAAGAATTGCATTCTTCGCAAAATCAAAACTATAAATAGGTTCAAAGACGAGCAAGTGTAGATTCCAAGAAGGTAACATACTTTATCCCCATAATTGCTTATTAATTCTCCTACTTTTAATAAATCATTAGTATATAAACGAAAGCTTCTTCACCGATAATTGTCAAATGTTCCGGTGCGGTTTTATAGACCAGTAGTCATTGTAGAGCGACCCTTCAGTTGTACTAAAATTTATTGTATTCTTTCTTTAATCGGCAATTGCGGTTTTGAATTGTATTCGATTATCGTGCAAGTCAACTTCGTTTTTCACTTAAAAACAAATTTCTTTCCGTAAAGGTGCAAGAAAAGCAAATTGACACTTAGAATCAATAATTTAAAAGTATTAACTGTCGTATTTTGCGTATCAAGTTTCATTAATTATAGTTTTCACTAATTCTTTCTTTAATTGGCAATTGCAGTCCGAGTTGTACTCAATTATTGTGCAAGTTGCTTTTCTCGCACTTAGAAACAAGTTTTTCTTCCTTAAATAGGTGCAAGCGACGAATAGTGACACTTAGAAACGGTATTTAACTCTTGAAACAAACGCAAAAACATTTACAAGTTGTAAAGTTACATAAGTGTAACATAACAAACTTTATTAATTTCATTCAATTGAAACAATATCTTGACAACCAAACTTATAACAACCTGCGCTATTACTTAAATCTACGAACAACTTGTAACTAAAAAGTAAGTAACAGATGTATAATTATTGTAATCATACTTTTGAATATTTAAATAAATTATAAAAAGGGACTATTTATGTTGTTGTAACTCAAAACCCATAGTTTTGACAAGTACAAACGATCCTACTTAAAAATAAAGGTCAAGCTTTACCAACTTGACCATAATCAGCCTACCATTCCTCCAAAAATCAATAACCTAACTTTAAAACTTTGCCTTCTGCTCGGGATGTAACACTTTCTATCATTTATTGCACCGCTCGGACTCGCCGTAGCACGCTTCTGTGGGGTGACACACAGTTTGCGCTTGTTGGCTCTGGGATTATGAAGGGCTCGAGGATAAAACGCATGTTCCTGCGAATTATCTCGTGCACCCTTCCTAACACCACCATTCCGTCCTGGACGCCCTTGCTGTATGTGGTGTGCCTGCAAAAAGCAGAAAACCATTAGCAAGGGCGTCCAGGACGGAATGGTGGAGTTAGGAAGGGTGCACGAGATAATTCGCAGGAACATGCGTTTTATCCCCGAGCCCTTCATAATCCCAGAGCCAACAAGCGCAAACTGTGTGTCACCGCATGGTTCAGAGTGTGAACTCGTGGAGGCATATTGAATCATTCATAATTAAAATAATGAAGGAAGTGCTCGGCTGAGTGGGCATGGGGGGAGGAAATCATTTAGTTTTCCTCCCACCCACGCTCCCACATAGTTTTAGCGGATTAATGACAAGTTAAGGAGCAGGGTAAGGGGGCCCCACTTGCGAAGTTCAAGGCCTGACGGTAGTTCCGCAGGTGGATCAAGTGTCCCAAATAAGATGGGAGTGGTTTTTAGTGGGTCGACCAGAAGAAGAGCGGTCATCCCCACATAACCTAGAATTCATTACCCAGGTATCTGAATTCACAGATTTCCCACTTCCGACTACAAAAAAAATAATAATAATAAAGGTGTGTTACCCAGGACCCGATATTTTATCGACGCAACCTGTCAATGGCTTGGATTTTTACCGTAAAGCATTCGATTCTACGAGTCATGAGCTGATCATCAAGCTCCTTGATTGCTTACAGGTACATCCAAACATTGTGAGGTGCTTGAAAGAGCTGATGCTCATGTGGAGGACAAGGTTTGTTCTAACATCTAACAAACAACAAATGATAACTAATATTATCTCCTTTAGAAGAGGAGTTTTCCAAGGAGACTCTCTCAGTCCTTTACTTTTTTGTATCTACCTCTTGTCTCTGTCTGTAGTACTCCGTGAAAAATACGCTGGATACATTTGTGTCAAACCCAGAAATAGAGTCCATAAGATTAATCATCTGTTTTACATGGATGATCTAAAGCTTTATGGATCTAACAAGAACGAGTTAAAAATTCTGATGTTTGCAGTAGCCAAGTACTCCAGAGCTATAGGAATGGATTTTGGATTGGACAAATGTGCTATTATCCATTTGATTAAAGGAAGAGGAGAAACAGCTGACATTTCGAGCGACTGAGAATATTCAACTCATTGGTGGCAAAACTATTCAACTTCTAGGTGGTGGGGAAACTTACACATATCTTGGGATTCCGCAGTCGGAAAGTCAAGATTTGTGTGGGCTTAAAAATCATCTCCATATGAAATACCATGGTCTTCTGGAAAAAATTTGGTCTTCTGAACTATCTGCGAAAAATAAGATACTGGCCACAAACACATTAGCCATTCTTTTACTGCTTTATATATTTGGAGCAGTTAAGTGGAATGTGAATGAGTTGAAGGAACTATATAGAGAAACTCGCAAAATGATGACAGTACATCGAAGTCATGATTCTAGGTCTTCTGTACCTCGCATTTACCTTCCAAGAGATCGGGGAGGAAGAGGTCTTTTAAATTTGGAGTGTCTTCATCGTAGAATTGTTCTATCTGCAGCGTGCTCAGTTTTGTGATTATTCTAATACCTTTATGCTTTCTAATATTTACCATAGTTTTTCCAAAAACCGAATTATTCATTAATTTGTAAAAATTTTTTTTGAAATGTATTTGTAGATTGTTTTCTGTATTCTGTATTTAGATCTATATATTGTTTTAGCTATTGTAATTGTTTAAATTTTAATACTCTATAAATTTTATTTAATTTTATTCCTAATTGTAAATAATATTTTAAATTTTTATAATTTATTAAGTATTTTGTTCTTGTAAATAAATGTGGTAATTTTAAATAATTAATTTATTTTAAAAAAAATGTTTAAAAAATATTAAAAGTATTTAATTTTAATTTTTTTAATGTGGTAATTTTGGTAATTTGCTCCCTGAAGCAGGAGGGATAAAATGTTCCGGACATAAGGGCAAATCTTTATGCAAATCGTGAAGTTCTTTAGGATATTCTAAGTCTACTTCTAGAAAATATCCGTAAGGAGAATCGTCCTTAATTTTAAATACATCAAAATCTGAAACATTCGTTTCCCACTGAAAATGAGAATATGGTAAAAAATTACTCATTGCCGCACCATACAAATTATTAAGATCAAAGTACATTATATGTGATTCATCAACTTCATTATTAAAATCAGATCCCATAAATCGATTATTTGCTTTTGCATATCTATTAGAGCATAGTGATATTCCTCCTCGAATACATTTTTCAATAAAAAGTAACATTTCAATATCTTGTAATAATTCTAATTCTACTTTTGTTAATTTTAACATTGCATCAAATGCAAGACCAGGAGCTGTAAAATAGTGCAAAGGGTCCAAATTATATGCACTTAAACATGTCTCGCGAAAATTATCAAATATATCTGCTAAAAGTAAAACGTCAGTTTTTAAATATAAATCTGAATAATCCCCTAAGGTTTATAAATTGAATGTTTTCCACACTTTACAAGCATGTTCGTAATCTTCACTTGTTATATTGGAATTATTTAGTTTTGAAAAAAATTATTTAATTGGTGGTAACTCAGTTTTCCCTAATTTTTTCCAACTATCAAAATATTCATATGGAAATCCCCCTTTCTAATTAGCAAATCAAATTCATCAATATTATGACAATGGTTTGCTATAATTTTTTTCATCATTATTTAAAAAGCTTGCTAATTTATCTAAGCTACTAGGCATAAATCTGAATGAATCTAAAAATATAAAATTTACATTTTTACCGTCTATATATTTTGTAGAGGAGATATATTTTTCTTTATTTATAGGTAAAAGTTTAACAGTCCCCTCAAAACTGGTAGACAATTTTTTTTATAAAAAAGTGAGCATCATAACCAGATAAATTGTGAAAAACTACAGGAATTGAATGTGAATTTTTGTAGTTAATATTTCAACCCTGATAGGCTGCACCCCTATATTTTCCTGAAAAATGATCATGATTTCGGTGCCTAATATCATCATCTTTGAATAAATTTTCACAAATATGGCAAATTTTTGCAGATTTAAAATCTTGTTCTTGTTCAAAAATTAAACTTTCCATTTGAACTATGTTTTTTATATACGACTGAATAAAGTCAGCAATATTTAATGATTTATTCATAAACCAGGAAACACAATTCTCTCCCCTGAAAGATTCAAACACTGACAGAGAGTCATTAAAATTACATTTTAAATAATACGCAACGCTTTGAGGTATGTGTTTTCTATATGACCCAGCTAATGATGCATTATTTAAAGGTTCTAAAATGCTTTCAAAATCTGCATACAAAGAAAATGGAACTTTCGCTTTAAATTTAAAATTTTTAAACTTTAGAATACTCTTTTCATCTCTAGGTAAAATAATCTTATATTTATTCAAGTTTATACAATCAGTTTTATGTTTAAATAATGCATTTTCAGAATTGAAATGGCATAAACATCTGTCACATAACCATGTTCGAAAATTATGTTTCGTGATTTGTGATTTCACAAATTGTGACAAATTACGAATCCATGCGAAGTGATAGTTACTAGCAGGATTATTTATATCATAATTTTTATTTTCATTTGTATGGGAAGAAATATTAACTTTTTAATCATGTGCGTGCCTATTAATATTTACCATTAGGTTTAAAATCTCTTTTGAAGACCAACTTGATTTTTTCTCATTAAATTCTTCAACTTGTTGAAGAATATATTCGTTCATTTCACTGATAATTGAGTCAAAGTCAGATAAAGCAAAAATTATTTCATTTTTTGTATTGAAAGATTTTTTTTCATCTATCATCTCACCGCTGTCCGTAGTTGTAAAATTTCCTATTAGTATAAAATTTACTTCTAAACTATTATTTTGTCTTAAATATTTTTCAAACGTGACTTTATTAAAGACTTTGACTCGTTCAAGAATTTAAGTAAATCTTTATGTTTTAAATTAATAATTGAGGGGCTGGATGCTATAATGTGTTACGCGCCATGTTAAATGAATGGCGCGTAACACATTGTAGCATCCAGCCCCTCAATTATTCCTGTTTGAATTCTATTTTCGAACGCTGAATCCAAATTTTCCCACTTTATTTTTTTCTTTTTTTCCCATACTACCATTACCACATTTTTGCAACTGTTTAAATCTTTCATTTATAGTTTTTAAAATTCCAATAGTAGTTCACACTCTTTTCTTTTTACTTCCAGTAATAAATTTTTCTATCGTGTTTAATATTTTGTTTAAAAGACGAATATTCTTTAACCCAAATTTAATCCACTTCTCCGATTGATCTAATAACTTTTTTTATTCTCGATATTTTTTATTATAATGTTAGAATTCTCCATAATTTTAATTTTTTAAAATCTATGAAATCCATTTTTTTAATTTTTTATTATCTTGATTTGCTAAATACACGCACTATAACACTTTAAGAAGAAACTTTTTGCAACTAATTATTACTAACCATTTGCTGAATACACTAATTATTACAATTTTTGTTAAATATACACACTATAACACCTTAAAAAGGAACTTTGAAACTAATTACTACTAAACAAATACCTCCTTTTTATACTGTTTTCAAGGTCGAATATATTTATTTAAACAATGGAAATAGTTCTAAAAAAAGAATTCTAGGAAAATCTGTTTTAAAAAAATTCTAGGAAAAATGCATTGGTTGAATATTCCATTCTCAAAATCTGAAAAATAATATAATCTGATAAAAATCATATTATAATTAAATTATTATTGCAAAGTAAACATCCGCATATTTTTGATGATAAAAGAATCTTAAACTATATATATATATATATATATATATATATATATATATATATATATATATATATATATATATATATATATATATATATATATATATATATATATATATATATATATATAAAATTGAAACTATAAGAAAATAAAGAATTTGAATTTAACAACAAAAATATTGAATTATCAATATTTTTTAAAAAAAATTGTATTTTTGTTGATAGAAAAAATTACAAGTAATTTGGTCTTGATTCCCCCGCAGCGAGGGATTTTCAAGTGGTAAACGCTATAGAAAATATTTTGAGTAATAAATCTTTGGTCCAGGCTCCCCCGCTGCGCGAGGGATTAACAACTACTAAACATTAGCTTTATACTGGCACTGACCCTTTTTACTCTAAGAGCCCAAATTTTATAATATGTGAAACAGGTGTAGCAGGTTTAAAACAGGTGAATTTTTAACCAAATATGTTTTTCGGCATAATAATAGTAAAAAATCAGTCTTTATTCTTCATATAAAACAAAAGATTCAGAATTTAAATTGTATCATAGTTAAAGAATGCACCCATAAAAACAAAACACAGGAAATACCAATGGTGATGAGTCATCAATAAAAAATTGCAAAATTCTGAGTCATCAACACATTTTTGCATTTAATAATGCCTATAATGCCAGTAAAAGATTTCTTCTATCTAGAACCCCCCTAGCCTATATACTGAGAGGCAGTTTAACAATGTATACCTATTGACATTTTTGAATTAATAAATGATAATTCTGCAACTAGTACGCAATTTGATAAGTCCATTCAAGAGTTTGATTTATCGGTTTTTAAATTTCCTTCGACTGAATCATCATTTTCTGTAAATAAGGTAGTTAGTGACACTTCATCTGTTTCGAAATTAGTTAATCTTTCTTGTACGCTTCGTCGTGTAGAAGAGCTTCTAGGGATTTTTCACTTAGCCTTTTGGAAGGTGAAATCTACTGATGCAGTGAAAGCAATATGTACTATTTGTCGTGAACGTTAAAATATTCGGGATTGCCGCATACTTACCATGCAAGACCATTTATCAAAATATTGTATCGCAGTAGCAATCCCTGATGTATCAACCACAACAATAGCACATGCTGTAGCTGCAGAATTATATTCTAAATATGGAGCTCCTAAGTCAATTTTAACTGATAAAGAAGGAGGCTTCATAAGTAAACTCATGAGAAAATTGTCTAAAATCTTTGGAGTTTTACAAGTTACAACTTCAGGATACAGACCTCAAACAAACGGCAGTTTAGAAAGAAGCCATATAGTTCTCGTAGATCTTCTAAAACAATATTCTGAAAACTACAACGATTGGGACAAATTACTACCATTTTGTATGTTTGCTTATAACACCTCGGTTCATGAAGCAACAAACTTCACTTCTTTCGAATTAGTATTCGGAAAAATAGCCAGAACTCCTACTTCCTTTCCTTCAGAAGGAAAACCCTAAACTTACATGTCCTATTTAGTTGAATAATTATCGAGGCTAACAGAGATAAGAAACATGGCCACGAAAAATCTTATGCAGTCCAAGCTTAAATCCAAAAAAACTACGACAAAAAAGTAAAACCCTTTTTAGGAAAAATAGGAGATAAGGCTTATGTACTAAGAGAAGTAAAGAAAAATAAATTAATTAACAATAAATTATTGATAAACAAAAAATACAAATTTATTTTTCCGGTTATGTATATTAAGTACATCGGGTACAAAGATCCTTTAAGGTATACGTTACTGATAGACACTGCAGAACCTCACTATGCTTTCTACTTTTCCTAGTTTGCAACCTAAGGAAACAGTCTTATCGAATCGGAGATTATCGATTTGGGTTCAATTGTAATTTAATTATTTCACATATTAATAATAAAACAATGGTAATTAAATTTTTTTAATAATATTGCCAGTCACAAAACAAACCTATTGATCCAGTTTTATTACACAGTTAGTCGCTTCTATATGACCATATATGGATATGTTCTAGAAATCATGTGACTCGGGCGGACCAATCAGCCCGTTGCTGGGTCCTACCACTCCGTGTATCCCCGCCACTGTAAAAACTATCCTAGCTCGTTCACATTATTTTGGCTTTATTTCCAATCTCAAATTTCAGCAATCGTATCGCTTAGAATAAATATTTTCGATTTTATTATTTAATAAAAAGATAATTATTTATTAACCTTTATTTTTTACTTCTTCCTTCCTAATCTCAAATTTATTTTCCTACCTTTTTTTCCTAATTCCTTCTTTTGTTCTTTCTTCCCTTTTATTGAGAATTTTCGGAAACTCTTCGGAGGATCTAAAGTTCTTTTTTTTCTTTTTCAGAATTTTTGGAAACTCTTCTGAGGTTTCGGTTTTTTTCATTCATTTGTTTTATTTTTGTCCATTTCAAACTAGGTATATGTATAAAAGAGTTGTTTTTCTTGTAAATAGTTTTTTTATTTTTTAAATTTTTGGTTACTTTAAATTGTGCATGTTGTTTATAGGAAACCCTTAATTCGTTCGTTTTTTGATTTTAATATGGCTTCTACGAAGCGAGAATCTTTAGGAATTGCCCATCATTTGGATCGATGTGAAAATCCTTTTGAAATTGAGAGACATAAAGGACAATATTTACGGAATATGTCTATAAGTATGTTACAAAAGTTTGGAATTAGTAAAGAAAGTACAAAAAATTGTACTCAATGTCGAAAGAGATTTTATGCAAATAATAAATCACTTAGCATCAACAATATAAGTGTCGATGAATCGAATCTGTACAACCCACGAAAATTTCCAGTCAATGATAGATGCTTCTGACTTAGAAAGGCTCACAGTGGAATCTGAAATACCAATACACAATTATAATGAATGCTTTAAACTTGTGCTTTATGAGAAACCCCTTTCTGAATGTTTCTTAACTAAGTGTGCAGCATGTCCCAAATTTGACAGGTTTTCATCTCATATCACAGATATTTTTGAGCAAAATGGAGTTCAAGACCTAATTTCAGCACCTGGCAAACAGTTGATCGCTGCACATTAAGGAAAAAATGTCTACCTACTGAAGATTTTGTAAGTGAATTGAGCGATAACTTGAAAAAACTAATACCTTATCATTTTATTTCTAAAACTCAGGCGGAGTACATTTCCGATCGAAAATATAATTTGAAAGAAAATGAAGTGTTAGTGCAACTTGACTTTTCAGAAAATTATGCTTTTGTCGCACAGGATGCTGCACAGGCATTTCATTATAATAACAGTCAATGTACGGTCCATCAAGCAGTTGTTTATTACAAATCTGGAACGGAGTTGAAACATTGTAGTTTTATTGGGTTATCAGATTCCACTACACATGACACAGCCGCTGTATATGTTCTTCAAGAATTCTGAATTCCTCAAATAAAAAAACTTGTTCCAATCGTGAAAAAAGTCATTTACGTGACATTCTAGGGTGTTTTCCTGGCGGCTAATTACGAATTTAATGTTATTTTTATTAAATAAGCCAAAGTAAAATAAATTACAAAATGACGGATCCAAAATGGCAGACGAAGATTTTAAAAACGACCAAAAATGATTGAAACTCTTTCCTTGGGAGTTTTCCTAGCCGCTGATTACGAATTTAAAGTTATTTTTAATAAATAAGCAAACATAAAATAAATTCCAAAATGTCCGATAAAAATTTAAAAAAACGCTTGAAAATAATTAAAACTCTATTCTAGGGGAAGTATCTGGCCACTAATTTAGAATTATGCAAATTGGTATTTCCTAAAAGGAGTGATTGAAGTTTAAATTGAAGATTATGGAATTATGCAAACTGGTAGTCCTGAAAATGACTGATTGTAGTTTAAATTAAAGATTTTCGAATTATGCAGACTGGTAGTCCTGAAAATGACTGATTGTAGTTAAAATTAAAGATTTTGGAATTATGCTATCTGGTAGTCCTGAAAAGGACTGATTGTAGTTTAAATTAAAGATTTTCGAATTATGCAATCTGGTAGTCCTGTAAAGGACTGATTGTAGTTAAAACTAAAGATTTTGGAATTATGCTATCTGGTAGTCCTGAAAAGGACTGATTGTAGTTTAAATTAAAGATTTTGGAATTATGCAAACTGGTAGTCCTAAAAAGTACTGATTGTAGTTAAAATTTAAAATTTTGGAATTATGCTAACTGGTTGTCCTGAAAAGGACTGATTCTTGATTAAATTAACGATTTTAGAATTATGCAAACTGGTAGTCCTGAAAAGGACTGATTGTAGTTTAAATTAAAGATTTTGGAATTATGCTATCTGCTAGTCCTGAAAAGGACTGATTGTAGTTTAAATTAAAGATTTTCGAATTATGCAAACTGGTAGTCCTGTAAAGGACTGATTGTAGTTAAAACTAAAGATTTTGGAATGATGCTATCTGGTAGTCCTAAAAAGGACTGATTGTAGTTTAAATTAAAGATTTTGGAATTATGCAAACTGGTAGTCCTAAAAAGTACTGATTGTAGTTAAAATTTAAGATTTTGGAATTATGCTAACTCGTTGTCCTGAAAAGGACTGATTGATGTTTAAAATAACGATTTTAGAATTATGCAAACTGGTAGTCCTGAAAAGGACTGATTGTAGTTTAAATTAAAGATTTTCGAATTATGCAAACTAGTAGTCCTGTAAAGGACTGATTGTAGTTAAAATTAAAGATTTTGGAATTATGCTATCTGGTAGTCTTGAAAAGGACTGATTGTAGTGTAAATTAAAGATTTTGGAATTATGCAAACTGGTAGTCCTGAAAAGGACTGATTTTAGTTTAAATTAAAGATTTTGGAATTATGCAAACTGGTAGTCCTGAAAAGTACTGATTGTAGTTAAAATTTAAAATTTTGGAATTATGCTAACTGGTTGTCCTGAAAAGGACTGATTCTTGATTAAATTAACGATTTTAGAATTATGCAAACTGGTAGTCCGTACATTGACCTATTATAATGAAATGCCTGTGCAGCATCCTGTGCGACAAAAGCATAATTTTCTGAAAAGTCAAGTTGCACTAACACTTCATTTTCTTTCAAATTATATTTTCGATCGGAAATGTACTCCGCCTGAGTTTTAGAAATAAAATGATGAGGTATTAGTTTTTTCAAGTTATCGCTCAATTCACTTACAAAATCTTCAGTAGGTAGACATTCTTTCCTTAATGTGCAGCGATCAACTGTTTGCCAGGTGCTGAAATTAGGTCTTGAACTCCATTTTGCTCAAAAATATCTGTGATATGAGATGAAAACCTGTCAAATTTGGGACATGCTGCACACTTACTTAAGAAACATTCAGGAAGCGGTTTCTCACAAAGCACAAGTTTAAAGCATTCATTATAATTGTGTATTGGTATTTCAGATTCCACTGTGAGCCTTTCTAAGTCAGAAGCATCTATCATTGACTGGAAATTTTCGTGGGTTGTACAGATACAGACACTATGGGTACCTTTGGCACCAGCTACTACGCACCATTTAGGTCTCAGTTCAGCAAACTTACTCAAACTTAACTTTATATCAGGATTTAAACTAATAAACTGACTATGGAGATTACTAACATCAGAAAGTAACAAACGCTTCTGCCTTCTTTCTTTCATTCCATTTATTTTCACTGAAACTGCATCTTTTTTATTTGCCATTATGCGACTATTAATATCATTTTCGTACCATTCTATGACCTTATCAACATCAGAGATTTTTTCCCCTTTTTCAAAGCTGGCGTTGCCAAAATTCCTTCTTCTGCTCTGATTTTTTTTGCTTTTTCAGCCATGATTTTTGAACATCCGAATTCTTCAGCTACTTTACGAACTGACCAACACCCTGGAGCTGTTGTAAGAATGGTTATACGTTGAGGATCATTAATGGGTAATCCATGAAATACCTCCTTTAGACCATTTAAAAGCTCCTCTAACTCATCTGCTCTTGAAAGATGAGAATCTTCCCACGTGGAAGGTTCATTACCAGAATTGTCTTTTTTAGAAAAATCTGATTCATCGACACTTATATTGTTGATGCTAAGTGATTTATTATTTGCATAAAATCTCTTTCGACATTGAGTACAATTTTTTGTACTTTCTTTACTAATTCCAAACTTTTGTAACATACTTATAGACATATTCCGTAAATATTGTCCTTTATGTCTCTCAATTTCAAAAGGATTTTCACATCGATCCAAATGATGGGCAATTCCTAAAGATTTTCGCTCCGTAGGAGCCATATTAATATCAAAAAACGAACGAATTAAGGGTTTCCTATAAACAACATGCTCAATTTAAAGTAACCAAAAATAAAAAAAAATAAAAAAACTATTTACAAAAAAAACAACTCTTTTATACTTATACCTAGGTTGAAATGGACAAAAATAAAACAAATGAATGAAAAAAACCGGAACCTCAGAAGAGTTTCCAAAAATTCTGAAAAAGAAAAAAAAGAACTTTAGATCCTCCGAAGAGTTTCCGAAAATTCTCAATAAAAGGGAAGAAAGAACAAAAGAAACAAGTAGGAAAAAAAGGTAGGAAAATAAATTTAAAATTAGGAAGGAAGAAGGAAAAAATAAAGGTTAATAAATAATTATCTTTTTAATAAATAATAAAATCGAAAATATTTATTCTAAGCGATACGATTGCTGAAATTTGAGATTGGAAATAAAGCCAAAATAATGTAAACGAGCTAGGATAGTTTTTACAGTGGTGGGGATACACGGAATGGTAGGACCCAGCAACGGGCTGATTGGTCCGCCCGAGTCACATGATTTCTAGAACATGTCCATATATGGTCATATAGAAGCGACTAATTGTGTAATAAAACTGGATCAATGTTACGACCCGAGCTAAGGTTAGGTTAGTTTACTAATTTATTAGTAAAGTTGGAGACAAGTTGCTGATTAGTCAAGTTGGTAAGACTTGACATTTATTTTTAAGTGTGGATTCGTTTGACTTTAAAAGAACTACGGGTTCTCGTTAATTAAACATATGCATATTCCTTATTTATAACGTTTATTCATTAAATAATTTGACAGTTAACAATATGAATCTTACTTACAATTTGTTGCGTGGTAAGAAGAATGATACAGTTAATAGGCTGCAACCAGCTATACTTCGACGCTTACAGGGATGGTTTTATAATCTTTAATTTTCAGTTCGAGTTTTAGCACTTAATAGCACTAAACGACTATTTTTAACAGTTAATTCACTGATTCTAAGTGTTGTATCGAACACCGTACCTTGGCACAAAAGAAAACTTGTTTTCTTAATGTTTCGAAATAACTTGCACTAATTTGATTAAAAATTAGAAAGAAAACAGTGAAAAAGACTGTTAATGATACGACGACTGTATTAATTAAGATTGCTAATTATTAGAGCTAATTACTTCTTGATAAAGAAAACAAGTCTTCTTTTTATTAAACACCGAAGTTAACAACTCAATTAAACGATCGAAGGGCCGACTCACAACACTGTTCGGGCAGAAGCTCACCGGAGTATTTGACGACTGTTAACAATTAGAATGGGGTTTATATAGTGCAAAATTGCTTACTCGATTGGGGATGAGACATGAAAAAGTCACGTACTCTAGTCTATTCCTAGAAAACAAGCATTCTAGCGGGTCTTAGAAATGTCATGTTCTGTATCGTTTTTCGTTAATTTTGCAATTATGGATACAATTTTTCGTGCATTTTGCTGATTTGTTATAGACAAGAAATATGACACTCGTTTTTATAGTTAATCTTAGTTTTCTATGTTTTGTCTAGTCGATTTTCGCATTCCAAACGATTTCTAAAAATCACGTACTCTATATCATTTTTCGTTAATTATAGTTATTGGTATCATATTTCATATGCTTTGTTAACATTGTCGTAGACAAGTAATATGACACTCGCTTTATTAATTAATTAGTAATGCATTTTACGCTCATTTTCTATGTAACATATAAGTTAAGAACAATATTTGAATCTCGAGTCTAGTGTTTAATTTGAGAAGCTTCATATAGTTATATCACTTGTCGCGACTTATGGTAAGCGAACGACAGAAGGTTAATTACCATGAGTGTAGATAATGAACCGGCCGCCGACCACTTATCGCACTGCTCTAGATCACGCAATATTATAATTATAATTATGTTTCATTTAATAAGTTTACAAACTATAATATATTAACTTTAATAATAACCCACAATTATACATACATATATATATATATATATATATATATATATCAAAAAAGTTATATCTAGGGATGTAACAGTCCTCCCTGCTTAGATTATTCATCGTCCCGATGAATTTTGAATTTCGAAGACATTTACAAGCAATTAATTTTTATAATGGAATTTCTATTTTGTTTAAATAGTGACATAAGAAATGTTTAGTGTAATGTGATCTGTTCATGTTTTTGAAATAATGAAATTGTGCTCGTGGTGTGTTTTGTCTGGAAATGTGATGTGTAACTTTTTATCCGCTTTTCTGAGGTAAGTAATTTTTTTTTCTTTTCTTAACTTCGTTCTTTTCTCCTTCTATTGACACTATATTTGTCTAAGATCATCAATTTTTGATCACGTAGACACGTGTTTTCCTTACAGAGAAGTCCCTTAGTGAGCCATTTCAGTTAGTTTGCTATTAACAGTCATCATGGAACAAAGTTACTCTTCATCAGCGTCCACTGTTCTGTACGACGATGGATTGGGAGGAAAGTCTAGTGCCTTAGAGGTCCCTTCGTCTTCCAGTAAGTATCATTTCAATTTGCCTTTCCGTGTAATGAAATTTAGGATTTCGAAGACTCTCTACGGGGACTCAATTTAATGATGATATTGTTACTGAGCTTCGACTTCTAGTTTGTTAAGAAATAACATATTGACTAATAGTCAAATTTTTGTAAATGAAGGATTCTTTGTTGCCCGTGAATAATTATAATAATTGATTGCTTATTTTCTACAGTAATAAACTAATTAAAGATAACAATTTCAATAAACTTTTTTCGTTATCGTTGTTCTTTTTGTTTGATTTTTTTTAGGTGCTGGTGACATTAACGAGAGAACCTTAGCTCTAACGGAATTTTTGACTACCGTTTTAAATTTGACCATCTCAATACTTCATGGTTTGAGATTATATCAGCATGTTCATCAGGCGAGTCAAAAAAGGGACAAAGAGGGCGTCCCAAAAAGAACTCCTTCTTTATTTCTGTTCTTGATATGATACAAATAAGACAGGATCAAATGCGGAATTTGCAGAACAATGTGATTGAAGAGGCCGAAAGATTAAATGAACTGGTTGAAAATTTTATGGAAAATTCCATCCCTTCAATTGTTGGTAACCGTGATAATTATCAAGATTCCATTGTAAAAGAAGAACTTGATTTGGATTAAAATTTTATATATAATTATAATTACAAAACTGTTTACTGCTTCCTTCTACTATTACACATACATATTCAAAATTAAAGAGCACAACTTTTTTTTTCTTTTTATTTTACAATTTCCTTTATGGAAACTGAAAATTGTAACACAATATGAATTCCTAACGTATTATAATAAATGTTATTCATACTTTATGGATTTGTTCTTTTATTTAACCTTTAATTATTCAATTTCCATTATTATTATTTACATATACGTATATACACACATACACATACGTACAGGCACACATACACATATATATATATAAATACATGCACATACATATATATAAATTTTAACGCTTGGATAAGATAAGGGTGCGTGCAGATAGTGCTGTAGAGATGCGCTTAGCGAGAGAGACACAATATGCTCGTCGCATCTTGTCTCGTTTAAAGGCTTATTGTTACTGTCGATTCATACTACAGAGATGTTGAAATGACATCACGTAAGAAACGTGTACAAGGAAGTGAGTCGGCTTGTGGAAGACAGAGAGAGAGGCAAGGTATGCGCGTCGCATCGTGTCTCGCGCTACACGATCGATGCTACGGTCGATATACGGATGACGTCACAGACGGTGCGCGTACAGTAGTATAGTCATTGCGTCTTAAAGCGGAGAGAGAGGCAAGGTATGCTTGTCGCATCGTGTCTCGCGCTACACGATCCATACTGTGGTCGATGCGCGTAGTGACGTCAGAGCGGTGTGTAACGTTAAGCTCTGTGCATAGTTGCATGTATACATTCGAATTATTATTATTTTTGAAATTTTTGTGGATAGTCTTCCCTCCTTAAAACGGCCATTGTCCTCAATGGTTGATTAAACATGGGATGAATTGTTTGACCGGCGTCGTCGCATAGATATTACTTTATAGCAAACATATAGGTTTTTAATAACTATTATTGCTAGTAACAATAGTAATAGTTTAAATGCGACGGAAATGTAGTCTATTGCTTCCGAGATGGAGCCAATGATTGGAATATTCATCTGTGAAATTAATTTATTATTAGTATTTTGTATTTTTGAATTTTATTATATATAGGGAATTTTGAATTTTGTTCTAGGGATTTTTGAAATTTGTTTTTGTTTTATGTTATGCGTTTTCGTATTTGTTAGATACTTGTTCTTATTTATCTAATCATTTTAATCAATTATAGTTATGTGATTATTTTGTTAGTGTGAAAGTGGAAATTTGTTATTTGTATGCATTTTCAATCGATAATCTCGAACGCTATATCGAACGATATGTCAATTGTAAAATTTCTATATTTTAATTAATTATTTGTGATTTTTATTCATTATTATAACATTTCAATTATCTTTTTCTATAACTTTGTATTAATTAATATTTTTGTTAATTTTTATAATGAAAATATCGAAGTGTATATCGATCGATATATCGTTATTTGATAATGCATAATGTTGTTTTTAGTTGGCTTATTTTATCATTTTACATTATAATGATTAGTAATTATCTTATTATTATTAATTGTTAATATTAATTTTTTGTTAGTTCCATTTTAGAGAAATTTTTTTTTTAAATGAAGAGGAAAGAAGAAGGCGACCACCAAATCCCCTTCCTTCGTTTTGTTTCGTCTTTCTTTTAGTGATTTTTATTTTATTTATTAGTTTTGTGACTACACTTTTAGCCTCGCTTAATATATACATATATAATGTGAATAATATATTTTTTAATAGTTATTTTAGTCATAGTTCTTATTTGTTTATAATAATATGAATACAGTATTATTATTTAATTTGTATATTAGTTTAAATTTTAATTATTTTTCATATTATTATCTATTTGTATTTATTTATGTATATATTAATTATTATTTGTTATATTATATTAGAGTTAATTTGCCATTCTTTGAAAAAAAAGGCTTCTGGGGAATCCCAAGAATCGTCTCTCTTTTGTGAAGGTTCCGCGGGTTCTGGCATATCCCAGTTTTCGGTATTATTTTGGAAATTATTTGGCGTTTCAATTGGAGTTCCAGGGATTTCCCAGAATTGATCATTGATTGTTACTAGTGATAAGGCCTTGGGCATTAATTTTTTGTTTCTGAATGGACCATTACATTTTGTCTTTACATGACCTCTTTGATAGCATATTTCGCAGCAATTGGTCCATTTGAATAATTTAATTTTTAAAATTGAAGTGTTTTCTTGACACATTACGTAGGTTATACCGTTAGTGTTAGTTTCTTTCTCATGTTCTGAGAAATAATAAGTTTTATTTAGTAATTTCAACATTTTTCGTGCTGTCGTATGTTCTCCGTCCTTTATTTTACGTTCGTCTCTAGTTCTTGTAGTGAACACGTTATTATGAATTAAGTCAGTCACGTTACATTTTATATCATATCGTCTATTGTTAGGGGGACCTGATACTCTTTCTATTGAGTATGTGGGCTTAGTAAGATTATATTCAGCGGTGAGTTCTTCTAAGATTCCCTTTGGGAATTCTATTTCATCAATATTCCCTTTCGGGAATATATCTATGATGATAAATTCTCCTTGGAGTGTAGGTGTTGTGATGATCATTTCTGCCACTGATCTCTATTATAACTGGATGGGCGACACGTCTAAAACTGTGATAAAATTAGAAGCCCGGAAGGCGCCATATTTTAGACACCCACTTTACAAAAGCAGGCGGGAATTTTAAAATTACATAGAAGGTTGAAATACATTTAACTATGAAAAAAATACTTAAATTATTTTATTATTATTAATAACTATAAATAATAATAAATAAATAAAAATTATTAAAATTAACTTAATTTACTTAAAAATAATTAAATATTTGACAAGTTAAATTTAAGTTTCGTTTAATTTTTTTCACTTGGTAAGATTAATCATTTCACAAAAAATACTTGCTTCTTAATTTAATTTGGTAAAAAAATTGAAATTATTCAGCATTATACATGTAATGTTTATAATAAAGCAACAGTGAGTAAAATATTACGTCTCGGCAAAGAAACAAAATATAACCTAAAAATACACAATTTAATAATATATACACATTTTTTAAAATATATACTCACTTGTGAAAAGAAACACCTTTCGCTTCCTTTTTCCCACAAAATAAACAAATTAAAACCATATTGGTATTTATATATTTAAAAAAGTTACAAATTATTTAATCTAATTACTTGAAACATACGAGAGAAGTGTCAAAACATCGAACAACACACACTATATGCAAAGCACACTTACACGGCAACTCACACAATCAAGTCGCTCTACGCTGTTTCACCGGTGTCTAAAACATGGCGTCGATGGTTTCAATTATTTTCACACCGGAAGCTACTTTTATATAGGAGTCGCCCATCCAGTTATATATAGAGATCAGTGATTTCTGCCATCTAAAAGACATAATTTAATGTTATTATTTTATTCGTAAGCAAGTTTTAGCTTATCAATATGCTTTTGAAACCTTTGACCTTCATTAGTGATTAAAATTGCAGTATGTTTATCTAAGAGATCCACAATTTCGTATGGCCCGTGGTAATATGGCTCCAATTTGCTCTTTTTAACATCTCTTAGTACGTAAGCCTTATCTCCTATTTTTCCTAGAAAAGGTTTTACTTTTTTGTCGTAATTTTGTTTTGACTTAAGCTTGGATTGTATGAGGTTTTTCGCGGCCATGTTTTTTATTTCAGTTAGCCTCGATATTAATTCACATAAATAGGAACCGTAAGTTTCGAGTTTTTCTTCTGAAGGGAAAGAAGTAGGAGTTCGGGCTGTTTTCCAAAAATTAATTCGAAAGGAGTGAAATTTGTTGCTTCGTGAACTGATGTGTTATAGGCAAACATTGTTACGAACCAAAAAAAATAATTATATAATAAATTAATTATTATCCGAAAACAAATTTGGATAACCAAAATTTAAAATATAGAAAATTTTTCTTACTGGACAATTTGAGAGAGTGTCTACCGCGCGCCTGCGGAGGTTCGCCGGAGGAACCAAGCTGCCAGAGCCGAGTGGCCCTGTTTTTTCTTTTTTTGTATGGGTTCGTTATTCCCTCTTTTAAAAGAATTTGCCAAGCAACTCCCTTTTGATTTGTAAATTTAAAATAATGTGAGTAATTAAAGGAAAAATTATTACAGAATAAAACACAGAAATTATCAATAAAAGGTCACAATTTATTGAAAAATAAAATTTTAAGTAAGAAAATTTACAGAAAAGACACAAGAGAAATTAATGTAAAATTAGAACGATACATTTGTACTCACTCAATCTCCTTAAAACAATTTTCTTATATTCAACCGTCGGAACCTGATGGTTTCGGCGGGCGAAGATTTGCCTTGAAAATTTTTTCCTTATCGCTAGGCCTCTCAAATTTGGGTGGCCTAGGCACCACACACGCACAAATAAATCTCACGATTTGAAGAAAAGAAAAATTTCAAAACAGCACGCACTTATGCACTATTTTTAATTTCTTTTACTTTATTCAAAATTTAGTCCGTGAATTTAAATTTATTTCGCGAAGTTTTTAATTATTAACAAAACTCAAAATTTTAATTTTTTTTAAAATTTCAAGATGGCGAAAATAATTAAATTAGGTCGGGCTTCACTAATGTGAAGCTTTTGCCTTTTTATTTATTTTCGTCTGTCCTAAAATCTTAGACACTATCTCGTAGTGGTCTTTTAGACAAGGGGCCGATTAACAGACGGGCGCGTCCCGGCGTTTCGCAATCCGTTGATGCCTCCAAGAGGAGCTTACTGAGAGAGCGAAAGTTGTACTGCGATTTTGAAAAATGTTAATTGCTCCTCTAGTCCTCGCTTCTAAATCTGGGGGAAGATTTGGGATTAAAAGAGGTGGTTGTGGGAGTAGAAGTAGGGTTGGAACTTAAGGCCCATTGGTCAGGGAGGTTTTTGCTGACTTGCGAATCTCACGCTTAGCCTGAGAACGGAAAGCCGTCAGGGAAAATTTGATACTTTTCTGGAATTATTATTTTCAAATAATTCCATAAAAGAAAAAAAATTTAAAAAAATTAAAATAAAAAAAATTGTTTATCATTGTTGTTATTAAAATAGCATTATTTATAATTATAATTAATATCATTATTAATAATTATAAATGAAATTGCACTAAAATTAGTGCTGGTGTTCTAGTTATAATTGTTCGATAACTAGGAAACACCATATAACTTTGGAGTGTGTGACAAAATTTAAAAATTTTCCTTTTATTTAGTTGAACTTGAAAAGAAATAATACTTAATTCAAGTCATTGCACGTGCGTCTGTTTAGCAGGCTAGAAAAGTGAAATTTGATACTTTTCTGGAATTATTATTTTCGAATAATTCCAAAAGTAAAAAAAAATTTAATAATAAAAGAAATTAATAATTAATAAAAATTGAGAAGAAAGAAAAAAAAATTATTTATTGCTATTATTAATAAATAACTTAATTATTTATTAATAATATTGCACTAATAATTAGTGCTGGTGCTCTGGTTATAATTGTTCAATAATCTCAGAAACACCTCATAATTTTGAATGGGGAAAATAGTTTTGAATAAATAATTTCCCTTTATTTTGTTGGGTTTAAAAGGATATAATATTTTATTCGAATCGTTGCACGTGCGTTTGTTTGAAAGCACATGGGGCCTAGGGGAAAAGGGAAGGATGGAACGAAGAAGAAGAAGCAACGAGTAGAGGCCAACTATGTATGAATGGTCTGTACCATATGTAGAATGCATGTGTGCGTGCCGCTATGCTAGTGCCGTCTTAAGGAATCATGTGTATGCGTGCGTATTGCCATGGCCACCCAAAGATGTATAGGTTGAAAAGGCGACGTACATACATATGATTATTTTCTTTCTTATAATTTTCAATTACAATTTTATCTTATAAAAAATTACTTCTAAGGTATACGCAACAAAACAACAGCAATATGCAGAATATCCAAGGATATCCGAACTAAAAATATGCAGGATATCACAAAATATCCATATGTAACTTCTATGAAACCTAAAGTAAAAATACACGGGATATCCAAGGATATCCATAGATAAATTCAAGTAATAGTTAAATAAAATAATTGGGATATCCAAGAATATTCCCATGTAAATACATACAATATTAAAGCAAAAATAATTAGGATATTCAAGGATATTCACATATAAATGCTCGTAATAATAAGACTAAAATAATTGAGATATCCAAGGATATCCATAGATAAATTCAAGTAATAGTTAAATAAAATAATTGGGATATCCAAGAATATTCCCATGTAAATACATACAATATTAAAGCAAAAATAATTAGGATATTCAAGGATATTCACATATAAATGCTCGTAATAATAAGACTAAAATAATTGAGATATCCAAGGATATCCATAGATAAATTCAGGTAATAATCCAATAAATAACTAGGATATTCAAGGATATCCTGAAATAAATGCCCATAATAATTAAACTAAAATAATTGAGATATCCAAGGATATCTTCAAGCAGCTTTTAGTAGTAAAAAAAAATTCCTGAAAATCATCAATTTTGTTTAACTAGTCTTTTAATTCTAGTTATAATGAAAGCGCTCAAATAGCCCAACTTCGTTTCCGGTGCGGTGCTGATGTAAGCTTATGCTTCGTGATATCTCGGGGTATCATTTTTCAACCGAGCGTAGGTTTTGAAGGAATTTGGAGGAGACCGTAGTGCTAATTATTTTAGAAAATTAGTTTAAGCAAAACAAATAGTTTAAAGGTCAAGAAATAGTTTTTATTTAATTTAATTAATTTTATGTTAGGTTACATCGTAACAATCCACCGTGAATATTCCGTTTTCGTCCCCGAAAACTAACCGCTATGGAGACGAAGTTAGGGTGCGTGTTATTTAATGAGTTTCAGGAAAGCAGGTCTCTTTCTCTTTTCTTTTCTTTTTGACCTTAACATATTTATTGAGAAGAGAATTTTTCCAACACACTATAAGAAGTTACAATGTATTTCTTATAGTGTGTTCTTAGTCACGGTGATTCTATGTTTTGGTATAGAATTACCGTGATAAGGGCTCGGCGTCGCCGAGGTCCAGACGCAGGTCCCCGCAAATCAGTTCGGTGGCGACCGGGAAACTAATTACCTCGCGTTAAAAGTTTCTTTCGTTCTAACCCCTTTTTTTTCTATCCTCAACATGGAAAAGAAAAATAACGAGTTAGTGAACAGGAGTGAAAGTGAAAGTGGAAGGAAGAACAGGAGTGAAGTGCAGCGAGAGAACAGGAGTGAAGTGCAGCGAGAGAACAGGAGTGAAGTGCAGCGAGAGAACAGGAGTGAAAGTGAAAGTGGAAGAAAGAACAGGAGTGAAAGTGAAAGTGGAAGAAAGAACAGGAGTGAAGAACTTGGGAAGTTAATAATGGTGATAGAGAGGATGGAAGTGAGGGAAATTAAGAGGGTGATGCAGAAAGAGGGCAGGGTCGCGCGCGGGATCGAGAAATTAAACATATCGGGGGAAGAGGTTTTTTTAGGGGCTTGTGAGGTCTACGAAACCTATTCTGGGGAGGAGTACAGTGACCTCAGAAAGGCAACTTTCACCCAGTGCCTTGTTTCGAGGGGCGAAAAGTACTCCATTAGGTCATCGACGCACACTAAAAAGGATTTACTCGTGAAAATGGGTGCCTGTATCGAGTTGCAAAGACAGCTGGAGGGACAGAGGAACCCCTCAAGGTAAGATGGTTTTCTAGTTGCTCTATTGCTTACAGGCTTCGCACTCCTCTACTAAAAGCTACTTTTCTGAACAAATAGTCAAATTTAGATTTTTAGTTTTCACATTTCCATTTAAAAACAGTGTTAAAAACTAAAATCGTTAATAAAAAAAAACGAACGCTAATAAGATAATAGGAAATAATTTTGCCGACATTCACTCTATCAATAGTGACTGATTATAAATTGTGTTTAACCTTTAAATTCCCCACTTTTCCGTCTTTGTCCTAATTTTCCCCGCTTTTATTTTCTCATCAAATTTAAATTTATTTCATTTCGAACATAAATCTACAAATTTGGAAAATAATTGAATTAAACAAAGAATTTTTCAATTTTCAAAAAATTCATGTCTGTTCATAATTATAATAAAAATTTTGATTAATTCAATTTCATTCAACTTTATTGATACTAAAAGAATTTCAGCAAAGAATTTTACTATTTATAAAAGTAATTGAATTATTGCTAGAATCTTATATAAAAAAATTTCAAATAATTGATTAAAAAAAATAAAAAAATTAGTTAAACTATTTTTAATAATTCAATTTCTATGAAATTTTCATTCTTTTAGAAAATCCATATATGTAAAGTCAGACTTTTGTCTGTACACCGCTCAGAACTTTAAATTTCGCACATAATTATTCGTTTTAGGCATCAATGATTCCAAATATACCAATAAAATTTTCGTGTATGTATGTATGTATGTGTGTCGGTATGTCACAGAATCTTTGTTCGCGAATCACTTAAAAACGGCTGAACCATTTGAAATCAAATTTGGCAGAATGTTAGACCTTGGGCCAAGGAAGGTTTATAAGTTTACAGATTTTAAACATATTAATTAGAAAGGGAGGCATTCAATTTTTTTTTTAATATATATCTTTTAAACTTTTGACGTCAAAATAATGGAATTTAGAATAATTTTTTTTTATCCAATTTTATCAAAAATTTTCAGTTACAAAACTTCGAAAATATAAAATGGTAAACGATTAATGGTAAACAATATTAAAAAAAAAATATTAATTCATAGCTTTAAAATTATTTTTAAAGGAGATTGAAAATGGAGATTTTTTTTTTTTTTATGATAAAATTCATACTACAGAAATTCAAGAATGCCTGTAAAACGATACTTGCATTATGCTACTGGGGAAAAACTTTGATAGTAAAAAGTTTTGTTATTTTAATTCTAGGTTTAACTATTATGGATGTTTTGAGCATTGTAAAGGCAAAAGTTAAACAGAGTGTCTATTATTATTTTTGTGTAACAAACTATCCGGTTTTTCCCATCTCTGTCCAAATTTTTCCAGGTCTTTATTTTCTCGTCAAATATAAATTTTTTTATAAGTATAAACGATAAATAAAAGTACAAATGGCTACAAAAATTCACATATTTTATGAAAATACTCTTCGACGGGTTTTTTTTTTGTATTTTAATTAAAAAAAAAATAAATTATTTGATGATAAAAATTTAATCACTGTTTTAAAATAGTAATATTTTTATAATGAAATAGTTAATGGTAGCTAATTATTTTTTCTCCAGTCAAATTAAATTTCCCACTATTTCCTATTTTTCGAGATTGGTAGACACACTATTAAATGTATCTGTAGAAACTAAAACCCGTCGAAGACGGGTACGACATCTAGTAATTGTATATTTGTGTAGAATTTGTCAAAATTGTTTTTAAATAATTGAATACTTTTTGGAAATTTTATTGAAATAATAGACCTACAAATTATCGAATTAAGAAAAATGTTTGAAAATAATTGAATTCTTCTGGTGAATATAAATGAATCTTTGTTATTTATAGAAATAATTAAACTTCTACAATGAATCTTAATGAAATTCCCAAAAGTAATTTAATTTTGTCGAAGTTTTACTATTTAAGAAAATAATTGAATGTGTTGCGGATAAATTTTTTTTTAAAAATAAAATTCTAATTATTTGATGACTAATAATACTCTTATTTTTTTTTAATTTTTTTTTTTACTATTTCCATTGATTATTTAGAAAAATTTAAATAAAATTCTTTAAAAGAAGTAAATTATTTTCATTAGATTGTTCAGAAATTTCAATTACATTAAAAATTTTCAACTATTTGTTTACAAAAATTCAATTACCTTGAGATGAAACTTATTTTTTTTTAATAGAAAAAAAAACTGCGAAAATTCAATTTTATTAAAAAAATTTAAAGTGTGTATTTTTTTTTAATTATATAAAACTAGCTAGAATAACGCGCGCTAAAGCGCGCGTGAAGTTTCTTGCTTCGTTACCATTAAAAAAAAATTCAATTATTCAGAAGAATTCTACTAAAAATCACTATTTTTTTTTAAATATATTCAGAAAGGTCGAAAAAGGTCAGAAAATTTGGTCAAAAGTACTGAAACAATCTTCAAATTCGAAAAATCATTAGATTCCTCATCATTGAAAAAAATTTTATTTATTTCAAACTTCTTCCATTTTAAACAACAATTGAACTTAACAGATTTTAAAGATAATTTAGATTTATTAAAATCTCCAACAATGCAAATTCTTATAAAATTTGTTACATTTTTTTTATACATTTCATTCATTATTAAAAACAATGATGGATTTATTGATGAATTTTACTTAAAACACAAAAAAAAAATTGAATTTTTGAAAAATTATAAATAATTACAAAAACTCAATTATATTCCAAAATTCCTTTTAACATTCTCGTCAAAATCTCAATTATTTTTAAATTTTCCAACAAAATTTTTGTCAAAATTCAAATATTTAAAAATTTTTCAAAAAAAAAATTCTTGACAAAATTCAATTATTTCCAAAAACCTTCCTGGATTTGATATGAATTATATTATTAAAATCCTTTTAATAAATTTCTTTCTTCTTAAAAATGTTGTTAAAAATCGTCAAACGAAATCAACCGCTTCGTATTATTAATGTGGAAAAAAAACAATGTTACTTTAAAAACCCGGAAGATTTCCATCTTTGAAACAAAAAAAATCAGGAACCCTCAGACGAACAAATGCGTGACAACCCTGATCAAGTGTTCAACAAATTTCTCAATCAAAACAAATAATAAAATAAAAATATTTCTGAAAAGTCAGAATAAAAATAATCGTAATATATTTAAATTATTTAAAAATAACAAAATATTATTACAAAAATTGAGGTATCCACAAATTGTTTCATAAAATAAAAATTGTTTTATTTATTTAATTTTTTTTTTATTATTATTTCGATAATATAATTTTTAACAAACAGAAATTCTGTAAATATTATTTCCAAAATAAATATCAAATTTCTTAATAAAGATTTGATTTATAACCTTTTTTTTTCTACTTAAAACTTGTACTATTTCTATAAATTGTCATTGAGAAGCAGAAAATGTGCAAAACATTTTCTATTTTTAATTTTCTAACTTGTTTTTAAAATTTTTTTTTTAGAAAGAAGAGAAATATTGAAAAATAACAGTAATAATTGTTGTTGATTAATAAAAATAATTTTGTATTATTTGAAAAACAAAAATAATATTTCTAAATAAAGTAAACAAATACCTATTCTAAAATTTAATACGTAAGAATGAAAAATAAAGAAAAACAATATTACATCGAAACATAAAAAAAACAAAAGCATAATCATGACTAACTTCAGGTGTGGACAGACCGGACAGAATGAATGAATGAATACGACGATTATTATAGTTAATTTTAATTATTAATCTTCGCACTGAAAAACGTGAGAAACATTAGAACCTGACTCCTTATCAAATTTAACCACACACCTCCAGTCGAGCCCCACAATACTTCTACTGACTCCATTACTAAGCATAGGGCCTCCCTTAAGACACGCCCCCGTCCAATCGGACGGCTTCCGTATTTTTATTGGGCCTGCCTGCAGGCAAGTGGGGAGGTCCCTCCGGATCATTCACCAACTTGTAATAAAAAAAATACAGGCAGTTATCGGAAATTCAACACTGTTACTGAAGATTCATTACTGTTATTGAAAATTCAATAAACTGAAGATATATTTCTCTTATTTTTTTTTTGCAATATTTAGTAGTCAAGTTATGAGAAACTCGCCTATGATATACGAAAGAAAGTAGATGTAGAAAAAGTGAATGCCAAAATTTTTATTTTCTATATTCAAAAGAATGATATTTTCTTCGCGCCGCGCTTACAATTTAGTAGTCAAACGATCGTGTAGTGTAGTCACACATAACCACTCAATCTCATATATCCCTCACAGCACCGGGATATTCAGGATATCCCAGAGACGTCCTGGGGATATCTATTTGTTTTCGGAAGTTTGGATATCTCTGGGATATCTTAGGGACGTCCATAGATATCCAGAGGATATTCCAGGGATATCCAAACTTCCGAAAACAAATTGATACCCCCAGGACGTCTCTGGGATATCCTGAATATCCCGGTGCTGTGAGTGACTTGAGCACGCATGTATACATGCGTGCTCAAGTCAAATGTCTGCTGTCATTCCACCTGGTTCTCTTTTAATAATTTGGCAATTCATTATACAGAGAAAAGTGGATATTAAAAATTCCCGAGTAAAAATGTATTACGGACTATGTAAATACTACGTAGTGTTTATGTAGGATTAAAATCGGCCTTCTATGTAGGTCTGTAGATGTAATATCTATATAGGATATTTTAGGACGATATGATATAATATTAAAAGTTAATAATAAATAAAAAGGAAATAAAACTAGCTATTTTCCTATTAATAGAACATCATTTTTTTTTCTAAATTTTATTTAAAAATCTTAATTGTCAAAAAGTTAGAAATATTTTTATAATCATTTAAAATATATTTAAAATACAATAATATTACAAATAATTAAAAGCAACTATTTAATTTATAAACATTATTATAACTGTAAAATATTTTTTTATCTAAAGGCAAAAACATAAAATGTTTTAAGTATTTTCTTGTCTTCAAAAGTTTGTCACATCTGGTTGGTTGTAGCTGACCATCTTAAGGGTTCCTCATTGTAAGAGGGTCTATTTTACGGCTTTTCCAGTTCTCTTTTTTTTTATATAGATTTACTTAGACAGAAACTTTGAAATTTTTCAAATTAAAATATACAGAGCAAATGTTTTCTGTAAAGTATTTTTCCAAAGGTCTTTCGAGAGTCAGTTGCTCTTTAGCATTCGTCAGAAAGAGCTTAAAACCGCATGTGACAAAATTATTTTGAAGTTAATATTTTGTTGTGAAGTGAATTGTTTAAGTGTTATTGTGTGTAATAATTACTAGTTAAATTTATAGTTAAACTTGTTAACAAAAACTGGAACTGAATAAATATATAAATTTATATAATAAAATCGTTTTAATTTATTCTTTAAGTCAATTGCAATTTTTGTTTGTTTATTAGAATAAAAAAAAGAAATATTTGCAATTAATATTAATACCAAATTAATTTAAATATAAATTTCTACTATTGGTAGATGTTAAATTGAACTGTATGTAGATTCGATATTACTTGGCCTATATAAATACTACATATACATAGATTTGACATCAGCTTGTCTACGTAGAGATGACATTTGCACTCTATGTAGACTCTATATCATTTGGCCTATACAGATATTACATTCCAACTCCACGTAGATCGTATGTATATTTACCCACATAGAGCCCATGTAGAACTTTGATGTAGGTCCTACATTGTTTAGCCTATGTATGGTGTATGTAGCCAAGCGTTACACTTCCGTCATAGATTGTATGTTAGTTTTGACTCGCAGGCCTATGTCGCCTTGTAGGCCAGATGACATAGAGTCTACATAAATCCGATTTTAATTTTTATTCGGGTTTTAATGCATTAGATATTAAAAAAAAGGATGCTAATGCATATCATCTAGATGTTGTTGTTTAACATCTCAGATGTTAAAAAGTATAATTTGTAAATGTGAGGTTATGTGTCAACAAGTCTTCCGGATTTTCCAATATCGATCTGTGGATATACTACTTGAATTTCAACACTGCAAGATATATTTCACAGTTTTATTTAGGAAAATTTTTTTTTTAAATTTCTCTATGTTTATATAATCATTTTTTTTTTAATAACGGAGAAAATTATAATTGCCGCATTAATGTGAATTTTTTTTTTTAATAATAATAAATTGAAATGTCTTTTTTTTTATACATATAAAGAAAACTTATTCTGACTTCATAGTTTTTAACTTAAAATTATTTAATTTAATCTTTTTTTTTTAATATATGCAAGAAATAAACTTTTAAGTTAATAAAAAAATATTTATTCTAAATCTTAGCTATAAATTTCTACAAAGAATGAAAATTTGATCAAAAGGATAAATAATTTTAGGAAATAATAATGATAATTCTGTTAATTTCAAAGATTGACCTTATTAATTTTAAATATAATTGATTTTGTGAATTTTATTTAACAAACAAATATTATTTAATACAGCATTTAACAAAAATTTTTTTTTTTTCAAGTGTCAATGCAATGATTTGGATTAGTATATGAAGGGTGGCATGACAAAAGGGGCCAAGCAACAACTTCATGATTTTACAGGAAACAAAAATAAAACATTTAAAATTTTTCCTGGTCATTTAAGAAAAATCTAAAAAAAACCGTTTCGAGATATTATTTCGCTTTACCAGTGGAAATACAATTTATGGAGATAAACCCACAGATTAGTGAGAAAAATAAGTAAAAGTGGACCATTTTGGGGTTACGTCAAATGCCCATATTTTCTTTTAAAATTAATTGTTAAAAAAAATATACAGTTTAAAGAAAAACTGAAAAATTAGTTTGTTAATTTTGAATTGATGAATTAAATGCAAAACAGTTTGATTCAAAGAAGTTGTTTGTTTTCAAGAAAAATATAAATTAAATACTTATTTTTAAAAGTGAACAGTAATGAAATTTTCAAATGCAATCTACAATCAGGAATATTTAAAATTAACTGAAGAATAATATTTAGGTTGTTGAAAATTAAATGATGGATAAAACTATTTCTAAACAGACATAAAATCTTCTAGCAAAATTTAATATTATATTTAATAATATTAAAAATAAGGAATATTTTTGACCATATTAACCTATTCATAATAGTATTCATTTCTTTTGTTTTTTTTTATTCATTATCATTATTATTATTATTATTATTATTATTATTTTTTTGAAGGATTGCTATGGAATATGGTCCCTGGGATCCGGCGCCCTTTCGGGTAAATACCAGCCTGGGATGGGGTTTCATCGAGAGGCTCCAGTGGAACTGTCCGCCCAAGAAGTACTCTCGGATGATTTGGCGCCAAGAGTATTTCTGGCGCAAAAGCACGGGCGAGTACTTAACTAGGGGATTTTGGGCAACGGTAAAAATATTCTTCTTTTTTTTTTTCAACATAAGGAAAATTTTAAATATATCAGCTTATCTTCTCTCGCCCCTTTTTTTTAGAGCTCTTTCCGGGACCCGGCCATGCTTAAGAGTGAGGATGGCCACACAAAGATCATGGTCGGTGGAGAGGTTAGCTGTGTTGAAGAAGAGGAAATGTATGTAGATGTTTCCCTTTTTTTTTAATATATTCATATACATACATACACACACACACATACATGCACATACACACATATATACATATTCATATATTCTCTTTTTTTTAGAACTATTGCATGAGTTTCATTGCTCTATTAACAAGGTCTCTTTCCTTTTTTTTTTTAATTTCCAGATTCTTGCAGGATCTTTTGGCCCGTGCCCCTCCACGTTTTGGGGCCTATGCTGTTCGGGAGGAATATTTCCTCTCATTCATAGAAGAGTTCCTCCCCGTGAATGGGAAGATGGAGTGTTTCAGATCCCGATGGCAGTTGGTAAGGATGAGTCAAGCAATCTATTAGTTGATTTAGCTGTGGATTTGTGTTGCAAATAGCTTCAAGAAAAATATTTTTTTTTTTTTAGTGCTATGACATTCCTGTCGACGAGGCCTGGGAGTCTATGGGCCATCGTTTCTTGGCGGAGGGGCGGCAAGCTCGTCTTGAAATGAGGAGGAGGGCTTGCATTCACCGACGAAGAGGAGCGAACATTTTGGGGGGACTTCCGCGCCATTTAGGGGTATAAAAAAAATTAATTTTTTTTTGTATATTTTTTTTTTACATAACCTTTTTTTTTTTGTTAAAACCCCCATTAATATCTTGTCAGAATTGCATTCCTGACACAAAAACGAATCGATTCGTGTATAAAAGGTGTATATTCCATCAAAACTTATAGAATTAATAAATACTTTAATTTTTTTTTTTTTACAAAAAATTAAAATTTTGTAATATATATTTTTTTTTGAACAAATATAAAAAAAATTTTTTTTTTAATATAGATAAAATGTATTTGATTTAAAATTTAAAATAAATAGAAGAGTTTTAAAATTTTGTGTTTTAAATTCTGTTATTTTAAATATTAAGATAATTTTGAAAATTAGGAAAATTAAAAAAAAATTTTTTTTTTATAAACCGTATAACATTAAATTTTTTTTTTTATTTCTTAAAAGAAGATTTATTAATTATATTTAATAAACGATTCTAATTATTTAACTTTTAATAAAATTATATATAATACATACATATATATACTCATATATACATATATATATATACATATATATATACATATATATATATTTTTTTTTTTGGGAAGAAACATTAAGTAGTGGCGACAGGAGGATAGAACGAAGGGGGTAGAAGATAGAGCTCAAAGTTGAAGATAGAAAAAAAAATTGATATTAAAATTTTATCGATCTTGGATTTTTCAAAAGAACATATGCTGCTTTTCTCGTTTGTTCTTTAATTTGTGCAAAAAAAATATTTTACTGGCGTTAAATAAATCAATTTTAAAATTTCCAAGAGAGCATATGCTTGTTTTTGTTTTTTGTTTTTTTTTTTAAAGTACTATTAAATTCATCCATTATGGGGGCTGACCAAAAAAAATAACTATCGTAAGTAAAATTTTAATTATATTATAATTCTTTAATTAAGTTGTTATTTCCTAAAAAGACATTATTTATTTATTTATTTTATTTTATTTATTTATTTATTTATTTATTTTTTTTTTGAAGTCAGGTAACTTAGAAAATTATATGGTTCTTGTTTATACCTTGTCCCGTTTCCTCTTCATTGTTGATGCACGTCGGCGGGGTGATGATTATAGGTTGTTACAAGGTAATCGCAAGGGCCATGGTGAAAATAGGAGGGATGAAAATTATATTCGCATTAAAAATTATATTATATATATATATATATATATTCCCTTTTTTTTTTAGCTCCATCCTATTTCCACCAGAACAATATCAATTCATTGTCATAGTAAAACGGGGTTATGAAACAATAAAACTACTCTCAGAAAAGGACAGAGAACTAATCCTTTAAAACATCGATTTGCACCAAAGACCAAAATTTTCCTTTTCTTATATTCTCCCTCCTTTTGAGAAGGCACAATCTTACATCAAGACAAACGAAAAGGAAGAGAGAAGAGGGAAAATGGGCGGGGCATATCGATTACTTAAAGCACCAATGTGCTCAAAAAAATCAATTTTATTGGAGTTTAACTGGGTCACTAAGCCTCTCCTCTCTCCCTTTGTCCATCCGAACTTAACCACTAAAGGACATAGGGCATTTCTAACGACGAGGCGGAGAGCAAGTCAATTAATATATTTACTTAATCAACTTAGGTTTTATAACCGAATTATAACGAACATTAACAGAAGTAATAAAAAAAATTCCAATTAGACAAAATATAAGGAAGTGGAAATCATTATCTTAAACGAACTCAAAATTAGAGATAATTAAAATTTTCTTGCTCTCCTCCTTTTCATTTTGGATTAAGAAGGGGAACATATTCTTGGGGTGTTTTTTTTTTTTTTACTTGCGTATGACAACAATTTTACGCTGGTTGGAGCTTCTGTGCTGGGAGTTGAATCCGCATCTTCACAGTGGTCTTCGGTGAGGCGAGGAATGATACTCGTGTGGATTGAAGAGCATTTTTCAGTTCTGTCTTCTCGACCTGCTGCAATTGTTTGAGACGTTGTTTTGGCCTGGGCGTTGTCAGTCATCTGATCTTCGGTGATGACAAGTCTTCGGACGTAGCAGACTTATCTCCTCTCTCAATGGAGGAATATAACTCTTTTGATTCCAGAGTTAATCCTGAAGTTGTTGGTTCCTGTGTATCGATTATTTTGTCTTCGGGTAGGCTAATTCTTCTTCTCCTTCTTCTTGAGACTTCAATGTGGCCCCTTTTGGACTTACTAGGCAAGAAGCCGACCACTTTGGAAGTTATTGCTCTCATGGGTAGTTGACAAAGACAGAATATGAGGAGAATACATAATAATGACAGGCCTATGTAGGACGAGTAAACAAGGACTGTTTGATTTTTTCCAATGTGCCTTTTAATGGCAAGATCCTCCAGTTGTTGTTCCAGCTCATCCAATGTTTGGGAGTTCATCCTAAAGGTGGAAAATTTCGGATCAGCCACTTCTTCCTTTTGATTGTTGTCATTGGTCATGGATAACAAGTGACCGTAGTTGAGAATTACTGGGGATAATTTAGTCAAATTCAGATGCAGTTCGGGTTCATAGATGATTTCTGTTTGCCCAACCTGAGAAATGGTTGCTGGGATTATTGTGTCCTGGGTCCTTGCCATGCAACCAGGTGCCAATTTCAAGATACCGGTTCCATTAAGGTTAATCTTGATAGGGGTCATAGAATGACAAATAACCACTACATCTTCCATCTTAGAAAAAGAGTATAACCAGCTGGAAAGAGTGGTTAACAGGTTCCAGAAGGTCTCGGAATTAGCAGTAATTTGAATCTCACATGTTCTTAGGTTGTCGATAGTTGGATTAATTAAGAGCGCTGGTTCGCAGGCTGGTCTCTCCTTCAAATTGTAGATGGGAATTCCATTCAAACAAGCGTGGTATGATGTTGTTGATTTACAGGATTTCCAGTCTCGCTCCGTGAGTAAAAGATAGGTGTGCTGTTCTTCATCAATAATAAGATAGTCATGTTTGGTCTTTACATAAGCTCTTATTGTTTTATTTCCTATTGCCTCCTGGACAGTTGGAAGGGGATGCATTTTCAATGCCTGGTAATTATATTTTTCCAGTAGAGGGATATCAACGAGGATTTTTAATTGACGATTGACACACAAGATGGTGACGGTAGAGATCGGTATTAATTCATCGATGCTGACTGCGGGTCCAGGTAAGGGGAACTGTACTTCGGTAAGATGGTCCTGGACGTCACGTAGGATGGGCTCCAGCTGCTTAGATGAAATAAGTCCAGGGTGTAGTTTTCCTTGTCTGGCCGTATGGACTGCTTCCAGCATGGATTGTGTGACTCGAATGTTGTGGTCCAACCCTGTCTTCAATGCTCCCAGTAGATTGAATATTGCGTCCCTTTTTTCTAACTCGATTTTAACTTCTGATTGATTTTCTTGATTTTTAATTAGCAGGTCCAAGTTTTGATTAATCTTATTTATTAGGGAGCTATGTTTTTCGATTTGGGTATGGAGTGTGTCGAGCTGAGATCTCACAATGTGGGTTTGATGTCCAACCAGGTGAGAGAGGTTGGCTTGTGCAGAATTCAATTCCTGAATGATGGCATCGTATCTCCCTCCATCTTCATAATTTAAAACACCGGCGATGGGACCAGCGATTTTTCCTAAGAATCCAAGTAGAGGCACGCTTCGCCTCATTCGTAGTTGAGCTGTCATCTTCTTCAAAATTGGTTTGCGGTTGTTTTCTAATTCGGTGATTTGGGTTTGGAACTGTTCCTGCAGTTCGGAAGCCATTTCCCATTTATCCTCCCAAGGATGATGGATTACAAATTCATGACACCAATTCTTTTCAGATGCACAATGGTTCTTCAGTTTTTCCAGTCGGGCCTTCAGGTCATCGATGTATCCATGTTGCCGGCTTATGTCCAGGAAGATGGTTACTCTCCAGTTGGTCACGGATCTCCTTACGGTACCAAGATGCTCATAATATATCCCGCTGCTAACAGGCAACGGGGTAATTTGGAACTGCTGCTTATCAGAAGTCCTTGGGAAAGATTCGATTCCACAGATTACCACTGGAACTAGGATGGAGGTTAGGCCTGTCAGGAGGAAAACGGTTGGTCCTTTCATCTTAATTTTCCTTTTTCCTAGAATGAATTAAATGTTAACATTGATATTAGCGAAGTATTGGCTACAAATGGGTAACCAATACCTTATCTTTATGTTTGGCGAACCTATCGCCATTCTCGTTCTCCAGGATAACATTATTATTCTGGGTAATGTCTACAACAGTATACGGACCGCTTGCTCTGTTGTCAAACTTATTTGTTCTTACCTCCTTGTAAGTATATACCTGGTCTCCGATCTTAACATTCGAAGGTCGAGCTTTGCGATCATAGAATTCTTTAGAACGACATTTTGCCTTTCTCAGAGTTCCAGCCGCTAGATTTTGCAGCTCGGTCATTCGTGTGACAAGATCTCTCAAGTATGACCCATAAGTTTCAAGTTCTGGACCTTGTGGGAAAGAACTTGGGATTCTTGCTATATGACCAAAAACCAACTCATACGGAGTGAAATCAGTTGCCTCATGAATTGAAGTGTTATAATTAAACATCGCAAATGGGAGCAGACGATCCCAATCGTCGAAGTCTCTCGCGTAGTGTTTAATGTAATCTGTCAATTCAATGTGGCTTCTTTCTAGAGCTCCATTGGTTTGGGGTCGATAGCCAGAAGTTGTAAGCTGCTTGACACCAAATATTCCTTCAAGCTTCCGCATTAGGAAGCTCACAAAACTTCCGCCTCTGTCTGTGAGTACACATCTGGGTGCTCCAAACGTGGCAAAGAGGTTTGTCGCTACTGCGTGAGCGATGGTGGTGGTTTTTATGTCCGGGATGGGAACGGCAATGCAGTACTTACTAAAGTTATCCTGCATTGTGAGAATGTGCCGATTCCCATTAGGGGTAGTTCTAAGTTTTCCTACAGTATCTAAAGACACTTTGTCGAAAGGCATAGCCGGTGTGTCCGTTATGATCATAGGCTCTCTCGTACGGGCCCTAGCCAGTTTATTTTCGAAACAACTCTTACATTGTCGAATAAACTCTGTGACTTCGTCTCGTAGTCTCGGCCAATAGAATCGCTCGCGTATTCTACGGTACGTTTTCGTAATGCCTTTATGACCTCCTATAAGACTACTGTGGAATTCTGCTATTATTTTCGGTCTTAGCTCCGGAGGAGGAACTTGGATTCTTCCGTGGCACAAGGTGATTCTTATATCGCCACCGCGGAATATTCCTGCTACAAGTTCCGCCATTTTATTTTGTGGGAGGGAACCTAAAAGGTCTCCGGTATTTGCCATACGGCAATGGGCTTGGTTGTCTAATGTAAGGGCATATTTTAAATTTTTTAAACCCTGTACGACGTCCCCCCAGTTTAATTCGTCTGAGTACCGTTTTTTAATCACGATTGAGTATACCCTATATTTCCCGCAGAGTGTAAGATGTACTTGTCCTTTTGTGGGTTTGCTATCGCGGATGTCCTGCATATCTATCTTTTCCGTTGCTATTAGCAGTTTGGAAATGGAATCGATAGGTTCGCAATCTTCCGAAATAAAGTGGGCATAATTGTCTCGTCTGTAAGTTAGTGGTTCTGTCCATTTATTGTCAATATTAGCAGGTTCTTGCTTTCCACTTATAGGTTTTTCGTCACCGGACGTTTCAGACGCTGAAGATGGGGTTGTTGGGTCGCAGAAAGGGATTTTTAATTTCAAGAAAGGGCTCACTGGTTCCGCGCACTTCACTGTGTTTTCACTGGAGGTATTCCTAGATTGTAGACGGCGTGGCACGATGTTTCCTTTTCTTTCTTGGGTTGGATTTTCTGGCGCGTGGGCGCCTCGTTTTTGAAATGGCGTAAACGGGGTTGATTGTGCGCCTGGAGCTGATAGGAATCCCGGTGTCAAGAGTAAGGAATTTCTCGGAAGGGATTCGTTTTCCCCAGGGTCCTTCAGAACTTCAGGCATTTCTTGAAATCGCACGACACTTCTTCTGAATGGTGGTTTGGGCGGGCTGGAGGGGAGTGCCTTGTTGATCGCCTCAGCACAAGGGGGCGTTGTTTCAGCTTCGAGTTGTCCTATTTCTACCCCTGTTTTTTCTCGTCTATTTTGATTGTAGTTTTTCAGAAAATCGTTGACTCTTTTTCCGAAAATGTCGTCGTCGTTGTCTTGACAAGGATCTAGATCCTTTAAATATTCGAGGTACTCTTCGTCACTTTCGCCTTCGGAAATATAGGGCCTTCGAGACGTCACATCCATTCCCTCGTGGTCCCAGGCCAATGTTTGATTGGTAAGGTTTAGTGGGTCGATGCCTCTCTTGGCTAAGGACTGTTCAAATTTACGGACCGATTCGTCGAGGTTGTCGCTAGGGTATTGCCGACTTTGTTTCTCTTTATCACTGTTAGTGTCCGAATTTTCCTCGCTACTGATAGGGCGTGGTAGGCCGCTAATTACTATATTTTCAGAGGCTTGTTCCTCTTCTGATTCTTCTGCAGACGATTTTGAAGAGGAGCTCGATTCTGACGGCGGTTCCAGGAGTGCACCTTCTCTGGCGAGACGATCAGCATTTTCGTTACCTTCGATACCATCATGCCCTTGTACATGTTCCCAGATTACATCAGCATGTTTAAGAGCCTTGATTAGTCGCTCGTAGGCCCTTTGGTTTTTGACGGGCTTGTTATCGTTTGTTTTCCAGTCATTCCTCTGCCATTTTGGAACCCATTCATTGATGCCTTGAACAAGAACCTTGGAATCTGTCTTAATTCTAAGCTTCTTGATTCCAGCTCTCTTTGCCTGATGGATCGCCACTGTAGCTGCTTCGATTTCTGAGGCGTTGTTGGTTTGTCGTCCTCCGTATCTTCGCGACACATTAAGGGGGTGGTCGGGTCCGAACCACACTCCTATGCCTGCTCTGGGCCTCGTTCCACCATTATCTCCACATGCGCCATCCACGTAAACGTCTGTATAGGGTTCATTCGACAAGGGAAACAGGAGGGCTGAGGTTTCGGAGACATTGGGATCACTTTCGGTGGCGCAAGATTGTTTTGGGGTTGGGCTTATCGGAACACTGGGGAAAGCACTATGGTCTTTTCGAAACACTGGAGGGTCCGAATCTTCTTCACTTTCGCTGGTGGACAGTCGTTCATCTGAAGAAGAACTGGAGAGTGCTGAATCTTTTGGAGATGAAGCAGCAGAGGCCGTTCTTTTTCTCAATCTTTTGGCTATGCAGCTGACATCAGGGTCGATTGAGCTTACTGCTGCCGGAGGCCGATAAAGCTCCTCTCCGTCGGGTTCCTTTGGCTGGGTAGAGCCTTTAGGTCTTCCTGGTCGTCGGGGCGGAGGTTCAGATCTCGAAGATGGACCAGGGGGTTGGAAGTTGTCAGCGTTCATCCTCGTGGGTTGGTTGCTTGATGCAGCTCCTTTTGATCCTTTTAAGATGGATGTGGGCTTGAAATTCAAAGGTTCAGGGGCTGTCGCTCTTCGCGTAAGAATTTTAGGTTGGAGACTAGCTGCTGGTTGTCCTGGTTTTATTGTGGGAACCTTTGACGGAGCTCCAGGTAATTTGAAGGTTGGATTAAGTTTTAAAATTGTTCTTTTGTCTGATTGGGAAGTTGATCTAGTATGAGGCCTTGTGGAAGAAGAACTGGGTCGGGAGGGGTTAACACTCTTAGGATCCTTTCCCGCACTATCCTTTTTATTGTCCTTTTTACTGTCCTTAATAGGTAGTGCACGGAGTGGCGGGGGTTTTTGAGTAGAGTCACTTTTAGGGACATCGATTTCGGTGTCTGCAGCAATGTCTAGTGACGAATCGGTCCAGTCCGACTCGGAACTCGCGTCAGAACACTGATCATCTTTGGTCGTTCTCTCTTCCACGGGATTGTTTGATAGGGCCTGCACAATTCGATTTATTTTACCCGGTTTATACTCAAACTTATATTGATAATCCTGAAGCCTCAGCCTCCATCTTGAGAGCCTTGCTCCTGGATTATCAATATAGGACATCCAATGAATGGGTTCAAAATCGCATGCTAGTGTGAATTCTCGACCATATAGATAGGGTCGAAAATGTTCTACAGCGTGTAATACCGCTAAGCATTCTCTTTCGGCTTTGGGATAGTTTAGTTCGTTTTTATTAAGGACCTTTGAGAAGTAACTCACAGGTAAATCTATGCCGTCTACTTCTTGAGTTAGCATTGCCCCTACAGCATATTCTGAGGCGTCAGTGGTTAACTTGAATCTTTGTTGGAAATCTGGGTATTGCAGAATAGGTTTGCGACACAAGTATTTTCTTAGTCTTAAAAAGCTTTTACACTGTGATTCACCCCATTCCCACTTTACGTCCTTCTTTAACAACTCCGATAGGGGTTTAGCTAATTTAGCGTAGTCCTTGATAAAACGGCGATAATATCCGGATAGCCCTAAGAAACTTCTGATGTCTTTTTGCGTCTTAGGTTTAGGGAAATTTTTAATGGCTTCAATCTTGTTGGGGTTAGGTTTGACGCCATTTCCGCTAATAATGTGCCCAAGGTACGCCACTTCCGTTTTCAAAAACTCACACTTGTCAGGTTGAAGTTTTAGATTTGCTTCCCGAAGCTTAGCAAAAAGCCGCCGGGCTCTAACATCATGCTCTTCAAGTGTGTCCGAATAAATAATAATGTCATCTAAATAGACAAATGCCTCAGTATCGAGCATGCTACTTAGTACACTATTAAGTAATCGTTGAAAAGTGGGAGGAGCATTCTTTATACCCATGGGCATCCTGTGATACTCATAGTGACCGTTTCTCGAAGAGAACGCCGTTTTGTGTCGGTCATCGGGATGTGTCTCAACTTGGTGAAACCCGCTTGCCAAATCAAATACGGTGAAGAACCTGGCTTTTCCCAAGCGATCAAAAATTCCACTAATATTTGGCAATGGAAAAGCGTCTCCAATTACCTTCTCATTTAGGGCTCTATAATCGATTACAACCCTCCACTTCTTTTCTCCTGAAGCGTCGAGTTTTTTCGGCACAATCAGTAGTGGGGAATTATAATCAGAATTAGAATGACCTATTATCCCACTATTGAATTGTTTTAAGAGCTGCGCATCTATTTGCTCCAAGGCCTCGTTAGGAGACCTGTATTGTTTCTTTCGGATCACTTGGTCATCGATGGTCGGAATTCTATGCTGTACCATGTGTGTACAAGTGAGCATTTCTCCATTAAGATGGAATATGTCAGAAAAGTCTTCCGCCCATCGATTTACCATGTCTTTACACTCCGGCGTCAAGTGAGAGGTATGTAGGGATTCCTTGACTTTACGGACCCTATCAGAAATTCCCACTTCCGTGATCTTCTGCAATTTCTCGGAATCGGAATCAGAAAATTCTTCTCCGGGAAATTTACAAAAGTCAAATGGAATGAGCTTCTGTGGTTCTATTCGTAAGTCAATGTCATCCTCAGTGGTGTTAATGGCCATCGCATGGCATACACCATCTTTACTTGAAACTAGGGCTTCTCCCAGGTAGACACCTCCTGGGGCCTGCATGCGCGGGAGATAGCCTTCTTTCAACTCCGGGTTGAGCACATCGATCGCTATTGGTTTTCTAGTTCGAGCTTTAATTCTTAGTATTCTCGCGAATGGTTTGATTTGAGGTCTCAACTTTTCTCTAGCTTCCAGTGATTCGCGGTCCACAAATGGAATAGGAGTCACCGGGTTTGTAATGGTTACAAGAGCGTTATGTCTAAAGGAAAGTTGAGCTTGTTCCTGACGCAAGAACGGCCTTCCCAGAATTCCAGATGTAGAGATCGGAAAGCTACTTTTTACAACTTGGAATTCGATCGGAACATTGAGGACTGTAACCTCGACAGTTCCCAATGTTGGGACCGAATGATTGGTGATACCCGTAATCTCAGTGCACTTGCTTCGATCAAGTGTGAGCTCGGGTTTCAAAACATTGGCTTTGATTAAATTTGTGTCAGAGCCGGGGTCAACTAGGAAGTTCACCTTTGTTTCTTTGAACTCAGGTGCATCTAATTGAACTACTGGGGAGTCCTCTCCCCTGGATTTTGCTCTACGGATCCAACTTGGTCCGGGGCAAAATGGACGGTCCTCTGACGCTGGGGAGTTGGACTCGGGGCCGCGTCGGAGCGTCGAGTCTGTTGAAAGTTTAAATCCGGTTTTTGGAAACTCGGATTTACTTGTGGGCCTGGCGAGGCTGAGCGAGGTGGGGTAGTACTTGGCCTATAGCTTTGTGTCGGTGCCCTATATTGTTGGTACTGTTGTTGGGGCTGTACCGACGAGTAAGGTGCAGCATACGTCGGGGACTGCTGATACGGCATAGGCTGGATAGGTGGCGCGTAAGCCATTGGTTGAGCAAAAGGCGGCATCATTGATTTATAGAATGCCGCCAATTGTTCCGGAGTGAATTGCATCACCCCGCTAGGTTGGCTTCGGCTAGGTCTAGGGCCACTATTCTCCCTATCACTGTCGCTTTTTCTTCTTTCTATTGACACTTGCCCTTCTACCTGACGACTGTACGGGCTTGGGGATCGAGCTCTATCGTCTGCTCGAGTGATGTGGTAGGAGGACGATCTAACTCTTTCATTATAGTTACGGCGTTCTTCCGCATAAAGGGCATGTTCGAAAGCCTCATCGAGATTTCGGGGATTGCGCGTATCGACAAATGTGGACATTTCATCGGGCAGACCCCTAACGAAAGCGCGGAATGCGTTCTCTACTACAGGCTGCATGATTATCTCGCTTTCGGATACTTCATGTCCGCGTTCGTTAGCACCGACCTCATTTCGAACAGCTTCGAAGTAAGTTTTGTTATACTTAAGTTCTAGCGCGTGTCTTGCACCGCTTACGAGACCTCTTAATCTGTCATGGTAGTCACTTACCGTCTCAGTCTGTTTGAGCCTAATGGTCATTATATTGTCTAAATACCACTGGTACTTCTTCGAGGACGCAAACCGTTTTCTCAGGTGTTCCACGAGTTCATTGATGCCGTTAAAACGCAGTCCACGGACACTATCCCGGGCTGAACCTCTTAATTTGCTCAATACGGCCTTAAGCAAACCGGGCTCTGACACCTCAGGTATGAACGCGGCACTGTTTTCTATTTCCTGTAAGAAATCTTTAAGAGGGGGTTGGCGGCCGTCAAATAAGGGAATGTTTTGCGAATTAGATTGCACAGACATTTGCTCGAGCACTGTAACGACATTATTGGTGTTGTCTAACGGTGCAGGATGGGGTCCTAAATTTGGCACTTCTCCCCCTACATGGATAGATCCATTAGGATTGAGGTTTCCACCACCACCACCGGTAGACATGTTTGGTTGGTAATTCGTGATTAGTTAAATATTAGCTTATGTACACTAGCAAAAGGATGTTGCTTGGCAATCTTTAAAATTCGCGAGCTGTGTCGCCACCGCGAATTTTTCTCGCTAGTTGCTGCTTCGAAGTAATCGGGAGAAAAAGTTCCTAATCCTGTTTTTTAAAGTTTGCTCGCTAACAAAAGTTTTGTTTATTTCTGAAAAATCAATGACAATTCGATTATTTATCCCCTTCGTAACTTTAATTTTAGTTGAACAGTAAGGAGATAGCGTATTAGAATTCATTTTTCTGTTAGACTTAGATTCCTCATTTCTATTTCTAGTTGCGCGATTGAGGTTTGTAGCTGCGTGACTCTGCTATTGACGGCTCTCACTTCTTCTAGGTTTAGGGCTGTTTGATTTTCTAAATATCCGATTTTCAATTCTAATAAGTAATTACACCTGTCCAATTTAATGCTTTCCGTCATAAAGAAAAATATTTTTCTGTACAGTCTATTGATGCTTTCGTCTGAATTTGGAAAGTAAACGTTATTCCATTCTGGGGCCATGGAAAGGTTTTAGTTGATTGTCATTCTTAAAAGTTGTGACGTCAGTTCGTCTATATTGTTCTGTTGAATGGTAACCTTTTCTTGGAGAGCAATCAAATTCTCTGTGTTATTGGCGTGAGAGTCAGCAAGTGCAGCTACCCACGATGAAGTAAATCTATTTCGTTTCTCTAAGCGCTTAACCCTACACCGCAAGGCAAGATGGTGTACGAATAATTGTTGATAGTAGACCTCTAAATTTTCTAATCGCTCATTTAGTTCGGACCACTGATCCGGGGAGAAACCGGGCGCTACCGAGGCTAAACGAGGAAACATGGGACTGTTTCGTAGTTTCTATGCTACGGATTCTTAATTTATTTTTCGGCACTGCTAAAGCTATACAGGCAGATGTAAGAAAAGAAATAGGAATACTGCTTAGTTCACGTTGAGTCAGCAACTCTGGGTCCGATATGGGAAATTTATTACTGTACTTGACAAAATAGTATATTTCTGTCATTTGCAGAAAAATCAAACTTTAAGGTCTAAGACGTTTTAAGTTCCAGATTTCTTCTAAGGCTCTTCGTATTTTAACTACTTCTATTGGGATAACTCCCGGGGGTGGGGGAATCTCGTCGTCAACTTCCCTCCGTTTTAAGTCCCAGATTTCCTCTATAGCTCTCTGTATTCTAACTACTTCTATGGGGATAACTCCCGGGGGTGGAGGAATCTCGTCTTTAAAAACGGGGTGTTGGAGTTCGAGTTTAAGGACTACATCGGGGACGGATTTCTGGTCACACATTAGAGATCTTAGTCCAAAATCATAATGTCACTGTCATAGTCTACTGTCGTGTCGGAATCGTATAGCTGTTCTAGGCGTTCGTTGCTAGGTCCCGGTCGAATGTGGTTTTCCTGAGCATACGCTGTTTGTCTGAGTGCTAAGGCTTCTTCAATATCAACGTCTATAACCTCAAACGTAATTGGAATTACAGCAGGAGCAGGTGGTATAACGTCCGGAATTATTCTGGGAGTAGGTTTAACTGAACAAACTGGTCGAATTTTGATTACTGGGTGTGTGAGCTTATAAAAGATTTCAGAACCTGGTTTGATTCCCGATTTTTAGGAGTGCTTAAATCCGGCTTTCTTGCCTCTCTTTGGTTTCGATGGACCAGAAGACATTTTTATTTTGACATATTGAAAGAATCCAAAATAAAACAAATTATCTGTACGAAAGGAATTGGATTTAATTACAGGAGGAAAAGAAGGGCTCTTGACTCAATTACGAAGGAGGTGACACCTCCCTCCTTTTGAAAATGTAAGGTTTACAGCCGCAGCCGAGGGGCTTTCCAAAACGGGTGACCAGTACTTTAACCAGCGCTTCTGAGCAAAAAGAGATGGGAAGAAAAATTTAATTCTCTTCCAATCTCAGTTTTCCTTTCGGAAAATTATTCAGATGCAGCCGAGGAATTTTCTGGTCGTGCGGCTTTGTACTTGCAACCAGCGCGAAAGAGTTACTGTTCTTTTAAAATAAAATAATTATTTTAAAAGAATTTGGTACCTTAAATTATCAGTAGCATCGAGAGTTTGTCTTGAATGCGGGTGGGATTTAAAGGGCGGAACTAGGAATAAATCCTGCTTCTAATAATCCTTCGAAGCCAAAGATTCCTTGCCCTAAACAACTTAGAGTAGCGTCTGTCGATTCTACTACCCTGAAACAAATTTCTTCACCGTTTATCGGCAAATAGACTAAACCCAAAATTTGGACCAGTGTGTCATTAATACAGTCGTCATCTAAATCTTCATGCACAGTGCAATTATCGTCTAGATTATATTCTGGAATGTAATTGTGCTTAGTCAGTAAGTCAATGGGGATGTTCAATTTTCCGTTTAAGACTTTATTTGTTTCTACTGTTACGTAGGGTGGCAAATGTAGGAAGTCGCGTTCGTCTTCAATGGGAACTGTCATTGTCTGTTCGTCGGTGTTACCATTATAGGACTTGTTGGAGAAGGGGAAGGAAACAAAGGAGAAGAAACGAGTTTTAGTTTAATCCCTCTTTTTCCTATCTTCTAGGGCTAATTTAACGAGTTGTTCGATTTCCTTCCTTTTTCTCTCTCGTTTCGCAGCAGCAATATCAACTTCGGCTTTATTTAATAAAGTCTCAAAGAATTCAGAAAATTCTTTCCAAGAATTCAGAGAGTTTCCCGAATTTTCTGATTGCGTTTCAGTTTTGTTAGTGTGTTCGCTAGTTGAAGCTACGTTTCTACCTAAATTCTTGTCGCTTAAAATTCTCTCCTCTATTTTAGCGAGATTTTTGAATTTTAAAGATTTCTTTACTTTTGTTCGTCCTCCACGGTGTTTATTTTTATTCGGCATTGTAAAACATTTTAACAAAAACAAAAAGAAAGAAAGAAACCTCCTTTTTTTTTAAGCGGTAAACAATAGAGGTTGAAAAAAAAAATTGGAAGAAAAGAGAAATTAATAAACGAAAGAAAAGCTCTAATTTAGTTTTTCCCTTTTCCTATTTTCCAAAGCCAGTTTTACTCTACGCTCGATTTCTTTACATTTATTTACGAGAGCTAATTCGGCATTGGCTTCGTTCTGCTTCTTAATTTTCAAATAGACACAAAAAAAATAAATAAAATAGCAAAATAATCGATCAGGCAATTATTATTTTGTTATTTTGACTTTAAGAGTTCGACAACAATTTTCTACCTTTTTTCGGCAGCTACTTGGGTCTCAACTTTGTTCGTTAAGGTCTTAAAGAATTCGGAAAATTCTTCCCAAGAGTTTAGAGGGCTTGCGGAATTTTCTAATCGCGTTTCACTGCTATTAGCGGATGCTCTGGCCAACGCTAGAATTCTATTTAAATTATCGTCACTAAGAATTCTTGCTTCAGTTTTAGCGAGATCCTTAAACTTCGTCAACCTGACTATCTTTGGGTTTCCACCTCGGCATTTATATTTCTTAGGCATTGTAGAACATTTTGTTCATTATAATTACTAATTGAATTAAAACAAGAAAACTCTTCTTCCGTCAGTAGAAAATTTTATTTGGCTTTTAATGAATTTCTGGAGCCCCCATTAATTAAAATAGGGTCATCACATACTTTCCACTTCTTTTCCAAAAGTGGAATTGAGAAAGAAAATTTAAATAAAACTTTCTTTTTCAATTTCAGAAACTTAACCTTGAACTGACCTTAAAGAAAATTCTTCTTCTATTCTTTTGATAAGATAAAGGAATTTTAATTAGTAACAAATTATTTCTCTGCTATTGGCCAAAACCTTGCGTCAACCTTAAATGAGGTTCTGGAGCCCCCACTAATTAAAATAGGGTCGTCACATACTACTCACTACCAGTTATTGCAATAAAATTAATTAATAAAATTTCTTTTATAATTAATTTTTTTTTACACGGGTTTAAGACAATGCAAAGAAATTAAAGAAAATTAATTGAGAAGAAAAAATAATGTAATAGTAAAATAATAAGAAAAAAAATTTTCTTCCGTCAACAAGAAACCAAATTAAACCTTAAATGAGGTTCTGGAGCCCCCACTAGTTAAAATAGGGTCATCACATACTACTCACTACCAATTCAATTATGAAACTGAAAGAGAAAAAAATTTTATTCTCAATAAAAACTTTCGTTTTCAGTTTCTTTTTAATTCAAGTTGACAAGAAAGAGAATTAATTTTCTCCTACCAAAAAAAATTCAATGCCACTGAAAATAGTATAATGAAATTTTAACACTTTGAAAGAGGAACAAAATACAAATTACTAAAATTTTCCTGAAAATTAAGAAAAGAAAATTCTTCTCCCGTCAGTAGAAATTCAGAATAACCTTAAATGAGGTTCTGGAGCCCCCACTAGTTAAAATAGGGTCATCACATACTACTCACTACCAGTTAAACAATAAAAGTACAAGGAAAATCTTAAAAGATATTTTCTTGTAATTTCTTCAAAACTTAAACTGACACTAAAAGATTCCTCCTTAATCAACTTCACACGCAGGAAAAATTATAAATTCGAAATTATTTAGAATTGAATAAGATAAAACAAAGAAGAAACCAAAAAAAAATTTAAAAAAAAAAAATTTTTTTTTTTCAAAATTTTTCTTTCTTTTTGAAAATTCAAAATGGGGCTGGGCAAATACGTGAGAAAGATCCCACCGCTGCCACCATCAGCTTGTTACGAACCAAAAAAAATAATTATATAATAAATTAATTATTATCCGAAAACAAATTTGGATAACCAAAATTTAAAATATAGAAAATTTTTCTTACTGGACAATTTGAGAGAGTGTCTACCGCGCGCCTGCGGAGGTTCGCCGGAGGAACCAAGCTGCCAGAGCCGAGTGGCCCTGTTTTTTCTTTTTTTGTATGGGTTCGTTATTCCCTCTTTTAAAAGAATTTGCCAAGCAACTCCCTTTTGATTTGTAAATTTAAAATAATGTGAGTAATTAAAGGAAAAATTATTACAGAATAAAACACAGAAATTATCAATAAAAGGTCACAATTTATTGAAAAATAAAATTTTAAGTAAGAAAATTTACAGAAAAGACACAAGAGAAATTAATGTAAAATTAGAACGATACATTTGTACTCACTCAATCTCCTTAAAACAATTTTCTTATATTCTACCGTCGGAACCTGATGGTTTCGGCGGGCGAAGATTTGCCTTGAAAATTTTTTCCTTATCGCTAGGCCTCTCAAATTTGGGTGGCCTAGGCACCACACACGCACAAATAAATCTCACGATTTGAAGAAAAGAAAAATTTCAAAACAGCACGCACTTATGCACTATTTTTAATTTCTTTTACTTTATTCAAAATTTAGTCCGTGAATTTAAATTTATTTCGCGAAGTTTTTAATTATTAACAAAACTCAAAATTTTAATTTTTTTTTAAATTTCAAGATGGCGAAAATAATTAAATTAGGTCGGGCTTCACTAATGTGAAGCTTTTGCCTTTTTATTTATTTTCGTCTGTCCTAAAATCTTAGACACTATCTCGTAGTGGTCTTTTAGACAAGGGGCCGATTAACAGACGGGCGCGTCCCGGCGTTTCGCAATCCGTTGATGCCTCCAAGAGGAGCTTACTGAGAGAGCGAAAGTTGTACTGCGATTTTGAAAAATGTTAATTGCTCCTCTAGTCCTCGCTTCTAAATCTGGGGGAAGATTTGGGATTAAAAGAGGTGGTTGTGGGAGTAGAAGTAGGGTTGGAACTTAAGGCCCATTGGTCAGGGAGGTTTTTGCTGACTTGCGAATCTCACGCTTAGCCTGAGAACGGAAAGCCGTCAGGGAAAATTTGATACTTTTCTGGAATTATTATTTTCAAATAATTCCATAAAAGAAAAAAAATTTAAAAAAATTAAAATAAAAAAAATTGTTTATCATTGTTGTTATTAAAATAGCATTATTTATAATTATAATTAATATCATTATTAATAATTATAAATGAAATTGCACTAAAATTAGTGCTGGTGTTCTAGTTATAATTGTTCGATAACTAAGAAACACCATATAACTTTGGAGTGTGTGACAAAATTTAAAAATTTTCCTTTTATTTAGTTGAACTTGAAAAGAAATAATACTTAATTCAAGTCATTGCACGTGCGTCTGTTTAGCAGGCTAGAAAAGTGAAATTTGATACTTTTCTGGAATTATTATTTTCGAATAATTCCAAAAGTAAAAAAAAATTTAATAATAAAAGAAATTAATAATTAATAAAAATTGAGAAGAAAGAAAAAAAAATTATTTATTGCTATTATTAATAAATAACTTAATTATTTATTAATAATATTGCACTAATAATTAGTGCTGGTGCTCTGGTTATAATTGTTCAATAATCTCAGAAACACCTCATAATTTTGAATGGGGAAAATAGTTTTGAATAAATAATTTCCCTTTATTTTGTTGGGTTTAAAAGGATATAATATTTTATTCGAATCGTTGCACGTGCGTTTGTTTGAAAGCACATGGGGCCTAGGGGAAAAGGGAAGGATGGAACGAAGAAGAAGAAGCAACGAGTAGAGGCCAACTATGTATGAGTGGTCTGTACCATATGTAGAATGCATGTGTGCGTGCCGCTATGCTAGTGCCGTCTTAAGGAATCATGTGTATGCGTGCGTATTGCCATGGCCACCCAAAGATGTATAGGTTGAAAAGGCGACGTACATACATATGATTATTTTCTTTCTTATAATTTTCAATTACAATTTTATCTTATAAAAAATTACTTCTAAGGTATACGCAACAAAACAACAGCAATATGCAGAATATCCAAGGATATCCGAACTAAAAATATGCAGGATATCACAGGATATCCATATGTAACTTCTATGAAACCTAAAGTAAAAATACACGGGATATCCAAGGATATCCATAGATAAATTCAAGTAATAGTTAAATAAAATAATTGGGATATCCAAGAATATTCCCATGTAAATACATACAATATTAAAGCAAAAATAATTAGGATATTCAAGGATATTCACATATAAATGCTCGTAATAATAAGACTAAAATAATTGAGATATCCAAGGATATCCATAGATAAATTCAAGTAATAGTTAAATAAAATAATTGGGATATCCAAGAATATTCCCATGTAAATACATACAATATTAAAGCAAAAATAATTAGGATATTCAAGGATATTCACATATAAATGCTCGTAATAATAAGACTAAAATAATTGAGATATCCAAGGATATCCATAGATAAATTCAGGTAATAATCCAATAAATAACTAGGATATTCAAGGATATCCTGAAATAAATGCCCATAATAATTAAACTAAAATAATTGAGATATCCAAGGATATCTTCAAGCAGCTTTTAGTAGTAAAAAAAAATTCCTGAAAATCATCAATTTTGTTTAACTAGTCTTTTAATTCTAGTTATAATGAAAGCGCTCAAATAGCCCAACTTCGTTTCCGGTGCGGTGCTGATGTAAGCTTATGCTTCGTGATATCTCGGGGTATCATTTTTCAACCGAGCGTAGGTTTTGAAGGAATTTGGAGGAGACCGTAGTGCTAATTATTTTAGAAAATTAGTTTAAGCAAAACAAATAGTTTAAAGGTCAAGAAATAGTTTTTATTTAATTTAATTAATTTTATGTTAGGTTACATCGTAACAAACATACAAAATGGTAGTAATCTGTCCTAATCGTCGTAGTTTTCGGAATATTGTTTCAGAAAATCTACGAGAACTATATGGCTTCTTTCTAAACTGCCATTTGTTTGAGGTCTATATCCTGAAGCAGTAACTTGGTGAACTCCAAAGATTTTAGATAGTTTTCTCATGAGTTTACTTATGAATCCTCCTCCTTTATCAGCTAAAATTATTTTAGGAGCTCCATATTTGGAGTATAGTTCTGCGGCTACGGCATGTGCTATTGTTGTAGTTGAAACATCAGGGATTGCTACTGCAATACAATATTTTGATAGATGATCCTGCATGGTAAGTATGTGGCAATTACCATCAGGAGTCATAGGAAGTTTTCCTACTGTATCCAAGGATACTTTATCAAAAGCATCTAATGGGGTGTCCGTAATTAGCATTGGTTCTCTGGTTTTTACTCGAACCAGTTTTTGTTCTTGACAAGTAGGACATATTCTTATGAATTCAGTTACTTGATCCTTGAGACCAGTCCAAAAGAACTTCTCACGTATTCTTCGATAAGTTTTTGTTACTCCTTTATGTCCTCCAATCTTACTGTTATGGTATTCTTTGATTATATCTTCTCGTATTTCTTCATTTGGAATTGTAGCTTGACTATAACATATAGTGACTTTTATGTCGCTAATTTGGAAAATTGTTTCTATCATGTGTAAAAATTCTCCTTTCATTAATTCGTCAGTTAGGTCTTTCCTTCTGGAAATTCTGATTTCCTTTGAATTTTCTTTTTGCAAAATGATTTTTAAATTTTGTAATGCGTCGAGAACATCTTGTTTCAATAGTGGATCAAAGTGATTATGTTTTACTATCAAAGTATAAATTTTATGTTGTCCTCGCGGAGTAATGAGTATTTGTCCCTTTTGAGGATTTTTGAATTTTATTTCTTGAGGATCAATTGCTCCAATGTCAATGAGTAATCTTCCAGTAGGGGTTACAAATTCGCAATCTGCGGATAGGAAATGAGCGTAGTTGTTTCGATAGTAAGTTAAGTTTTCCCTACAGCTGTTTATGTTTTTTGTTAAGAAATCTTTTGCATTGTCTTTTAATTTTTGAATTTCTGGTGGAATACTAACAATAGATGTTTCTAATTTTGGCGTGACCGTTTGGGTTTTTAGTGATTCGTTAGGTGATAGTTGATTTTCTCTATCTTCTTCTTCGGATTCAGAAGTTTCTTCTCTTATTACAGGATGTTTATAAGGTGTTGATATTGCAAGAGGTTGATTAAAGCTTAAAGGTGTTATTGATTTTCTTGTTTGGTCTGCAAAAGTTAAATTCTTTCCTTTATATAATTCTTCTGTCGTTTGCTTCTTTTTACTTACGTTATCGCTTTCTAGGTTTTGTATCATGTCAGTTAATTCTTGTATCTCCCTATGTGTACCTTTTAGAATTTCGTTTAGCTTTTCCGCAAAATCCGAATGGCTCCCAGGTATATATTCGTTAGCGGCTTTGTGGACGTCAGAATCATCATCTCCAACCGAGGCATTACGCCAATCTCTTGCTGGTAATTCTTCTTCTGTCAACCAATCTTCATGTTGGGCCATTGATTCATCAAATAAGGCAATCGATTTTTCTAATTCCTTTGCTATTTCTTTTCTAGTTTTTTGAAATACATCTTGTTCTTCTTCAGATGAACTTTCTTCGCTTCCACTTATCGGTGGGCTTACTATTTTTACTACTCCTTTATTTTCTGTGGTTGGTTTGGCGATGATTTCATACGGTTCAAAAGGTATGACGGGGGGTGCACCTTTTGGAGCATATGGATCATACAAGGGAGTAGGTATGACTAAACTAGGTAGAACGCTAGTGCTTTTCTTGCGTATAGGTGGTTTCTCACTTTCCTCTGAATCGGAACTTGAAGATGTATCTTCTATAATTTTGGTTTTTATAGGTCGTGGTTGGTTTTTATTTCGCTGAGAGACACATTGTCTAATTGAGCTAGTGTCTAATAATTTTGTATTTGTGGTAGATTTCTTTACAGGTTTTATAATGCCTTTAATTTTTGTTGGTTGTTTAAGAATTCCTTGTTTTTGAGTTGACGTGCTAGCAATTCCTGAATTTGTGGATGGAGCTGTAGGTTTAGGATCTTTAGATTGTCTGGTCTGCACAAGAATTCTTGCTCGTTTCTTTATTTTCGGTTCTTCTATTACGGTTTCGATAGGATTTCTTGATAAGGCGTCCGCATTATGATTTAATTTTCCTGGTTTGTATTTAAATTCGTATTCGTAATCTCTTAGTTTTAATCTCCAACGAACTAATCTTTGTCCGGGGTCTTTAATAGAGTCAATCCATTTTAGAGGTTCGTGGTCGCTAACTAATGTAAACTTTTTACCGTAAATATATGGTCTAAAATGATTAACCGCGTAAAGAACGGCTAAACATTCTTTTTCAGTAGTAGAATAGTTTTGTTCGGGAGCATTTAAAACTCTTGAAAGGTATGCTATTGGTAGATCGATGCCATCCTTGTCTTGACTTAAAACGGCGCCTACTGCAAAGTCTGAAGCATCCGTTGTTATGGTGAACATTTTAGTATAATCGGGATATTGTAGTATGGGGCTATTGCATAACATAGATCTGAGTTCCTTAAAACTCTTATCTTGTTCTAGTCCCCACTCGGAATTGACGTTCTTTTTCAATAAGTTTGACAGTGGTTTTGCTTTTGCGGAGAAGTCTTTTATGAATCTTCTATAATAACCAGCGAGGCCTAGAAATTGCTTTACATTTCTGGGGGTTTTTGGTGTTGGAAATTGTTATACCGCTTCTATCTTTTTTGGATTCGGTTTAACTCCATCACTACTGATTATGTGTCCCAGATAAGCTACTTCTCTACAGAGAAATTCGCATTTTTCGGGTTGTAATGTCAAATTTGCTTCCTTTAGTCTTTGCAATAAGCGTTTTACTTTTGTGCCATGTTCATCTAAATCTTCAGCGTATATTACTATGTCGTCTAGGTAAACAAATAATTCTACACCTTGTAATCCAAGTAATACTTGATCCATCAATCTTTGAAATGTTGCTGGTGAATTTTTTAGTCCCATTGGCATTCTAACGTATTCGTAATGTCCATGTACTGTTGAAAATGCTGTCTTCTGCCTATCCTTTGGATCTAGTTCTATTTGATGAAATCCGCTTGCTAAATCAAAAACTGAAAAGTACTGTGCTTGTCCCAGGGAATCAATTACGCTAGTAATATGAGGCAGTGGGTAAAAGTCACCTACTGTTTTGTCGTTAAGAGCTCTGAAATCTATAACTATTCTCCATTTTTTATTTCCCGTAGCATCAATTTTCTTGGGTACGATGAGTAATGGTGAATTGTAAGGCGAAGCAGAAGGTTTTATTGCTCCTTCTGAATTCATTCGATCAATGACCTTGTCTATTTCTTCTTTTTGAGCAGGAGAGAATCTATAGGGTCTGGTATGAATTGGAATTTCATCTATAGTTATAATTTTGTGTTGTATTTTATAGGTTGGTTTTAAAGGTTCTCCTGTTAAGTGAAAACTTTCAGGAAACTCTCTTACTATATCCTTGACATGTTCTTGTTCTTCCTCGTTTAAATGATCTAATCTTAGATTGTCAATAATAGCTGAAATGCGATCTATTGGTTCTTCATAATCTTCATCTGAGGAGTCCTCATCTATTTCTTCGCCTGGTAATGGATAGTATTCGAAAGGTATGAGTTCTTGGGGCGGGACATCTATTTCCACGTCTTCTGTTGTGGTATTTATCGCAAAAATGTGACACAATCCATTGTTGTTGCTTACTATACCTTCTCCTATTATTAGGCCTTCCTCTGTTTTTATTAATGGTAAATAACCTTCTTCTACATCTTTATTTGATACTTCTATTGGTATTACTTGTCGGCCCCTGGCTTTGATCGTTAATCCTCTTCTTTTGTTTTCTTTATTTTCCACTAGATTTTCTCTGCATGTGATTGATTCTGCGTCTTAAAAGAATATGGGGTTTACCGGATTTGCGTGAGTAACAATAGAATTATGCCAAAAGGAAATTTCTGCCTTTTCTTGTCGAAGATATTCCCGTCCTAATATGCCGTCGGACTGCAAGGGAAATTCTGAAGACACTACTTGAAAGGTAATAGGTTTTTTATTTACATTGACTTGGACTGTTCCAAGTGTAGGTATTTTTACTGGGGCTATTCCTTTAAGTTGTATGGCTACGTTTATTGTTACGTTTAAGTCTGGTTGTAAAATGTCCAACTTTATTAAATTTACGTCGGCACCAGTGTCAACTAGTAGTGATGCCTCTGAATTTAGAAAATCTGGAGATTTTAAAATTATTACTGGGGATTCTTTGCTGTGTTGAGCTTGCTAGATTGTTCTTGTTTTTGTAGTATCCTCACAGTTGCTTGACGCTCTTGTTTTTCCTGAATCGTCGTCGCGTCTGTCCGTCGAGCTGGATAGGAGTTTAAATGTTTTTCGTTGTTTGGAGCTGGAGATTGAGCACGTGGGGGTGTCTTAGATCCTCCATATGAGTTTTTATGTCCGTCCATTCTTTGTGGTTGTGGATAAAACGGGTAAGGATGATAGGGCATGAATGGTGGTTGATTAAATTGATTAGGATAATAGGGGTAAGGTGAATAAAATCCAGCAACTGATTGTTGCGGTGGAGGTAAAATGGGTTGCTTTAAGATTCCTATGGGAGTAGGAGAGTGAGAACGGGGTATGTTTGACTCGGTCTCAGGATTAAAGCGTACACGAGGGCTCGGACTCCTATTTCTAGCCTCAAAATTAGAATTATAAGTCTTATTTTCGCTCGGCTGCTGATATCTCGATACATGATAAATATAATTATTTTTCTCTGCTTGATGTTGGTGTCTTATTTCAAATTGTAGTGCAGCTTCTACAGCATCTTTTATGTTTCTTATATTGCGTGCTTCTATTAATCTTGCAATAGAATCGGGTAGTCCATTAATGAATGCTTCTAAGGCGCAATCGTTTAAGGGTTCTAACATGTTTTTCATTTTGTCTGCGCCATATGAGTTTACGAGGGCAGAAGTAGCTCCGGCTACCAAAAGAGTTAATCTATCATAAAATTCGCTAACACTTTCACCCCGGGTCATACGAATTGTGGATTTCTCATGAAGATACCATACATAAGACTTTTTCGGAGCATATCTTTGTTTTAAATGTTGAATTAGATCGTCAAGAGTGTCAAAGGTTTTACCATATGTGCTGTCGCGTGCGACACCTTTTAATTTGGATAACACAAGTTTAATATATTGTTTTTCACAATTAATGGGAATAGAAGATTCCCCGTTAGTTATATCTTCAATAAATTCTCTTAAAGGCATGTTTTTACCATCATAAAAAGGAATATGCATAGTTCCTTGTTGGAGTGCAAAGCATTCCGTCATGGTAGTAATCATAGGGTCATTATTGGTAGATTCGTTATCGTCAGTCATTTTGCTGATTTGATTGCCTATTTTCATATGAATTTAACTAATTTATTATCTAAATTTCGTTAATAATTTCAAAATTGAAGGGTAACCCTAAAACGCCGGCTATGTCCGTAAAACCAGTATAACTAATAGAGTGAAATTCTAAAACCGTGTGATTAACACAAACGTGAGCTTGCCCTAAGGTATTTATTGTACCTTCTCTGAGAGAGAGAGTTTTAGTGAAGTCAATTCCAAAGAAAGAGTTTAATTCTTTGTTTTTTATTAAATTTATAGGTAATGAATGATCGATAATAAATTTTGCTTCAAAATCCTTAAAGAATGTTGATTTTAATAAGATAAGTGGGTATAAATTATTGTATCTTTCTATGAAATAGAAATATGAACTCATGAGGGGTTCGCTTGTGGAGACCGCTTAAAGGCTTAAGCCTATTAAGTGCAGTTGTTTCCGCGGTATGGGCGTCCGACTTGACTCGACTTGACTCGACTTGAACTACTGCGAGTGAACCGCGCGCGAAGTCAGTGAGTAGTTAGAGTCAATCGTATGATTTTCGCGCTATATTTGAATTTGAATTTATTAATATTTTTATGAAATTCTCGTTTAATATGAATTACTTCCATTTATTATTAATTAGACTCAATGCGGTTGGACTTTTAGCTATTGCTTCAATACTTTTTAAGATTAATTTTCTCTTTGTGTCTAGAGTCCAGCTCTCGCCTCGAGAATTTATTTCGTTTTGAAAATAATCAAAATGGCAAACTTGATCAAGACTAGCGGCTCCTAAAATTGCAATAATGTTAGAATCGCTTTGGTAATCTACAACTTCGAATGTGGTTAAAATTTCGCCAATTATTTCTTTTTCACTAGTAAATGAGTTTATTATATTTATAGGTATATTTACTTCACCAATAGTTTGAATTTCGTTGTTACAAAGTGAATAAGTTATTTTCTTATTAATATTAACAGAAGTGACTAGCTCTGATCTTTTGATTAAATTTTTAGGTATTGTAGGATCAAGAGCGTAATATTTATCTTGAGAAATAATATATTTAGAATTAAATTTATCAGTTGGGTAGATACAAGGTGTTCCCGTGTATTTATGCATGTGATTGCCTGAATTTATTTTTTGTTTTAATGGTTTTATTAATTGAACGTATTAGACTTTTCTATTAAATATACTTAATGTCGTTGGATTTTGAGTTATTGCTTCAAGACCGCTTTTAAATCTATCTATTATTATATCCTTATTCCAATTTCCGTCTTGACCAACTATTTTGTTTTGAAAATAATTAAATTGACAAAATTGATCGAGCGTAGCGGCTCCTAAAATTGCAATTATATTAGAATTGGTTTGATAATTAACTACACCAAATTTTAAGGATACTTTTTCGCTTAATTCTCCTTTTGTGTAATATTCGTCCGTTGTGTAAACTGGTAAAATTACTTCGCCAATAGTTTGAATTTCTCCTTTAAAAAGTGAACGAGTTTTGTTTTTGTCAATATTAACAAAAGATTCTAATTCAGAACTCTTTATAAGATTAATCGAAATAGTAGGATCAATAAGAAATCTTTTCTTTTGAGATATACAATGATGAGATATAAAATGTCCACTTGGATAATTAAAGGCAGAATTCAAATATTTATGCATATGTGTATGTCTTAATCCTTGGTCGATCGTCTGATTTGAAATAGATTATACTACTGTGAGACCGTCGCCTAAAGGCGAGATACAGTAGTTTAAGTAAAAGCAATTTCTTGTCCAAAGGGGACTCGCGCCTAATTTGAATTGTATAAATTACACACTGTCTTATGAGAACCACAAAAAAACGATTAAAAGGATTAAGGTTGCAATGAAAACACTTGCATAAACAAAACACATGATCGAATCACTATTATTTTATGAATCTTAGCTTTATTTACATTAATTTGAGTGTTTTTAATAGAGTTTTTCCTATAATTCTTGAAAGTTTAGTATCTATTTTTATATTGACAGTATGAAATTGTATTTCTTTATTTAATATTAAAAACTTTATTATCTCAAATATAGAGTGGAAATATTAAATTTATTATTAATTTTTGACTGTTCAACAAGGTTTGAATACTTTATTATGTTTTTTTTTGACAAGATAAAAGTTTGATGAAGAATTACATAAAATATTGCTGATTTATTCTAAAAATTATAAGAATAATTTATAATAGTGTTATTTTGATGATTAATTGTTAAATTTGACATAGATGTTTATTTCTTCTTTTGAATACAATTATTTGTGTAATTCGAATTTTACTATGAGACTTACTTTTTATTATTTAATATATTTTCAGTATTATTTAAAAGTGCTTCGAAAAAGTCCGAAAATTCTTGTTGTGTTTTTAATGTTCTTACTTCTAATAATTTTTCTATGGTTTCTGAGGATTTTTCCTGTTGTCTTTTTTGAACTTTTCGTCCTCCTCTATTCCTGGGCTTTTTGAAGACTTGGTCCTCGTTTTGCATGTTAGTTAAACTGTAAGAAAAGACATTTTGTCTTTTAATTTGTCTAACTGGTTGTTTTTATGATTGATTAAAAAGAAAATCAATTATTAAAGTGAAACAAAAGAGATCCCCGCCGAACCGCGTAGAATTTCAGCTTATTAAGGTCGAAATTCGCCGAAAAGGAGTAAAATAACCTCAATTATGTTTCAACTTAATTAATTTTCAATTGTTATCTTTAAATTAACAAATTCACCGAAAAGGCGTAAAATGTTACTTTCAAAGATTAATTGTTAAAGTGTAATGAAATCGTTTTATTATCAATTCCGCAAAAGCAAAATTGCAAGGTCGAAATTCGCCGAAAAGGCGTAAAATCAACCTTTTAAAACGATAAATGTGTAGTAAAGTAATGTAATTGTGTAATTGTATGAATTTTGTCAAGCTAATATTTTATCCTAAGTGTAATTTTAATTTTAACTTGCACCACGTGAATGGAAAGAAAAGGCTTCGTATAACTCCTAACCGCGAGCAGAAACAACGATTCTAAGTGTTAATATTAAATTACTTGCACAATAACCGAGTCCAATTCTATCCGCAATTGCCGATTAAAGAAAGGAGTAATCTATTAGTTGAACGATGTTGAAAATGAATTTTAAAGAGTGAATTTAATGAAGTTCGTATATTTTTGGAATACTTATTATTTATTAACAAAAGTAGCAAATCCCACCGCTGCCACCAAATCAGCTGTTACGACCCGAGCTAAGGTTAGGTTAGTTTACTAATTTATTAGTAAAGTTGGAGACAAGTTGCTGATTAGTCAAGTTGGTAAGACTTGACATTTATTTTTAAGTGTGGATTCGTTTGACTTTAAAAGAACTACGGGTTCTCGTTAATTAAACATATGCACATTCCTTATTAATAACGTTTATTCATTAAATAATTTGACAGTTAACAATATGAATCTTACTTACAATTTGTTGCGTGGTAAGAAGAATGATACAGTTAATAGGCTGCAACCAGCTATACTTCGCCGCTTACAGGGATGGTTTTATAATCTTTAATTTTCAGTTCGAGTTTTAGCACTTAATAGCACTAAACGACTATTTTTAACAGTTAATTCACTGATTCTAAGTGTTGTATCGAACACCGTACCTTGGCACAAAAGAAAACTTGTTTTCTTAATGTTTCGAAATAACTTGCACTAATTTGATTAAAAATTAGAAAGAAAACAGTGAAAAAGACTGTTAATGATACGACGACTGTATTAATTAAGATTGCTAATTATTAGAGCTAATTACTTCTTGATAAAGAAAACAAGTCTTCTTTTTATTAAACACCGAAGTTAACAACTCAATTAAACGATCGAAGGGCCGACTCACAACACTGTTCGGGCAGAAGCTCACCGGAGTATTTGACGACTGTTAACAATTAGAACGGGGTTTATATAGTGCAAAATTGCTTACTCGATTGGGGATGAGACATGAAAAAGTCACGTACTCTAGTCTATTCCTAGAAAACAAGCATTCTAGCGGGTCTTAGAAATGTCATGTTCTGTATCGTTTTTCGTTAATTTTGCAATTATGGATACAGTTTTTCGTGCATTTTGCTGATTTGTTATAGACAAGAAATATGACACTCGTTTTTATAGTTAATCTTAGTTTTCTATGTTTTGTCTAGTCGATTTTCGCATTCCAAACGATTTCTAAAAATCACGTACTCTATATCATTTTTCGTTAATTATAGTTATTGGTATCATATTTCATATGCTTTGTTAACATTGTCGTAGACAAGTAATATGACACTCGCTTTATTAATTAATTAGTAATGCATTTTACGCTCATTTTCTATGTAACATATAAGTTAAGAACAATATTTGAATCTCGAGTCTAGTGTTTAATTTGAGAAGCTTCACATAGTCATATCACTTGTCGCGACTTATGGTAAGCGAACGACAGAAGGTTAATTACCATGAGTGTAGATAATGAACCGGCCGCCGACCACTTATCGCACTGCTCTAGATCACGGTCGATTATAACTTCAATTGTCTTAGGTGGTAATTCATCCGCGCAGCTTACTAATTTATCATACAGGATTTCTATGTTCATTCCATATATATATATATATATATATATACATACATACATACACATATTCAATTGCTAATTATTACGCAATATTATAATTATAATTATGTTTCATTTAATAAGTTTACAACTATAATATATTAACTTTAATAATAACCCACAATTATACATGTATATATATATCAAAAAAGTTATATCTAGGGATGTAACAATCAATAGGTTTGTTTTGTGACTGGCAATATTATTAAAAAAAATTTAATTACCATTATTTTATTATTAATATGTGAAATAATTAAATTACAATTGAACCCAAATCGATAATCTCCGATTCGATAAGACTGTTTCTTTAGGTTGCAAACTAGGAAAAGTAGAAAGCATAGTGAGGTTCTGCAGTGTCTATCAGTAACGTATACCTAAAAGGATCTTTGTGCCCGATGTACTTCATATACATAACCGGAAAAATAAATTTGTATTTTTTGTTTATCAATAATTTATTATTAATTAATTTCATTATATTCTATTATTAACAATACTATTCGACAATTATTAATTTTTAAAAATTTCAAATTCCAAAGAAAGATGTACATGCATAAAATACTATGTACGGCCCTCTTTGTTTTCATTTTTACGTTCCGCAAGAAAAACCACCTAGAATAGAGATTCAATCATTTTTGGTCGTTTTCTAAAACCTTTGTCCGCCATTTAGTAATTTATTTTATTTTTGCTTATTTAATAAAAATAACATTAAATTCGTAATTAGCGGACAGGAAAACCCACTAGAATAGAATTTCAATTAATTTCGAGGGTTTTTAAAAAAATTCGTCCGACATTTTGGATCCACCATTTTACAATTTATTTTATTGTTGCTTATTTATTAAAAATAACTTTAAATTCATAATAAGGGACCCGAAAAACCCCTGAGAAATAAGTTTTTAGCCATTTTGATCGATCCACAATTTCGTATGTTCTGTGATAATACGGCTCGTATTTATTTTTCTTTACTTCTCTTAGTACATAAGCTTTATCTCCTATTTTTCCTAAAAAGGGTTTTACTTTTTTGTCGTAGTTTTTTTGGATTTAAGCTTGGACTGTATAAGATTTTTCGTGGCCATGTTTCTTATCTCTGTTAGCCTCGATAATTATTTAACTAAATAGGACATGTAAGTTTAGGGTTTTCCTTCTGAAGGAAAGGAAGTAGGAGTTCTGGCTATTTTTCCGAATACTAATTCGAAAGAAGTGAAGTTTGTTGCTTCATGAACCGAGGTGTTATAAGCAAACATACAAAATGGTAGTAATTTGTCCCAATCGTTGTAGTTTTCAGAATATTGTTTTAGAAGATCTACGAGAACTATATGGCTTCTTTCTAAACTGCCATTTGTTTGAGGTCTGTATCCTGAAGTTATAACTTGTTGAACTCCAAAGATTTTAGACAATTTTCTAATGAGTTTACTTATGAAGCCTCCTCCTTTATCAGTTAAAATTGACTTAGGAGCTCCATATTTAGAATATAATTCTGCAGCTACAGCATGTGCTATTGTTGTGGTTGATACATCAGGGATTGCTACTGCGATACAATATTTTGATAAATGGTCTTTCATGGTAAGTATGTGGCAATTACCATCCGGAGTCGTAGGAAGTTTTCCTACTGTGTCTAAGGATACTCTATCAAAAGCATCTAATGGAGTGTCAGTAATTAACATAGATTCTCTTGTTTTTACTCGAACAAGCTTTTGTTCTTGACAAGTTGGACATTTTCTTATGAATCCAGTTACTTGATCCTTACGACCAGTCCAAAAGAATTTCTCACGTATTCTTCGATAAGTTTTTGTGACTCCTTTATGTCCTCCAATCTTGCTGTTATGGTATTCTTTGATTATATCTTCCCGAATTTCTTCTTTTGGAATTGTTGCTTGACCATAACATATAGTGACTTTTATGTCGCTATTTTGGAAAAATTGTTTCTAGCATGTGTAAAAATTCTTCTTTCATTAATTCGCCAGTTAGGTCATTTTTTCTGGAAATTCTAATTTCCTTTGAATTTTCTTTTCGAAGAATGATTTTTAAGTTTTGTAATGCATCGAGAACATCTTGTTTCAATAGTGGATCAAAGTGATTATGTTTTACTAGTAAAGTATAAATTTTATATTGTCCTCGAGGGGTAATTAATATTTGTCCCTTTTGAGGATACCTTAATTTTATCTCTTGTGGGTCAATTGCTCTAATGTCAATAAGTATTCTTTCAATCGGGGTTACAAATTCGCAATCTGCGGACAGGAAATGAGAGTAGTTATTTTCGATAATAAGTTAAGTTTTCTCTACAACTGTTTATGTTTTTTTTAAGAAATTTTTTACATCGTCTTCTATTTTTTGAATTTCTGGTGGAATACTAGCAATAGATGTTTCTAATTTTTGGCCTAACTGTTTGATTATTTAGTAATTCGTTAGGTGACGATTGATTTTCTCTATCTTCTTCTTCGGATTCAGAAGATTCTTCTCTCATTACTGAATGTTTAAAAGGTGTTGATATTGCAAGAGGTTGATTAAAGCTTAAAGGTGTTATTGACTTCCTTGTTTGGTCTGCAAAAGTTACATTTTTTCCATTATATAATTCTTCTGTCGTTTGCTTCTTTTTACTTACGTTATCGCTTTTAATGTTTTGAATCATGTCAGTTAATTCTTGTATCTCCCTATGTGTACCTTTTAGAATTTCGTTTAGCTTTTCCGCAAAATCCGAATGACTTTCAGGTTTCTTACTTTCCTCTGTGTCGGAGCTTGAAGAATTATCTTCCGTAATTTTGGTTTAATGGGTCGTGGTTGGTCTTTATTTCGTTGAGAAACGCGCTGTCCAATCGAGCAAGTTTCTAGCAATTTTGTATTCGTAGTAGATTTATTTGTAGGTTTTATTATGCTTTAAATTTTTGTTGATTGTTTAAGAATTTCTTGTTTTTGAATTGACGTGCTGGCCATTCCTGAACTTGTGGATGGAGCTGTAGGCTTAGGATTTTTAAATTGTCTGGTTTGTACAAGAATTCTTGCTTGTTTCTTCATATTCGGTTCTTCTATTACGGTTTCAATGGGATTTCTTGATAGGGGGTCTGCATTATGATTTAATTTTTCTGGTTTGTGCTTAAATTCGTATTCGTAATTTCTTAGTTTTAATCTCCAACGAACTAGTCTTTGTCCGGGGTCTTTAATTGAGTCAATCCATTTGAGTGGTTCGTGGTCGCTAACTAATGTAAACTTTTTACCGTAAATATATGGTCTAAAATGATTAACCGCGTAAAGAACGGCTAAACATTCTTTTTCAGTAGTAGAATGCTGAATTTTTTAGTCCCATTGGCATTCGAACGTATTCATAATGTCCACGAACTGTTGAAAATGCTGTTTTCTGTCTATCCTTCGGATCTAATTCTATTTGATGAAATCCACTTGCTAGATCAAAAACTGAAAAATGCTGTGCTTGACCCAGGGAATCAATTAGGCTAGTAATATGAGGCAGTAGGTAAAATTAACCTACTGTTTTTAATTAAGAGCTCTGAAATCTATAACTATTCTCCATTTTTTCTTTCCCGTAGCATCAATTTTCTTGGGTATAATAAGTAGTGGTGAATTTTAAGGTGAAGCAGAAGGTTTTATTGCTCCTTCTGAATTCATTCGATCGATGACCTTATCTATTTCTTCTTTTTGGGCAGGAGAAAATCTATAAAGTCTAGTATGTATTGGAAGTTCGTCTACAGTTATAATTTTGTGTTGCACTTTATTGGTTGGTTTTAAAGGTTCTCCGGTTAAGTGAAAACTTTCGGGAAACTCTCTTACCATGTCTTTGACATGTTCTTGTTCCTCAGCGTTTAAATGATCTAATCTTAGATTGTCAATAATAGCTGAAATGCGATCTATTAGTTCTTAATATTCTTCATCTAAGGAATCCTCATCTATTTCTTCGCCTGGTAATAGATAATATTCGAAAGATATGAGTTCTTAGGACGGAACATCTATTTCCACGTCTTCTACTGTGGTATTTATCGTAAAAATGTGTCACAATCCATCGTTGTTGCTTACTATGACTTCTTCTATTATTAGACCTTTTTCTGTTTTTATCAGTTGTAAATAACCTTCTTTTACATCTATATTTGATACTTCTATTGGTATTACTTGTCTCTTCTTGATGTTGATGTCTTATTTCAAATTGTATTGCATCTTCTACAGCATCTTTCATGTTTCTTATATTGCGTGCTTCTATTAGACTTGCAATAGAATCGGGTAGGCCGTTAATGAATGCTTCTAAGGCACAATCGTTTAAGGGATCTAGCATATTTTTTATTTTGTCTGCGCCATATGAATTCACGAGTCCAGAAGTAGCTCCAACTACGAAAAGAGTTAATCTAACTTAAAATTCGCTTACACTTTCACCTCGGGTCATACAAATTGTGGATATCTCATGAAGATACCATACATAAGACTTTCTCGGAGCATATCTTTGTTTTAAATGTTGAATTAGATTGTCAAGAGTGTCAAAGGTTTTACCATATGTGCTGTCGCGTGCGACACCTTTTAATTTGGATAAAACAAGTTTAATATATTATTTTTCATAATTAATGAGAATAGAAGATTCCCCGTTAGTTACATCTTCAAGAAATTCTCTTAAAGGCATGTTTTTACCATCATAAAAAGGAATATGCATAGTTCCTTGTTGCAGTGCAAAACATTCTGCCATGGTAGTAATCATAGGGTCGTTAGTAACAGCTTCGTTATCATCAGGCATTTTGCTGATTTGATTGCCTATTTTCATATGAATTTAACATATTTGTTCTTTAAATTTCGTTAATAATGTCAAAATTATAGGGTAACCCTAAAACACCGGTTATATCTGTAAAACCTGTATAATAATTAATAGAGGGAAATTCCAACACTGTATGATTAACACAAATTTGTGTTTTCCCTAAAGTTTCTATTGTACCTTCTCTGAGAGAGAGAGAGTTTTAGTGAAATCATTTCCAAACAAAAAGTTTAAATCTATGCTTTTTATTAAATTTGTAGGTAATGAATGATCTAAGTGTGTGTCTAAAGTGTTTTCTTTGTGTTTCGAAATAACTTGCACTAATTTGGTTAAGAATTAGAAAGAAAATAATGAAAAGACTGCTTTAAAGATACTACGATTGTATTAATCAAGATTATTACTATTTAGTGCAATTTACTTCTTTTATGAAGAAAACAAGTCTTCTCGTTTTTAAACACCGAAGTTAACAACTCAAATTAAACAATCGAAGGGCCGACTCACGATACTGTTCGGGCAGAAGCTCACCAGACTATTTGACATTTTCTCTAAGAAAGTTAAGGGGTTTATATAGTAGCTAAACGTATATTTGATTGTGGATGAGGCGGTCAAAAGGCACATATCCGTGCTAAAATGTAATAAGCACGTACTCTTGCTAAAATGTAATAAGCACGTAGTCTTGCTAAAATGTAATAAGCACGTACTAGTTGGATCAATTTTCATATACATACATCATTTAGTCTTAAAAAAGTAATATGACGCTCGCTTTTACAATAATTTATTATAACATTCATGCAATTAGTCATCTATGCCTGAGTCTCTAGTGTACGATTTATGAACATTCAAACGCTCTTATCTTTTTGCACCGCTTATGATAAGCAAGTGGCAGCCGATTAATTACCATGCGCGTAGGCAATGAACCGACCGCCAACCACTTATCACACCTCTCTAGATCGCGGTCGATTATGAATTTAATTGTCTTAGATGGTAACTCATATGCGTAACTTACGAATTTATCATGTAGGGTTTCTACATTCTATATATATATATATATATATATATATATATATATATATATATATATTGTGTGTGTGTGTGTGTGATGCTCCACGGTGAAAGGGACCTCAGCTGCAAAAAAATTAATTTTGACTTACTTATATCATTCTACAGTTTTTGAGTTGTTCTTTCATATGCAAAAGTAAAAAATAATTTTTACTTGCAGGTTATGGCCAGATAAATATTTTCTACTGTTGAATCTGTCGATTCTATAACCTGAAAATAAGTTTCGTGTCCTTGTACGTCAATATTATTACTAGCTGTAGGCGCGCGTGAAATTTCTTTACATTTGGACAAGTAAAAATCTCTTGCTTCTAAATCCAGTAAGAAATGAAAGATCTATTAGGCGTCTCGAAACACAGATCTAGAATAGAGATTTTTGTTGTTGCATAAAAACAGTTACAACTAATTATTACTTTACCAAACCACATAAAATTATTTAAAAAATTATTAAATAAATATAAATTTACTTTTCGCATAAAATATTATTTATATTGATAACAAAATATGCTTTATAATAATTGTTAAAATAAAATTGTGTATTATTTATTGGTACAAATTTTCAAGACCTATATTCTTTTCATGTTATAGAATAATTATAGAACGTGTTCATTGGGATTTTTCTTTAAAAATAGGGGAGACCGGGGCTAAACTGGACGGATTTGTTCTTTGGCCAAAAAACTCATACAAAAAAAATTTTTTTGCTAAAGGGTAACATACCGTTTTGAAGCTTATACCTTCACCTACAAATCGCACTTGTTCGATGTAGAAAAACTACAGTAGCTTTGTAGATATGTTGCTTCGAAGATGACTACCTCAAAAACAAAAATCCGAAAATTGGTGGGGCTAAACCGGACACCCCATGGGGATAAATCAGACACGGCTAATTAATTAAAGAATAAGACACAAATTTTCGTTTTTTTTTTAGAAAAGTCAAATCAATTCTTCTCTTATTTAAATGTAGGTAGTTCTATACAAAGAATATAATATAAAATGTAAAATCGGTAATTAATATAATATAAAATGAATTACAGTTTTCAGACTTGTCTATTTGCAGCAACTCGATGCAAATTCGAGTTTTAAAATAAATTCTTTATTTATTTAGTTTTAAAGTGGTTCTATGCAAAGAATATAATATAAAATAGTTAATTAATATAAAATAAATGAAAGTTTTCAAAGATTTGGTTGTTTTTTATCACGATGTCCGATTCAGCCCCACACCGTCATCTAATAATTAAACTGAAATATATTTTTTCATCTTAACGTTTTTCATTAAACTCTTTTTCTACTAAACTCAGTACACCATGAGCTAAAAGAAAAATTGCTGTGTGATATTTGGACTTTAATTTTAACGATAAAAACCCTAAAAAATGAGAAAATTTTTTTTACTTTTACCTCAAAAAATGACATTTTCACATATTAACGGCAACTATTATTACAAGAAAAATGACACGTCCCTAAAACCTCATGCAGCATTTGCATCACGAAATTATGCGTACATAGGTTATTTACACGGTTTGAAATTCTTTACGGTTTCGGAAATATTTGACTTGTCCGGTTTATCCCCGGTCTCCCCTACAATAATACGTAATCTGACTTATTGGTTCCGACTGTCTGTTTGATTTTTCCTTAAGAAAAGTTCTAATAATTTTGGATAAAACATATACTTAACACGGTCAGAAGTGAGAAACTATCCATTTTTTGGTGAATGGAAAACAAAAAAAAATTAATAAAAACTGAATTTTTTTTTAATTATTAAAAAATTATAAAATTGTGAAAAGAATAAGTTCTTATAGAAGTGATTTGGATTTCAGATTTCAGATATTTTGATAGAAACCTCATTTCTAACGTTTAACAAAAATTTGAATAAATTATTAACCCTCACGGGCTCGAGTTCGTTTTTCCGCCTGCGCGCACAAGCCAGGTTCGAGGGACCCGGTATTTAAAATCAATAGAAATAAAAAATTTGATAGCAAAATTGTTAATATTTTTTATCTAACATATAATTGTATCATTTTAGAGAAATTATTTTAAAAAATAGTTTTAAAAACAACATTATTTATAATAAAAAAATAATATAAAAAATATAAAGAACAAAAAAATATTTTCAGACAAATCACCGTATAATGTATAAATAATTATATAAACATTTTATATATTATATGTATATATATATATATATATATATATATATATATATATATATATATATATATATATATATATATATATATATATATATATATATTTATATATATATATATATATATATATATATATATATATATATAATAGTTTAAAAAATAGTAATATAAAAAATGGTAGAAATATAAAACATCTGAAAAAAATCATTAGCTAAATTACCTAATAATAATTATCTTTATTTAGACGTAAAACTAAAAAAAAAATTTTAACGACCGCCATATTGAATTTTTTAATTCTGACATCAAATTTGTAATCAGCGACCCTAAAAACCCCCGAGTACCGATTTTAAAGAAAATCTGATCGATTTTCTGTTCTTTAACTTTTAGGAATGGAATTTTCCAAAAAACGTACAACACGCACTATATTTTTCGCACCACGTCACTTCCGGAATTATTTGGGATATGTTTACACTTATTACAGTAGGTGATGTTGAACATTACAAAATAATGCAATATTGCAGAAAAATTACTAACTTTTTATACGCAATTATAACCCGGGTCCCTCAGACCCGGCTTGAGTCTTTACGTAAGTTAAAAGGGAATTTTCCAGAGTATTTTATGAATTAAAAATTTTTTACAAAAGTGAAAAATGTGTGTTTTTACGGCCTTAAGTCTAATGTGAAGTTGATTTTCTAATAATATTTTCTTAACCGGAAGTAGAAAAAAAAACTTTCCTCCGGGTCCGAGGGACCCGGCTCGAGCCCGTGAGGGTTAACAAATAAACGCTTTTTAATGGTCCTAAGCTTAATTAAAAATATTTAAATATTTATATTTTTTATATACTTATCGATTCGTCTTGACATAAAAATTTCAATTTTATTATATATAAATTTAGATTTTGCTCAAAATTTTTTTTTACTTGAACAAGTTTTTAAAAAAAACAACTGTAAAATTTTTGTGTGGGATATATTCTATATTCCTTTTGTCCATTTTGAAAGATTAATGTGATAAATAAGCCCTCAAAATTTCATCCGAATTCAAGAAAATCTATGGAAGGTATCATGTTCACACGAAAGCAAGATCTATAAACAGATACACAAATTGTTTAATACATTTTAGAAAATTTTATTATTTAAAGGACTACATAGCTTTCTCACGAGAAATAAAAATCAATTATAAGTAAATAAGCATGAAAATATAATAATATTGTTTATTGTTTTAAGACCTAAAAATCTATACACAATGTAGTTACATGGAATCAATTTATGTTCAAGTTTAAAATGTAATTTCAAAATATAGTAATTTTAAAAAATAAATAAAAAATACACTCGACTTAAAATATTAAATTTATAAATAAAAAATATTGGAAATTATATATTTTTTAATTTGGAAATAAAACTCAAAAATGCACTTTTTGGGAATAAAATGTAAATTATTTTTAAAAAATAAGGTAAGAAAAAGGAAAAAAATGTATAAATTAGAGTTTTCCAGATACTTCAATTTTGCGTAAACTCGAAATTGGAATCAAATCATTCCTTCATATTAATTCTCATTGAAAGGATAGAATATTCAAAATTTGCACACATATTTTTACATTTAAAAAAACTTGTTTAAAATTGTAATCAAGAAATATATAATTTACTATTTTTGCAGTTATTATCAAATTATATTTCTTTAAAAATATGATTATGAAATAAAAAAAATTTATAATGATGTTGAATTTATCACTTGGTTAAAATTGTTTAATTGAGAGATGAAATATTATCAATCTTGTCTTCGTCCAGCAATGTACACGTTCATTTTATTGAACAAATTTTGTGACATTTTTTTCGTTTCTGAAGAGGACGACTGTGTCGTTGAAAGGTAAACAGATTGTTTTTTATTCGAACCTGACTTGGATAGATTGATAATATTTCATATCTCAATTAAAAAAAAATTATATTGAATTCATTTCATTTATTTATTCTAATATCTGTCACTGAGAATACAGAAAACCATGATGCTCAAACCAAAAAAAGTAGGCGTTACTTTCTTAACTGTTCGCCTCTCTCTCGCTTCTACTCTAAACTGAAAGAAAAGACGATACTTCCCACTCCTTCTCTGTATCATGATTTCTCTCTTATATACTCTGACAAACTTCTCTCTCCAACTCTTCTCTGTCATCAAAAGCACAGCAGGAGGGCGGACGGAATTCTTGCGGACAGAATGAATGAAAGAATACGGAGATTAATATATATAATTCCACCTATGATAAAATATGGATTTCCGAATAATGTCACTAGTCCTGCATCACACGGCCAATAATGTATGCTAAGTAAATTTGCCGTAATATGGTTGTTTTGTCTGAGTCGTCACTAAAAATTTTATATGTCCACCAGGTATTTCTGGGCTTTCTATGACTAACTCAGAACTTAAAGTCAGTTCCATGGAAGAAAACTTTCGTCGACTTTTAAAAAAGGAAAAAAATGGATCTTGATTTTAACTAATTAATTAAAAATTTTGTTTATATATTAATTTTTTTAAACAACCTTTTTTTAACTTCTATTTCCTCAACTAAATATAAAAAAGATATCCCACCGCTGCCACCATTTTGTTAGGTTTGAATTCGATTATTTTAAATTATTAGTAGAAACGAAAAACTGTAAGTCATATCGAATTCAGACTTAACTGTACCAAAAAAAAGATTCTCGATAAAATTAGATAATAATAGAAAAGGATCTAGGGGGGTAAATATGCTAAAGTTGACCCTGCACTTAATTGGCTCATATTTTCACCATGATTTCAAAATCCATATAAGAATAAAATTCTGAAATTTTCAAGTCCCCATGTGTTTTTTTCTAAGAGTTATGGAGGGGGAAAGAAAAATCAAAAAACTTATTTTTCAAAGAAAATATTTCAAAAATTTTTTTTTTTGGGTTTTTTCGGGGTACACCTCAAATTTATTTTTTAATTTATACCCTCAATTATCCCCTTGAACACAAATTTTTTTTAAAATTTTTGCAGAGGTACTAAGGGGTAAAAATATTAAAAGTTTCCAAAAAGTACCCATTTTTTAAAAGTATTTTTAAAAAATTTTTAATTTTCATTTAATGAATTTGTATTATCGTGATTTATAACATATTCAACTTTTATTCAAATCGGTCAAGAATTTTTAGAGAAAAATTATTGGTTTTTGAGAAAATGGGTACTTTTTGGGAACTTTTAATATATTCACCCCTTAGAACCTCTGCAAAAAATTTTTAAAAAAATTTTTTGTTCAAGGAGACATTTTAGGGTATAAATTACAAAAGAAATTTGAGGTGTACCCTGAAAACATCAAAAAAAAATTTTTTTGACATTTCCAAAATTAATTTTTTACGGTATTTTAAAAAAAATTCGAATTTTTTTTTGAAATTCATATAAACGTGATAAATAACATATCCAAATTTCATTTAAATTGGTCGAATATTTTTTGAGAAAAATGAGTTTTTTTATTTTTCTTTCCCCCTCCATAACTCTTAGAAAAAAACACATGGGGACTTGAAAATTTCAGAATTTCATTCTTATATGGATATCGAAACATGGTACAAATATGAGCCAATTAGATGCGAGGGCAACTTTAGCATACTTACCCCCCTAGACCCTTTAGGAAATCAATAATTATGTCTTTAGAAGTAAACTTTGAATCCCTTAAAATAATGATAATTATTATTATCAAACAAAATAGAGGATCCCCCTTAGGGTTTACTATTAATTCAGTCCCTCCAATTAGACGGTATTCTGTGGTGAAAAAATGACAATTGGAAAAAGTTGACATCTCTCGTGGAGATAGGAAAAACTAATGTTATTTTATTCAACTCGTAAAATTAACAAACAAATGTATAAAATAAAAATATTTTGTTATAAAATATTTTGTTGTTAACATCAATATAATAATAGAATGTAGAAGTGTAAACGTAGAGAAAAATGTGTGTTCATATATATTTTTTTATTAATCTACTTAACAAAAATGTGTAGAAGTTATACTTTCTTCAAGGACAAACTGCCTCTTGCTACCCCACAGGTATTACACACCTGTAAAATTTTTTTTATAGTTTCCATAAAAATAAGTTAAGGTAAATCCCTATTTTTGCACGTGAACCGATTTGTGCACTTTGCGCATAAATGTACAAATTTAAATAGGAATTAATTAAATGTACTGTTGTAAGTAGTTGCTTTTTATCCTGAAACATATTTTATTATTATAAAACGGTATTTTTTGAAAACAATGTTTTAATAATTCTATTTTGTATTTTTACATTTGCAAGCAATCAAGTCATTTGACAATTTGTGTTTTAGAGTTTATCAGAGCAAAAAAATTAAAGTTTTATAAATTAAAGTGAGTATATATGAGATTTTATATTAATTTACTTTTTAAACACCTAATACATGTACCGTAGCGTATTCATGAAAAATACTAATCAATTCACAAATTCGTACATATACCTTTTTTCATAAAAACACAATAATTTACTATATTCTGACAATAAAAATTGATTTAAAGTCATATTTGCTTTAAAAATTAATATATCTTATTATCCTAAAAAAAGATTTTTATTAAAAAAACATAAAGGTATTTTTTTTACTTTTAAGTGTAGTGAAAACTTAAGTAATCCACAAATAGGAACATTTATTTTATTAAAGTTTTTTCTCTAGAAATGTCGATTTAAAAAAAGAAAAAATATACATATATATATTAAAGAGGAAACTATATCTATATTTATTACATATTTAAATTACATTTAAATCGGTTAAGTACTTTTAGAAGCAAATAAGTTTATTTACTTATTTACGCCACTATATATATATATATATATTTTCTAAAGAAAGTATAAAAAAATCAGACTAATACGCGATTTTAATTTATGTTAAAATTAATTCTGTAGGTGGTGTGGAAACGTTGTATCCAAAAATTGGAAGGGGCAGGTGTCAAAAGTATTTAAAATGTTTAAACAGAACTTTTTTTCCTCTTCTCAGACGTTTAGACTCTTGTCTATAATGACACAACAATAACACATCTTGCTCCCTCTATGATAAAACTGTGTTTACATTCAGTTCATCGACTTTTTCTTTATCTTGATTCTTTTGACTTTCTCGAAATAGCAAATTTTAATTTATTTCAGTTGACACTGAACTAGTGTGCTGAAATGTCTTCCTTTCATATGAAGAAACTTTTCATTCTTAATTTTGATACATGTGGAAAAATTCTTATAAAGAAATATTTTTTCAATGAAATCTTTTTTGTATTGACGAGTTAGAACGCGATTTTTATGTTTTAACGAATCTGGTAGGACATTCTTTAAACATATTTTAGTATAGTGTATAGTGTTGTTTTAAACCTTTATAAATATTGAAGTGTTTTTCTGTTTGAATAAATTTAGCCTGATGAGGTTGGCAAACCTTAGCCAACGAAACGTCGCAATTTTGACGATACATTGAATTTTTTCAATTCTTTACCTTCCCATGATCATTTACTTTACCACTAATAAAATGTTTAAAGGCCACCGTGGACCATTTAGAAACGATATTCCGTTCGTCACTAGAATGTTGTGTCCAAAGAAAATTTGCGCCTGTTCCTTTTGTAAGTAAGGTCTTCCTAAAATTCCACGAGCGGAAATAGAAAAACTATCTCGAACTAATCCGGATTCAGAACATCAAATTTTACGAGATTTGAATCAGACCCTCAGTCTAGGAGGAACTGAACCTTGCCGTGTTTAAATTTTGAACCCATTAGTTGGACTACTGGAGAGTCCTGGGTCGCTGCGCCTGTTGTAGGGAACTGCATGGGTTCTCGACGAAGTACACATTTCTCGGACGCTGGGGAGTTGGACTCGCTGTCGCATCATGACGGCAAGCCGGTTGGTAGTTCAAATTTCCCTAAGGCGTCGGAGAAATGGCTTTTAGTGAAGTCGGGCTAAAACGACAAACCTTGTTTTACTGGAATATTGGCTGGGTGTTTGTATTGGCTATTGGGTTGATTGTGGGATTGGTTGTTGAAATTGAGGATAAGAACAATACGAGTAATTATAAGATGGCATGGCCATTGGGTACGGAAATTAATATGATATGAGGTAGAGCGCATCTTCTCCGAGTAATTGTTATGCTTTTCTGAATGGAGCACATACTCTAACGCCTTATCCATGTTAGAAGGGTTACAAGCGTCTACGAATTTTGATATCTCAGTAAGTAACTCTTAATAAAAGCATCTAATGTGCATTCTCTAATCGGATGAAGAATGATATCGCATTCTCTTCGCGTAATGACTCTTTTGCCTCTTTCTTTATATAACCTACTGCATTTCGTCTCTAAGGCCTGTCGAACTCGGCTGATTTAATCTTGAAGCCTGTCGTGGAAATAGTTCGCGTTCTCGGTTTGTTTTTTCTTTATTGTGACTATGTGTTCGAAGTACCACTGGTACTTTTTTGTGTGCGCGAATCTTTTTCTTAAATGTTCCAATGATTCAGCAAGGGAATGGAATTCCTTATTTTTGCAGATAGCGTGGGTCTAGCCTACTAAGGACCGCTTTGATATATTCGAGTTCTGCTACATCTTTAATAAAAATCCCGTCTCACTTTATTGCACTATCTATAACTAGAAAGAATTTTATCAAGTGGAGGGTGGTGACGTTTCTTTCAGAGAATAATCAGAGAAAAGCAAAATTGACACAACTCGTTCGCTCAACAATTGCAGGGTCGACTGAATAGGTGTCAAAGTAGAAGTCTACTATATGCAACACGCTTCCTGATTCGCAACTTCAAGACAGATGTAATTATGCTTATAGCAGAAATTTACGGAAATGTTAATCACTTTGCTCTATAGAAGTTCGGAGGAAGCAATAAAGATTACGATGTCACGATAATTATCAAGGATGGTCATGAAGAAAGTCCATTAGACGTTGTGTTTTGAGTGACAATTTGGATTCTCACTACAGTTTCGTGAAAACGGAAATGGTCTGAAATTATATTATATTAGCCCTAAAATATGTTGCAGGTGCAATGCGTTAAAATATTATATTTATACAATTTTAATCTACAGTCTTCCCTCATTTTAAAAATAGCATAACTGAATTAAAATGTTTAGCTATAAAACATATAATTATTTTTGCTTCCTCGTGAGGAAGCTTTGTAGTCGTTTAATTTACAAAATTTTTAAAAATCCTTTTGACAAATTTTCTTCTATATGGGACTATGTTATATAAGACCCTGAACAATTGTCCGGATGTATGTATGTGTGTGTGTGTGTGTGTGTGTGGATCCCGATTTTTGTGAACACGATAACTCGAAGAGGTTTTAACGAATTAGGCTAAAATTTACCATGTATATTTATCATAAAAATATCTCGAACTGGATTGATAGACTTTAAAAAATTCTCAAAAAAAATTTTTTTTTAACTTTTTTCTAAAAAAAATTTTTTTTCAAAATTTTTTTTTTAAGTTGGTTATTGAAGTTAATATATAATAAAATCTTATTTTTTGCATCAATATGAATCGATTGGTATATAAAAAGGATAAATTGTATGAGAATTTATAGAGTTAATCACAATTAAAGCTGAAAAATTCGCATTTTTCTCAAAAAATGAGTTCTTTCCGCAAAATTATGTTGCTGTATAAGAAAATCTTACTCACTTATTTCTAAAATTTTATTCTTTGCATCAAGACGGATCGATTGGTATATATAAAGTATATATTGTATTTAAATTTATAAAATTAAAACCAATTACAGACACAAAATTTGCATTTTTAATAAAAATTCATTTTTTCTTAAGAATTATGTTGCTGTACAATAAAATGTTATTATTTATTGAAAAATAAATCTAATATCTTATTCCTTGCATCAAGACGAATCGAATCGAAATAATTATAAAAATTTTTAAAATTAATTTTTAATTAGATTTGAAGACAACAACATGGAAAATATGTCAATACGTGACAATAAGTTAGCAAATTTTTTTGCTGATCGTATAGAGGAAGCAAAATGTTCATGTAATGAACATCTGGATTTACAACTTGTTTTAACCTTGTAATATACATATATAGAAAAGCAAAGTGCATTAAGCATCTTATAATATTGAGTCAGCTGTTGAAACGCTCGTTCTTTTGTTGTGATGCTGTTACTCATAGCTTATGAGTCCGCGGGAAAAGGGGAAGAATTTCTGGAGGATCAAGCAACGAGTAGAGGCTATATTGAGACACACATGTGTTAGTATCCGTAGCACGTGATAGGCGGCGGAGTTCACTTACCGTAAATGTATTTGGTTCTTGTAACCACTCAGCGGGCACAAAGACAAAAAACGTTCTTTGAACGTCTGTAGAACGTTTATTGTCTGCCAATTTAATTTTTAAGAACGTCCGAACGTTTCAAAAATGTTTAAAAACATTCGGGCATTCTTAGAACGTAAATTGGCAGACATTAAACGTTCTACAGACGTTCAAAGAACGTTTTTTGTCTTTGTGCCCGCTGGGCAGGAAGTCCGTGCTTGTGCATGCATTGCCGTAGCCAAACAAGTACAAACACTATGCTGATCGCTCTTACTCATATGATTTTTTAAATTTTCTTTTTCAAACAAAAAGGTGGAATAATAGCATTACATTACGTCAAAATCTACGTCTAATTTTGACCTATTTTTTAATGTATAGTTCAAATAGAGGCGAAATAACGGTCTTACATTACGTCAAAATCTACGCCTAATTTAATCAATTTTTTTACCTAGTGGTCAATCAGAGGCGCAGTAACGATCCTATATTATGTCAAAATCTATGTTTAACTTGACCAACACTATATATACTAAAATAGTTTTGACCTATTCGTCAAAAATTCACAAACAATTCTCTACCCTCAAAATTCAGTTACATCTCAAAGGCAATTTTGATCTATATTTAAAAAAATGACATCAGGTCAAATCTTAAAAAAACTGTTGAGCACTTCCCTCAAAATCTGATTCCCATAGTTCAAACTGAAAGTTATTATAAACTGAGATGTATTTTTAAAAAATCTACTAAACCCACATAGCACAAAAACATTCAGAAAACTTCTAGGAAGCTTCCTGTGACAACGCAACCTTTAGATGTTACCCTTGGTAACTTCCTGGAAATTTCCCGAAAATACAATAATGTCCGCAGGTTAGAAGATTCCCATGGAAACTTCCTGGAAGCTTGCCATAGAAACTTTCCGGAAAATTCCTCGAAGTTACCAGGAAGTTTCCAAAAATTATTTTAAAACATTTTTTAGTGAAATTATTATTTAAAAAGTTTTTTAAAAAAATTTAAATTATTTAAATTTTGCATTGTTTTAAAATAAAAAAGTGTGTTTAATTAAAAAAAATTATCTTCACAACTACAGCGCACATGAGGGTAAGGAGGACTTGAACCCCAAGTCTCATAGGATAGCCTTTGAAGTGAGCTGCTGAGATAGCGCTTTATGCGCTCAACCAAATCGTCACTTGATTTTACAGGGTTTGTTTACATATCATATATTTCATTCTATCTTTGAGTAAATATATATGTATATGATATATAAACTAACCCTGTAAAATCAAGTGACGATTTGGTTGAGCGCATAATGGCATGGTCACACCTCGGCGCCTACCTGCCTGCGCAGGCAGCCGCCACGAGAGTAAGAGAGATGAGACGAATAATTTAAATTGTCTGACTCTCTTACTCTTATGTATTGCTATAACGACCTGCAGGCAGGCAGCCAGCCAGCCGAGCTGTGACCGTTCCATAAAGCGCTATCCCAGCGGCTCACTTCGAGGGCTATCCTATGAGACTTGGGGTTCGAGTCTGCCTCACCCTCATGTATGCTGTATTGTTGTGAAGATTTTTTTTCAATTGAACCCACTTTTTTATTTTAAACCAATGCTCCTGAATTGCAAAAAGGGTACTGGCGTGCGAAGATATATATGGGGCAAAATTTCTCAATTGTCCTAACTTTAAATCGAAAGTCTTTAAATCGGGCTGATTTTTGCACAAACTCTGGTACTATGGGAAAGTACTTCACCCACAAAATATTAATATATTTTATTAAAAATGTAGAGGGAGGAGGGGGTTAGAGTTTTTATGACGAGTGAACAGTGGATTTTTTATGACTAATGTAGCTAAAATACAGTAGAGTGGACAAAATTTTGCCCTATATGTTTCAAGATTTTTCGACCTACAGGTCAAGAGCTGACCTTTCGTTTCTCCACTTAAAAATTAGGTCAATTTTAAGCGCAGTTTAGACCTACAGATCAAAAATTGACAAAGTGGATCTCTGGACTCGAAATTTTTGGCAATTTTAAGCGTAGTTTTAACATAATCGTCGAAAATTGACAAACAATTTTCTTTGCCATCAAAAATTCGGACAATTTTAATGTGAGTCATCTGACCTATTTTTGACCTACATGTTTAAAAAGAGGCCTTATTGTGGGCCATTACATTGCGTCAAAATTTGACCTGTGCTTTTCCTATAGGTTTTACCAATCCGAAATTTCAAACTGTCATGTCTTATAAAATATTTGTAAATCTTTTTAAATTTGGTTTATTTTAGTATTTAAATAGAGCGTTTTATCAGTTTTTCTCATCCGCTGAGGCTCGAAATACTGATATCTCTGTAGATTGGACCGCTGTTTTGTAGATAGTAACTTTCTTCGTCAGTATTTTACCAAAATCTCTGTAAATTGGATAATTAAGGTCTAACTATCTTAAAAATGAATTAATATTGTTAATTATTTTCTTCATGGATCATAAAGATACATAAAAATTTTAGTAGGGGAGAATGGGGAGTTATGAAGCATGGGGAGTTGTGAAGCACGGCCATAGATCTCGCATAGTAATTGTTTTGATAGATGTCACTTACTCTGAATATTTTTTCAGCTAATATCTTCGTTTTGTAATTGGATTCATTCCGATAGAAGATATTTTGCATATCTTTCAAGACAATGTGTTCAATTTTTCGTTTATAAAGTTTTTTTGTGTGCTCCATTTTGCAGAATTCTTACAAAATTCGCGAACAAATCAAAAAGATAAGTTCACCCATATAATACCCAGCAATGATTAGGTTCTCGAAATTTAAAACGATTTATGCAAAATCGCAATAAAGAATATTTACCAAAAAATATAATTTTTAGCGATTTTTAGTAGTGCTTCACAACTCCCCATGATTTTTAAAAACTTGAAAAAGCAGCTTTTTAGTCCAACTGAAAAAAATTGTCGATTTTATTTTATTTCATGCAAATTCTTCAACCAGTAAGCATATTTAAAGACCCTCTAGAGATTCAAGTGGAGAAAATTTGAAATAAAAATTTCTTTTTGAAGTTACAACTCATAAACAAAGCGTGCTTCATAACTCCCCATTCTCCCCTATTACAATTCCTTTTCATATGTAAGCAAAATTTTTAAACTTTGAAAATTAAATTTCTTATTTGTTAAGTTTATCGTTTTAAGATATATTGATCTATAATCTTTATTTTAAAAATACGGAACGGAAATATAAAAAGTAAAAATACACAATTAGGAGAATTTTTTGTTAAAATATTTGTTGAAAAATTTTATCTGAATGCTGCCAACATGAAACAAAAATTTAATATTTTTTTGAGCGGGGACAGATTTTGCATGCTTACTCCGCTAGGACCTTTCCTTAATTATTTATAATTATTTATTTATGAAGATAAAATTAACTCTTTGCCTCAATATTTATCATATGATTAAATATAACAATGAAACATTTAAACTTTTACAAAATTAAATTTGAACTTTTAAAAAGTTAGAAATTTAAACATTATTGAATGAGAAATATAATACTGCTGTTTAGAATATATTACGATTCAGTTGTCATTAATTTAGTGCAGCATTGGAAAAAAATATGCCAAAACGACGTTTATGTCCAAGTAATTTAAAACATAATTTGTCTATCACAACACCACTATCTTTTCTTATAAACCCATAACTCCAGCATTATTCTAGTTTGCAAAAATGTTTTCTTTGGTTAAGTAGGTTCAGAGATGCTCCCATGTACAGGCCTGCATTAGCACCACTTTTTTTAAGAATAACGAATAACTAAATGTTTAATACAAGTAAACATTAAGTTATTTCCAAAAAGTATTACATTGATGCAAAAGAATGTTTTTTTAAATTTAAAAAAAAAATTCATAATACATTTAAAGCAATATTTATTAGATCCAATTATTGCATTTTTACTTACGTAGTTCATATTTGGTACACATAACTATTTATTTTATACTGTAAATTAAAATATGTATGTCCAGTAAATAATAAATTATTTTAAATAAATAAAAACAAATAAGTGTAAATGTAACTGAACGAGCGTTAGTGAGATAGAATATGTAGGTATTTAAGTATTTTACTTATGGAAATATTTAAAATCCTGTAGTACTATATTATTATAATAAGGAATATTAATTATAATAAATAATTAAATAGAAATTTTATAAAAATGTCCACAAACGGTACTTCTTCCATAACTAGTTTATTTTTATTACATTGTGCATCATCAGTGTGAGGTTAGAAAGTTTAATTAATTTTCCTTTTTATATTGTAACTATTTGATTTTGAAAATAAATATTTATTACTATTACTACTGATTTAGTTTTATTTCAACGACTATTCACAAAAAAATATTGTATGAGAAATATAAACGTGAACACAGTCATAAGAACATGTTTAAGAAAAACAAATTAATTCATTCAATTTTCAATTACATTAAACAATATTTTTTGAGAGATTAGTGAAAACCTGTTACGATTCCAAACTAGAGATACAACCACATATAATAAATTTATGTTGAATATAACTTTATTTTCCAAGCATCGTCTAAATCTAAAATGATATTATCTAGACATAGGTGTGAACTTTCTCAAACGAAGAATGTGTCACAAGATTTAGAAAAGTCAGGTTTATTTTGTACAAAAAAGATGACATCCATACTGTCAATAAATAAAAAACATCCCATATGCAAACGTTATGCTGTTAGTTTGGCTACTGTCAACAAGGAACGGAAAATACATTTCGAATCAGAACATTGGTGGATAATTCATCCATACAGTTTAGCAAGGTTAAAAATTCAATAAATTTTTTATAAACACATTCATACACATTTGCTTAAGGAAAGTTGTTTATAAGTATCTAAAACTTGAATTATTTAAACACAATCCTATATTATAAACATTTATTGTACTCAGAAAACTTAACCACTATTACAATTGTGTATGTGTCCTGACGCGGTGAAAGGGACCTTACGCTCCAAAAAATTAAGTTTTAGTTATTAATGCCATTATATCGATTGAAAAAATCTGGATAGAATGGTATCAATAACTCAAAATTAATTTTTTTGGACGTAAGGTCCCTTTCACCGCGTATTTTCAAGAAAGTGAAAAATAAATAAATCATTTCTTTGAAAAACTAACGTATAAACAAGAAATTTTCACACACAAAAACCATGTCTGTTTTCTAATTAGTATATAACATTAACCAAAATTAATAATACATTTTAACAAACAGATTCGGCTGGGAAATTTTTATGTTGTTTGTATACAGTTTCTCTTTTATTATGATTCCTTTTATGACCTGCTTTGTTATTCAAGATTATAACAATATTTATTTCGACAATATTAATCTTGGTCTATACTCTATTTATTGGCTGGACATAATAATCAATGTTATAACTGGATTCTATTGCAAGAAGAAAGGAAATGTAGAATTGGATCAAAAAAAAATTTTTATGTAATTTCTTTTGAGGAAGTATAATTTTTTAATGCATTGCGATAAGAATACGAAAGTCTGTTTAGAAATAGTTTCCTGCACCAAATATCATATATTATGCTTTCCTTCCGGTTTGGACAACATTTTGAAAAGTAGTTGCCTTCTATAAGAATGTTTTAAGTCCATGGCGTATGATGATTGAGATTCGCCAAAGACTTAAACATTTATACAGAAGGCACATTACTTTTCAAAAAAAATTGGACAAGTGCGAGTTGAACTCGCACTGCAATGGCGGGTTCCGTACACAATAATATTAAAACAATACTTGCAACATTCATCGGTAAATGGTAGAATTAAAATAAACAATTAAAGAAATGTATTAAAATCATTTGATAAAAAAAAATAATTAAAAAAAATTAAAGTATTGTATGTCTAATATTGTAAACAATAATAAGCAGCGGAACTACCCAGTGTGCACGTACTGTAACTGTTCTACACCAAAAAAAGAACAGTGTTCTAGAACAAATGTTACAATTTTATTATAGAACCGTTCTAGAACTTTGTTCTAGATTTGTTCTGGAACAGTTGTTCTGTATCTGTTCTATAACAGACATGTAACATTTGTTCTAAATTAGTTATAGAATTTTGAAGTAACATTATTCCTACAGTGTTCTAGAACACTGTTACAAAAACTTAATGTAACTGTTCTTTCACTATAAACTCGTGTTTATTTTCACTACACGGAAAGATGTTATTATTAAATTTTATAAAAGTATTTTACAAGTGTAGGACAAAATGCTACAAAGGAAAATTTTGCTTTCAACAAAACTTACACAGTAAATCTTAATTTAAGATTGGTCTTAAATTCAGCACTGTCTGCTATAATGTTAAAGGATAAAAAAATGTTGTATCTTAATTTAAGGCTGCTTTCCTGCTTTAAAATAAGACTTTCTTTTTACTGTGAGACTTTAACAAAACGTACCTATATAAAATTTAGTAAAGTTATATTAAAATTTGTTAATAGTTTTCGATATTTGATATAATTCTACTAAATATAGTATAATTTTTATCAAAGTTTAATACTTCTATTATAATAACTAATATAATAACTTTCTTTCCGTGTAGAGTGCAGCCGCGTTTTTGCATGAATTACAAAAAATCTATTGAATTTAGATACTTAGAAAGACTCATATCGATGATTCGTGAAAAAATAAATAATTTTCAACTGTCAGCTTGCATAAATTTTCAAAATTTTTTAAAACATTATTCACCAACAATAACATCAAATATTTAATTAATTTATTATCAATTATTAATTAAAAGGTATATAATAAAAATACAATAATAAATTATTATTATTAACTAATTAATTAAAATTCGTTATTATTTGTAGCATATTTATATATTATTCTTTGTAATAAAAAAAAAATATATATATATACAGTGTTCTAGTGTTCTATATAGTGTTCTTCTAGTGTACAGTGTTCTATATATGAGGCATTCCATGTCAAGTGACCCAGGTGTCTTACGGTGTAATGCTTATTTCAATAATTTTTACTCTTAAACTATTAAACATGAAAATTTGGCAAGGTACATTTTGGAAAGGTTTTATCATGATCTTTCGATTAAAAATAGGCATTTAAAAAAAAAAATTTTTGGCCCAAAAAAATCAAAATTGAAAATAAATTTTAATTTTTTGAAAAAAGGGCAGCTTTTTTTTTTAAACGAAAGCTGAGGTTTTTTCCTAAAAGGGCATATAAATGAAAAAGTAGGACAAGAATGTTTAAACATTGAAAAACAGAGGTTTCTTCTGACCGGAGCGCTCTAAACCCGGTTTTTACGAGAAAATTCATTTTTTCAATGTTTAAATATTCTTGTCCCACTTTTTCATTTATATGTTCTTTTAGGAAAAAACCTCAGCTTTCGTTTAAAAAAAAGCTGCCCTTTTTCCAAAAAATTAAAATTTATTTTCAATTTTGATTTTTTTAAGCCAAAAAAATTTTTTTTTCAAATGCCTATTTTCAATCGAAAGAGCATTAAAAAACCTTTCCAAAATGTACCTTGCCAAATTTTCATGTTTAATAGTTTAAGAGTAAAAAATTATTGAAATAAGCATTGTACTGAAAATCCCAAAAATTTAACCCCCTCCCCCTCGGAAAATATTGGACTAGGTAAAAAAATATTTTCACGAAAAATTACTATCTATTAGTACTACAAAAGACCCAAGTTTTGCTACGATTGGAGAAAAATTTTTCTACACCTGGATCACTTGACATGGAATGCCTCATTGTACAAAAATTTCGGGAAAGCCCGAAATTGTACAAAGTGCGAGGTGTACAGCAATTTTTGTACACACCGCGATGTGTACAAGCTATTTTGTACAGAGCTGGAGTTTCCGGACTTGGTACAGATTATTCTGTACTGAGCCAACTCGGTACAATGCCATTTGTACAGAGCCTTCGATATCAATTGTAGTGTATAAAGGCGATGAGAGAATTTTGTTTACTGTTTACATTTGCTTTATTAATATATCGCAATAAATATTAATTTAATTTGACAATTAATTTTATTTTTGAATTTGAAATTAATTTAGTATAATAGTAGCCTTCCTTGAAGATAGATTATTATTGCTTGTCAATAAAATGGATAATTTTGAAATGAAGAGTGATTGTTGCCTATTAAAGATAATTCTCTCACTATGTTTGGAAGGAAAGCCAAGGTAGGACTCGCAAATAGCCAGTCGTTTTCGTTAGCTACACTGTAAAATTTTTTTCGAAATTTTCCGAAAAATAGTTTGCCAGTTTACAAAAAAGGACCTTAGAGATTATTAGCAAGCAATAATAATCTATCTTCAAGGAAGGCTACTATTATACTAAATTAATTTCAAATTCAAAAATAAAATTAATTCTCAATTAAATTAATATTTATTGTGATATATTAATAAAGCAAATGTAAACAGTAAACAAAATTCTCTCATCGCCTTTATACACTACAATTGATATCGAAGGCTCTTACAAAAAATTTGAAAAAAATTGATTGATACATACATTGTTGAAAATGAAATTTTATTTTAAAAATTTAAAAATCTTATAGTAAATTATTTTTAAAAATTTTTTAAATATTTTTATTAAAAACTACGTGTGAAAACAAAACTTTTCATTATAAAAACGTCCAATTTGATAAATTTTTGACCGAGTTATAAGCATATAAAAAAATTTACTTAAGAAATGTCATTTTTCATAAATCTGTATCTCCTGAACCACTTTATTAAAAAATTTGAAATTCAAGAAAAAAAATGTTTAAAAAAAATTTGAGATGCAAAAGCAAAATAATTTCCGATTTGGCCTGCAGTGCCCCATATATAGTTATTTTTTTAATAAGTATGTTACATTTCAATTTATAATTTTAGCGCTGCACATAACGGTCCCACAATGCAAAAGAAAGTTGAATTAAAATCACTCCCAAGCTTGCGTGGCTATGCCGTATGCGTATTCGACTTGTGTCCTCTAGGTCTAGGTTTCGATCCCCCATGCGTGCGAAATTTTTCATTCTTATTTTTAAGTGTTCTGTGTATAATTCTGAGTATTGTTACATAAAGAATAAGTTCAAATAATTATTAACAATGATAATAATAATTTAGTCATTAATTTAAATAAATAAGATAGTCTGTTTAAATTATTTAAGAAAATAAGAAAAACATTTTTTAAAAACTTATTGCAAAAAAGATATTCTATTAATTATTTATATTTTTATTTATACTCATAAACATTTATTTGTTCTATGCAACTATTAAATTTCTACTTGGGTATTATTTATGATAAATCGTTTTTGTTATAGAATTGTTATATATTTGTTCTAAAACAATGTTCTAGTTTTGTTCTAGAATTGTTACAGACTTTTGTTCCTATTTTGTGCCTCCAGGGGGACGACATTTTGACCTGCCTGTTCCTCACCAGTTACAGAACTCGTTCTTTTTGTTCTGGAATAGTTATAGAATTATTCTGTAACTTTGCACACTGGGTAATTGTGCGAATTTTGTTCCTCTACTTATTATTGTTTACAATATTAGATATACAATACTTTAATTTTTTTTAATTATTTTTTTTATCAAATGATAAAATTTAGCGCTCCATGTTGAATAGTTTAGAAGTTAAGGGGGGGGAATTGTAATTTTTTGTGCATTTCTGGCCAAAAATCTTGTTATTTCCTTGACAACGCTATGGTCAAATAGTTTAGCCGCTAGGGAGGAGGAGACACGATTTGGCTACGAACACAATAGTCTCACCAATAGGGTTCCGTCGGTACACCGAAGGTGTACGGAACCCTAAAAATTGTTCAAACCGGAAAAAAAAGCATATATGATATTGGTTGTACATACGTTTCTTTTTATAGCATTTCCGCATTGAGAAGTTATTCCATGTGTGTACATGTATTAATACAACCCTATTTTAATAATTAATTTGTATTCTAATAAATTGTCAAGCTTCTCAGCTGAGAATTCACAAAAATTCAAAGGAATTGAATAATATTAAACTCAGGTTTTTTAAATCGATTATTAAAAATCTGACATAAATTAATATTTCAACATTTATGAATTTAAAAAATTATGGATTTTTTTAAAGTGCATTGTAATGCGTGCATGATAAATTTTATATCTTCATTAAAATTTAACGTAAGGTGAACTTCGCGATTATTCTCTTTAAAAATGTATGTTATTCATCGAAAACTAATAATACTAAATGAAATTCGCTGGTATCACATTTGACAGTGTAATTACCTCGAATTTAAAAGCGAGAAAATAAGTTTGCAATTTACGATAGATAATCGTTGTGATGCTTCACGAATATCGATTGATAGAGTAACATTCTAGCAAGAGCAGATGCTTTCAACTATGGATTAAAAAAAGAATGCAGTGATAAATCTACTGTATGAAACAGTATTAATCTATTAGTTTCACCTTTACAAATTAAATGAGACTACTGTGATGGCTCCAAAGGCTAATAGTAAGCTCTCGTTCCCGCAATAAACACTAGTCACAAAAACTCAAAATTACGCTTACATATTATAGGTTCTTTCAAGAAAACTAGAGACAGGAGATCAGTATTAGTATGGTTCTGAATGCGGAACTCGATTGCGTCAAATATACCTTTGCGATTCGAAAGCAATATAAATTGTCTATCGATACACCTTACTAACTTACTAATTTTTTAAAGAATTTTCCAATTTTTATGAAAGAGTTATTTCTTTTAGATAATTTCGTTATTATTATTGTTATACCTATTATTATTATCATTATTATTGCAATACCTGTAAATTATACTTTCATTTTGATGCGTATTTTTTGTTCTACAAGCTGCAGGTTTTTTATAAACAAATACTGTTTCTCAAACTCAACTTTGAAACCTTTAAATTTTATACCAAAACTATACCAAAAAGAGTACAGTGAAATAGTAGTAATCGTTAATTTTTTCCGTTATTGTAATTTGTTAATGGTTATTAATCGATCATCGGACGGCTCACAGTGGTCGGAAAATGCTAATTTGCGAGGAAAACTATTTCCTTAAAACTGTTTTCATAAATTGAAATGAAACTCGTTATCCAGAGGTTTTTGGGTTCGCTGGTTACAAACATGAAGTCAAATTTTAAATATTCAAATTGTCGCATCCAATATGTCGGATATAAAAATAAAAAATAGTTGGATTCGTTTATAACTTGTTACTCTGGGATTTTTGAGGTCGCTGATTACGAATTTGCAATCAGATCTTAAAAATTAAAAATGGATGACATCTAAATTAAAATAATTATATACTTTAATAAAACATTCTGTTCGTTGTTTTTTGGTGTCGCTGAATACGAATATCAAGTCAGTTTTTAAAAATTTAAATGGCGGATCTTATATACATTTAATTTTTTATTTGAATAATTCGAATAATAATATATAGATAAAATACAGAAAAAATAAATTAAATTAAAAACAATTTAGCAATAACAATATATTAATCATGACCAATTTCGACAAAAAACTGCATTTTTAGAATAGATATTTTCATAAAAAAAATTTTACTTCAAATTATAAATGAGAGACAAAAACTTTTAACTGTAATACGTAGAGATTTTACTAGAATAAAAACATAAGTAAGAAGTTTTCTAAGTGTTTCTTTTTATTTTGAAAAGAAACTGTCCACTTTTCAAATAATACATTGTAATATTCATGTCTTATTACCATTTTTAATATAAACACTTTAAATAACTAAATGAATATATACTACTTGCAGAAGCAGTTATCAAATGTCCCTTAAGCACTGTATCTAGGGGTAGGTTCCAAGTGCGAATACTAACATGCGCGCTTGCACTGAAAATAAAAAATAGAGCAAATGGCCGAAGCTGTATTTTTCAGAAATGTTAGAGGACATATAAGTTTACATAGTAATCATAAACAGAAGATCCTACCTAACCCTACTTTTTTTACCCGGTAAGAAGTGACGAATTAAAAAAAATTCAAAAGTTGTATACTTCTTAGTAGGCGAATATATTTCGGAACTCTGTTCCACGGAAACCACCAAAATTTCAGAAAAGTCTATTATTCTGAACTGATTTACAAGAATATGAAACACGCATTCAAAAGATTGAGAAAGTACAGCAAATTAGTAAAAATTTATATTCCACTGAATCAACTCACTACCACTCAAGATTCCCCTAAAAAGTGAAGTTTGGTTTCAAAACTTAACTTAAACATTGAACACTGAAAATTTCTTTTAATAAGAGCATTTTATATTTTATCGTGAGCAATTTGCGTCTTTTAATCATATTTACATTAGTTTTAATACTTTTGCTGTTTAGTACTGAAATTACAATGAAATTCACAGGACGCGAAATATAAATGTCACTGCGCTTTATTGTAAAACAATAACTGGAGGAGCTTTTACAAATAATTAGAAAAATTAGACTTTTTTAAACTGTTTGTCAAGGTTCTACTCCTTTTAATGCGCTTCTAAAATCTAATGCAGTCAATTGAGAAGAATAAACATTTCAGATTTTCTCGTTGAACATTAAATTCTTTTCAATTGACTTACCAAAATCGTTAGCAGTCAATTCAAAAGTATAGACTTCATATTTTTTTGAAGAACTTGCAATACCATAAAATTTTGCACATTAGAAAAAATTAAAAAATTTAATTCTTTTCTATCTCCTAATCGACGCGAGCAATAGAGAAGAATTAATTTTTTTGAAGTTTTGATGGTTCCCGTGAAATAGAGCTCCAAGGTGAATTCGCGTATTCAGAATAATTCAAAATTCTCGTTTTCATGTATATTTTCTGGAAATAGAATTATTTTCTATTCTACACTTCTTACTGGGTACGTCCATTTTCTTCACACCTTTTTTGGTGATGATACTGCTTCCTTATTATTGTAAACAAATTTGAATGAAAACCAAATAGTATTATTTTTATATTATTTTTTATATTTTACATGACTTGAATGTTATATTATAAACGTCACATTTAATTTTTGAGCAAAATACCATTTAGTATGAAATTCCTTGGTGTTATCTGAGGGGGAATATGTCATCTTAACTTTATATTCTTTAACTTTAAAAACTGCTTTTTTCCCGCAAAAGAGCATGTTCCAACAATTGTGTGGCGGCAAAGTTTAAACTGTTTAAAAAAAGAGAAATGGGTTGACCCAAGAAAAATTCTCACTACAGCGAGACAGTGGAGTAAAATACAGTATTCAAAGATATGAAAAGTTATGTATTTCTAAGAAAGTGAGAGATGATACGAGCGCGGTCACCAATCAAGTCTTAGAGACTATATACCGAAAAACTAAAATGCATATGTATATGTTTAACTCATTTTTAATAACGTATTTCATTGATAAATAACAAATTCCGTCCAAAAAGAATAAGTTCGAACATCCTTGCTGGGGACCGGAAAACCATTAACTGTGCACTAGGCTTAAACGCCTAAGTTGTAAAACGATAAAAGTGAAATGTAAAAGGAAAATGGAGGGTACTCAATGGTCCTTGTGACTACCCGAGGACAAGCATTTAGTTTTTGATAAGACTAAAATAATTAGTGTCCGTCTTGCTCCGGTAACACAATTGCAGATTCAACCATCATTAGCAGCATAGCTTGTATCATAAAAAAGAGACCACTATCGCTTAGACCGATGACGAGGTACCCTTGATGAAATATTATTGTTTCACGCCGCAGATTTTTCCTACGTAAATCATTGCTGCTCTTACCTTAATAATTGCAAAAAGAAAATTTTTTTTTAACTACGATACGGTTATACTGGTTGTAGTCCTTGTATTGGTAATGTGACAATTGATCTCGGTGCCGATAAATACGTGAACTTGGATGTAGTTGGCATATATCCTTCGGATAATTCGTCATTCTGTGGTGTAGATGTCTTAAAGATCTCTTTTGATCCTTGGTCGGCCAGTTTTTTCTCGTTCGATGGTCCTGCAGCAGCCAAAGTTGAATTTGGCACTTTGATACTGGTAGAATCCGGCGGAGGCGTTGTTTCATTGGTCCTGGACTTAATGATTTTCTCTTTTACCTCCGGCAGCTGGGGTCGGAAATGGATCACAAGTTTGACTCGTTTTCGTTTAGGATTTACAATGTTTTGAAGGGCATTGATTCCATTTAATATAGGCTTCCTGCAGACATATAGCAGAATAAAAACAACAATTAGGACCAGTCCTCCATATGATCCGTGAATTAGAGCGGTCTGTTTGTTTTTAAAATATCTTTGTATTGCGAAATCCTGTAGTTCCTGTTCCAGGTCATCGAGTGTTTTGGAGTTAGCGTCGAAGTGAGACGTTATTGATTTGGGGTTACTCAATTCTGCTTGTTGTTCTTCTAAGGCTAGAGCTAGGTTGGCGTGTGTGGACACAAGAGGTGAGATTTCCAATAGGTTCAGGTGCAGCTCGGCTCCATAAATCAGCTCTGATTGTCCTTTTTGCGCAGGGTTGGCTGGGATGGTGACATCTCCGGTCCGCGCAAAACATCCTGGAGCTAACTTCATTATTCCGGTTCCAGTTAAATTTAGGTTGATTGGGTTCATAGAGTAGCAAAAGATAGTGACAATCTCCGTTCCTGCAAAAGAATAGAGCCAGGAGGCCAGTGTTCTTAGCGGTCTCCAGTAAGAATTCAGATTTAATGTTATTCTGATTGGACATGATTTCATGGCTTCGACAGTTGCTTTAAGGAGAAGCATAGGGTCACACGAGGGTCGTTCTTGTAGTTCGTAGATTGGCACGCCTTCCAAGCAAGCATGGTAAGCCGCGGTGGTTCGGCAATTTCCCCACTCCTCTTCGCTAAGAAATAAGTAAGTTCGTTTTTCGTCATCGACAACGAGGTAGTCGTGTTTTGAATTCACGTATGCTCTTTGTTTTCCACTACCTAAGTCCTTTTGTATGGTAGGAAGGAGATGAATCTTGAATGCTTGATAGCGGTACTCCTCCAATATTGAAATGTCGAGGAGTATTTTTATATTTTCCATCTCGCACCAAATAAAGATCGTTGCTATTTGATTTATTCGTCGATGCTGGCCTTGGGACCGGACAGAGGAAAACGGACTTGCGTTAGGTTGTCCTGAATATCTCGGAAAATAGGCTCCAGTTGTTGTGATGAGATTATTCCTGGGTGTAGTTGACATTTCCGAGCGTCATGTATTGCATCTAGCATGGTGGATGTAATTCGGATGTTGTGGTCCAGACCCAATTTTATTCCTGATAAGATAGATGACACTATTCCTCTTCGCATTAATTCCTCTGTTGGTGATACGATGCTATTAATCGTGGATGATAGGTTTCTTAATTTTTGTTCAATCTGTTCTATTCGAGCATCATGATGTTGATACTGAGAGTGGAGAGTATCTAACTGAGAGCGAACAACATGGGTTTGCTTCCCTACTAAATGGGATAGGTTAGTTTGTGTCTCGTTTAGCTCTCTTATTTCGGCGTCGTAGCGTTCTCCGTCGTCGTAATTTAGGACACCGGCCACTGGTCCAGCAATCTTTCCCAGAACTCTAAGTAGTGGCACGCTCTGTCTTACTCTCAATTGGGATGACAATCTGATTGGTGATTTTTCTTTACTATTTTGTAATTCCCGGATTTGAATTTGAAACTGGTTTTGTATTTCCTCTACCATTTCCCATCTGTCTTCCCAGTTGAAAGAGTCTGGGGGTCCATTGCAATTTCTTTCTTGTTGTCGGCATAGCTCCTTCATCCTCTCCATTCGTGCTTTTAGGTCGTTGAAATGACGTCTTTGTTTGGCAATGTCGAGGAATATTGCTACCCTCCAACGACTGGTCGATCTTCGGACTTCGGAAACGTGCTCGAAATAAGCCCCACTACTGATAGTCACTGGGGAAATGTCGTACCCCTCTCCATGCATCCGTGGACTATCCTGATCCTTGAATTTTGCATATGTCATCAAGATAGGAGGAAGGTACAGGAACCTCAAAGGCCAGTGTGTTATCATCATTGTTGTATCTAAAAAAAAATTTTTTTATTATAATAGTTTTGGTGAAAGATCATGGTTACAGATGGGCAACCATTATCTTATCTCTATGTTTGACGAACCTCTCGCCAGTCTCGTCTTCCAAGACCAAATTATTATTCTCGGTCTATCCGACCACAGAATATGGACCATTGGCACGGGAGTCGAATTTATTGGATCTTACTTCTTTATAAGTATATACCCTATCGCCAATCTTAACGTTAGAAGGTCGGGCTTTCAGATCGTAGTGTGCTTTTGATTTCTCCTTTGCGTGGATCAATCTCTGAGCGGGCAGATTGTGCAGCTCATGCAGCCTAACGATAAGATCTCTTAAGTACACACTGTAAGTTTCCAATTCAGGTCCTTGTGGGAACGAACTCGGAGTCCGAGCCATTCGACCAAAAACCAAATCGTATGGGGTAAAGTTAGTCGCCTCGTGCACCGATGTATTATAGTTAAACATGGCGAAAGGAAGTAGACGATCCCAATCGTCGAAATCATTCGCATAATGTTTGATATAATCAGTCAGCTCGATATGACTCCTTTTAAGTGCCCCGTTGGTTTGAGGACGATAACCGGAAGTTGTGAGTTGCCTCACGCAGAAAATTCTCTCGAGTTTACGCATAAGGGAACTCACAAAACTCCCTCCTCTATCAGTAAGCACACATCGAGGTGCTCCATACAGAGAGAAAAGATTCGTTGCCACTGCGTGTGCAATAGTTATGGTCTTGATGTCTGGGATGGGAACTGCGATGCAGTATTTACTGAAATTGTCTTGCATCGTGAGGATGTATCGGTTCCCATTGGGGGTGGTTCTTAGTTTCCCTACTGTATCTAATGACACCTTGTCGAATGGGGTTGCTGGAGTGTCTGTTATTAGCATAGGTTCTCGAGTTCGTGCCCTAACAAGTTTGTTCTCAAGGCAACTTTTACACTTTCGAACAAAGTAAGTGACCTCGTCTCGCATTCTAGGCCAATAATAGCGTTCCCTAATTCGACGATATGTTTTTGTTATGCCCTTGTGACCTCCGACTAGACTGGCGTGAAATTCGGCAATAATTTTTGGTCGCAGGCTCTCAGCAGGAACTCTCTTTCTCTTTATAATTTCTGAGGTTGTATCTGTCTGGTAAAATTACAGACTAGACAACTCAATTAAGAGAAACAAAAGTTTTCAAGAGTTATGAAAAAAAACTAAATCTAATCTTTTAAAATATGTACAACAACGAAAATTCGTATCTTTTTTGTTGTTGTTACTCATTTTACTATCTAAATCTAAACTAAGATGACTATTCTGTGTTACTTATTTACAAATGCGAGTTCTATCTTTAAGACATTCCTTTTATGGGCTATCTCTTCCTCCCCCATCCCTAGGTTCTCTGTAGGGAACTAAGAGTTTTATAGGGAACCTACCTAGTGATCTACCTTCATTTGTCGCGATTTCATATACGGAAGGTCCTAAAATTCGTATTACTGTAAACGGTCCCTGATTTTTACCACCGAACGCTCGTGTGATTTTCTTACTAGCGGATGAAGTTACTTGTTTCTTGCACATGACTTTATCTCCTACTTGGAATATTCCTTTTTGACGTCTTTTGTCATATTGAACTTTTTGTCTATTAAACGCGCTGTCCATTTGTAGTGTCACTAAGCCTTGTAGTTCTTTAAGTTTCTCTATACGCTCTAACCATTCGTCTTCGTTTGTTGCTTCGAATTCTGTCGGTTCTTCCGTTCTGTATCGTAAGTTATTGAATGGCTTAGGTTTCCTTCCAGTGTTTAGAAATGCGGGGCTGACACCAGTACTACCGTGAACTGCGGTATTATGCAAAAATCTAAGGTCTTTTAAGTAAACGTCCCACTTGCTGTGATTTTTGGAAACGTACGTTGAAATTGTTGTCTTTATTACCCGGTTTACCCGTTCTACAGGGTTGGATTGCGGGTGGTATACTGGAGTGAACGCGTGTTTGATATATATATATATATATATATATATATATATATATATATATATATATATATATTGGAATCCAAGCGAACTTTTATGCCATGGGCCCATAACATCTGTCGCGACTACTGACCACGGTGTTTGTATTACCCGTTTTCCCATGAGTCCTGCCGCGGGTCTTTGATCGCGTTTGATTTTCTGACAAATGTCGCATGTTCCTACCCATTCTTTGATATCGCGGTACATACCTGGCCAGTAATACTGTATAGAAACTCGTTTGTACGTTTTTTCTACCCCAAAGTTAACCTGCTTGGGGTTCGTGATGTGTCTCGTTAAAGACTTCATTTCTCTGTTCTTTAGGAATTACTAATTTCCACGCGTCGAGGTCGTCAATTACCGAATCGATTAACGGGTTTGGGCGATTACGGTAAGGTTTACCGTCGGTTACCTTCCAGCCGTGGAATTTCCTCGGAGTTTCATTCACTTCCTTCACACGTTGGCAATACCATGCAGCTTCCACCGGTTCCATAGCGGCTATCGGTAGCGCCATCTCCTCTTCATACATTCTCGATAGTACATCAGGAACCAAGTGTTCTGAACCTTTACGATACACTACATCGAATTCATATCTTAGGAGATCTAACGCCCACCGGGACAACTGTCCAGTCGGATTATGCAAGTTGTGAAGCCAGCGTAGTGAACTGTGATCGGTAATGACCATGAAATGAAACTCTTTGAGATAATGGCGGAATTTCTTTACAGCCCAAATTACCGCGAGGCATTCTTTTTCGGTGACCGAGTATTTCCGTTCGGATGATGTTAACGTTCTGCTCGCGTACGCTATTGCTCGATTCTTCTCTTCTTGTGCTTGAGTAAGAACTACACCAATACCGAAATCGCTTGCGTCGGTGTGTAGTTCGAACGGTAACGTAAAGTCAGGATATGTCAGAGTTGGGGCTGTCACGAGTTGTTCTTTAATTCGGTCGAACACGATTTGTTGGCTTTCATCCCATTCCCAGGAGACGTTTGTCCTCAACAGTTTATTTAGCGGTTCTGCTAAGGTGGCTAGTTGGGGAATGAAATGTCTATACCACGACGCCATTCCTAAGAATCGTCTTAATTGTTTAACCGTTTTTGGCTCTAGATACGTGTTGATGGGTTTTACTTTTTCTGGGTCTACTTGTAGACCCTCGTGGTTTACAACGAATCCTAAATACTTTGCGGATGTGACTCCAAACTTACTTTTCTCAGGATTGATTGTAAGACCTGCCGCTTGTAAACGATCTATAACTACTTTGAGCCATTCTTTATGTTCTTCTAGCGTTTCAGTTACTATCACTATATCGTCTAGATACTCGTAAACGTTTGGTTCCATTTCGGGTCCGATCAGAGAATCGATCATTCTCTGGAAGGTCGCTGGGGTACCTGACAACCCAAATGGAATATGAGTGAACTGAAAAAGTCCAAGACCTGGCACTGTAAAAGCAGTATATTATTTACTTTTTTCCGAGAGGGGAATTTGGTGATAAACCCATTTTAGATCTAAGGTCGTGATATACTTGGCTTTTCTGAGCTTTTCCAGTATCATGTCCATTTTCGGCAGTGGATACGCGTCAGTTTTGGCTATCCTATTAAGATTACGGAAGTCTATGCATAATCGGTAGGTTCCGTTCGCTTTTCGGACCATAACATCCTTAACGCGTCGTCGTGCATTGCTTTCAATACTTTCGGCGATACCCTGTAATATGGTTGTTTGATAGCTGAGTGGTTCTCTACGTCGATAACATGTTCTGCTCGGTCTGTCGCGGGTAAGTTATCTGGTACTAATCTGAGTATAGAAGAAATAAATTGTTCTAAGTCATTTCTCTCTTCGGCAGAAATTACTTTTAACCCGTTTACTTGCTCTACATCTAGTGGTGTATTTTCCTCTGTGACTTTAATTGCTTCTATACCCTCTTCCGTATAATGGTGTACAGTGTCTGGGTAGTCGGCCATGTACCATTTTCTTTGACTACCATCAAGTATCACGCCAAAGGTGTGAATAAAGTCCACTCCCAGGAATACCTGTTCACCCATTCCTGAGACTATCAGCACCTTCATCATGCGGGATACCCGATCGACCTCTATTGGGAGATAGCAGACTGCTTTTACTGGACGAACCGTACCGTCGGCTGTCACGACTGCTTTTTCGGTTGCCGGTTGCAATTCCGCTTTGTACTTGTCGGCAATTGCTAAACCGATATCTCCCAATACTGTGCGTGATGCACCATTATCTATTAAGGCTTGTACGTTAGGGGTATTACCTATTCGTATACTCATGAATACCCTTAAACTAAAACCTTTGTCCTCCGCTGGCAGTTTCCTAATTTCTAATCGCAGCGGCTTTTCTTCGGATATTGACTTCGGTTCAATGTCAGATTTCAAAAGTGACACGATCACTTGGTTTTGCTCTAATGGACATGCACCATTAACTGCCTCAACGCGATCGTTCAACAAGACAGTTTGGTTGGCCTCAAATTTACGTGTGGCCTTCCGGTTTTTCGACTTCTTGTTAACGATCTCCGTGGATTTCCGGTTTTCTAGGAGTACGGGTACGGATTTTCATAAATTCTTAATATTACGGGTAATTTTTTTAAATAAAACCATTATCTAGCTGTCATAGAAACAAACAAACAAAAAAAATTTCTTAAATCGGAATTAGCTATAATTACCTAATTATTCTTTGTTAAACTACTATTGAAAATATTTATCTCACTTTACCACAAAGTTCCAAAAATTTCTGGTAATATTTCTCTTTTATATCCTGTGTCAGAAAAGAAAAAAAATAATTTTAAAAATTATTATTTACCTGGTCAGGTAAATTACCAGTGAATTTTTTTCTAATTTTTCTAATCAAATAATATATTATCTCAACTAACTACAATTTATATATTTAAAAGGAGATAAAAAATATACAAGGGGACTTTTACTTAAATTCGCGCCTGTTTATTTCTTGTATATCTCTCTTTTGTAAAAAGAGAGAGAAAATTATTTTCTCTACAATTTAACTATTTACAAAATTATTCCTTTACTTCAGACTTTGAGAAACCCAATAAAACCTTCAATTGAATTAAAAAAATTAATTTTTGGCAATTTTGCAATCAACTTTTTGCCAATTTTTAATAACAAAAGAAAATTTTTACTCTTCTCGAAGGTGGTATGGGACACTGCAGGTACTAAAAAAATCTTCTTTCATGCTGAAAAAAATATACAACAAAAACACAATTTTCAAAGCATCAATGTACAAAATAATTATAAAAATAAATTTTCAAATTTTTCCCCAGAAGCAAAAATAAATAGCACCTGTCAGATCGAAAAACGGAATAATTTTATAATGTAAAGAAAATTCAGTTACTCACCAGTAGTGAAGGCTCTCATTCAGTTCTCTCACTATATAACTACACTGAAAATTCGTATATCGTCTCTCTTGCCTGTCACGGCCCTTGAGTTGGGCGCCACTGTTGTAGCGATATTTACTTTTACTTACGGGTTTTACCCATTAATCGTTACAAAAATGGCAACTATCGGTTTCCCGATTACCGAATTATAAACTCCACACTTCGAATTTATAATGCGCCACCGATGACTCGTTTTAGGGAACTTCCCCGGCGCCAGGTAGGTGAACTACCCGGATCACAACAGCAGAAACAAACAGGAACTTTCCCAGACTAGCTCAAAACCGAGCTCACTATTTACCAAAGCGAAGTTAACTTTAAGTGACGATAATCTATCAGGCGTGAGTACCGCACTCAGGAGAGAGAGAGAGACAGACACAATGAATTTACACTCAATTAACAAATTTGACTAGAGAAAATTTAATTAATTAATAGAATTGAAATAACTTTATTTTTCCACACTATAATTCCATTTATCGAAGAATGAGAAATTCCACACGCCGGTCTACGTAATCGACAACCGAAAATGGCGGCGTCGTTTCGGCTTGCCATGCGGTCCTTGGTCTCGAGGTTATTTCTCGGTTACACCATACACCGGTGATGTTCCCAAGATAACGAAAGAGATGAGACCTGAGCACTAACCTCGGATTCGATCCAGGCGGGCACGGAAATCCATTTTCCACTCTTTCCCTGATTTAAATTATCGACCGCGGTGATACCGTATATAGCAATCGGCAGCCAGGCTTGAACTGTAGAAATTAGGTAAATTGGCATCCTGCAACGGTTCCGTACATAGGTCATGCGCACCATGGGTTCGCCCCAGCAGCATGATAACAGGCCCAACATCTATGACAGGTGGTTGCCAGTTGACAGTAGATTTGTGCCGATTGGTATAAATTGTTGACACATTTTCGGTCGGTTGATAATTAAATAAAATGAATGAGTTTCGTCGAGAACTTAATTCGGGTTTTATAACGTGATTATTTAAAATCAACGTTACAACCTATAATGTCAAAAGAGACATTCGCTGATTCACAAACATATTGAAAACAACAGTACTTTTGACCATGTAAGGCAATTTAAATAAAAATTAGTCTCTCTAAGGGGTTTTTATGGTTGCTGCTTACTGATCTGTATTCAGATTTTAATATTCAAAATAGCGGATCTAATATGGCAAATTTTTTTAAAATTTTACATTTTTATCATAAAAGACGTAAATTATCCTTAAAAATTTGGTTCGCAACTTGTAATTATTATATTTCATAGCAGATTTGTAAGCAGCGATTATAAAAAATCCCAGAGACACTAATTATTACTTGAATTACCTTACATGGTCAAAACTAATGTTAATTTTAATACGATTATGGAACAGTGTATGTTTCTTTAGACATTATAGGTTAAAGTGTACATAAATTACATTTTTTGTTTTTGGATATTCAAGAGCAGTGTTTAAGCTTTCATTTGGTGTTAGCGGACAAATTTACTGTTTTTATGTATCATTGTACATTCATTCAAAAAATGCGTATTTTGTATATTAAAACGTAAATTGATTGAAAACTAGAGCCAATTCAATATTTTCAATGTCAAATTCGTATTCTACGGACAAAATCCTATAAAAATCTGCTTCTACTGGTTAGTCCACAAAATTTTGTTGGCCTGTGTAATTGATTGTTTAGTATTTGAATTTTAGTGTTTTGTATTATTGTTAATAATTTTGTATTTATTTTGAATTGTATGTTTTATTATTATATTGATTTTATCTTTTTGGCTGTTAATTTGATTTGGATGCTGTGTTTTTATGATCTCATCTAAGGGCTTTTATCGCGTTAGAATTTGCAAGGATCAGCAATTTTGAATATGAAACATTTGAAAACAAAACATTGAGATGAACAGAAATTTTGTTTTTGTTTTTTAGAAAGTAATAATATTGAGCAAGAAAATCGTCGGGAGACCCATGCTGGTCCCACTGACATGTGGGACATCTTCTTACAAATTCTGTTACTTGTTCTTTAATTCTAGGCCAGTAGAATTTTTCGCGAATTCTTCTGTAAGTTTTTACTATTCCTTTGTGCCCTGATATTTTGCTTCTATTCACTGATAATATCTCCTCTGTTTTCTTCTTTTGGGACAGATACTTGTCTATTACAGATAGTTATATTAATATCACTTCTATAGAAAATTGATTCGATTATTTGTATTAATTCTGTATTCCTGAAATTAGATCTTCCTTTAATAATGAGTCGTAATATTTGTTTCTTACTATCACATAATATACATTATGTTGTTTTTGTCTATATTAATTTTCGTTGGTGTTTGGTGTATTTTTGTTCGATTTCTTTAATGGACACTTCACTATCTAAACTTTTTGTTTGATTGTTTTCCCATATGGACTCGCCCTTAGCATAATCCCATTGGAAATCTATTTTTTGAGAAAATTCGGTATGATCTCCTAGAATTAATTCATTGGCTGCTTTGTGAATACCTTCGTCGTCGTTTCCATCAAAAAGAGTAAGCCAATCTCTAGGGGATTGCGGTGAATCCATTAACCAGTCTTTATGTTGTTTTACGGATTGATTAAAACGAGATATAGAATTTCCTAGGTCTTTCGCTATTTCTTCTCTGCTTAAGTGCGTAGTGTTATCTTCTTCTTCTGAACTTTCTTCACTTTCACTAATTGGTAGGTCTACCGTTAATACAGTTGTTTCTGGAATTGGAAAATTTACAACTTTGGACTGCGTTTCTCGCGGTGTACTTTTAGGACCTGGTATATTCTTAATAGCTGCTGGTGGAAGTTTCAAACTGAGGAGCACGCTTCTACTTGCCTTTTGAATAGGAGGAATTAGTGGCTCTCTCTCTTCGTCAGTGCTACTTTCAGATGTATCTTCGTCTATTGTCTTTATTATGGGTTGTAAGGCTCTTTTTTGTGATACTCTTAAACCAATAGAGCTTTCATCTAGTGTGGATTTTAAAGTGGGTGGTTTTAAAGTTCGTCTTTGTGACACTTTTAAACCAATAGTACTTCGGTCTAAAGTGTATTTTGAAGTGGATGGCTTTAATATTGATTTTGGAGGTTGTGATTTCGATTTTTTTGTTAAATTTTTAGGGTTTTTGTCAATACGTTTGTTGATCAAAATTTTTACTTGTTTCTGATCGACACTGTTTTGGGAATTTTCATCGATATCTTCTTCCATAACATTTCTGGATGGAGCATCGGCATTTGTGTTTAGTTTTCCCGATTTGTGTTGAAATTCATACTCCTAATCTCTTAATTTTAATCTCCATCTAATCTCATTAATCGTTGTCTTGGATCCATTATAGAGTCGATCCATCTTAATGGCTCGTGGTCGCTGACTAAAGTGAATTTCTTACATTAGATATAAGGTCTAAAATGATGAACTGCATATAGAACGGCTAGACATTCTTTTTCAGTTGTAGAATAATTTATTTCTGGCGCGTTTATTACTCTGGATAGATAAGCAATAGGTAGGTCGAATCCATCCTTTCCTTGACTTAGTACTGCACCTATAGCGTAATCAGATGCATCTGTTGTTAATGTGAAAGGTTTTTCATTGTCTTGATACTGTAAAATTGGATTGGTGCATAGAGCTTCTCTTAGCAGTTAGCTCATTAAAACTGTCTTGTTGTTCTTGTTTCCATTCGAATTTTACATCCTTTTTTAAAAATTGGACAATGTTTTGGCTTTGGCTGAAAATTCCTTGATAAATCTTCGATAATATCCCGCTAATCCTAAGAATTGTTTGACATTTCTTGGTGTTTTGGGGGATGGAAAATTTTTGACTGCTTCTACTGTTTTTGGGTTAAGTTTTACTCCATCACTACTTATTATGTGTACCAAATATGCTACTTCTTTGTAAAGAAATTCGCATTTTTCTGGTTGTAATGAAAGATTAGCACCTTTCAATCTTTGTAGTAATCTTCTTACCTTTTTACCATGTTCTTCTAAATCATTTGCGTAGACCACGATATCGTCTAAATACACAACGAATTCAACGCCTTGGAGTCCTGTTAAAACTTGATTTATTAATCTTTGAAAGGTAGATGGTGAATTTTTTAGTCCCATAGGCATTCTTATATATTCATAATGCCCATGTGTGGTAGAAAATACTGTTTTCGATCTATCAACTGGATCTAGTTCGATTTGATGAAATCTACTGGCTAAATCAAATACGGAGAAATATTGGGCGTCTCCAATGGTATCCAGTATACTGGTAATATTGGGCAGTGGATAGCAATCACCAATTGTCTTCTCATTTAGTGCTCTAAAATCAATTACGGTTCTCCACTTTTTCTTACCACTTCCATCAATCTTTTTCGGAATTATAAGCAATGGCGAGTTGTATGGTGAACAGGAAGGACCTATAGCGCCTTCTGATTTCATTCTATCAATAACTTTATCGATTTCCTCCTTTTGAAATGGGGAAAATCTATATTGTTTAACATGAATTAGTATTTCATCTTTAGTAATGATTTTATGTTGAACTTTATGAGTTGGAGTCAGTTGTTCTCCAGGGAGATAAAAACTATTTGGGAATTCTGTAACTATCTGTCTTACATGTTCTTTTTTATCCTTATTTAAATGATCCAATCTTAAATATTCTAATATCGCTGAAACTCCATCCATTGGTGGTGTGTAATCTTCTTCTGTGGAGTAATCATCGGAATCTTCACCTGGTAATTTGTAAAATTTGAAAGGAATTAATTCCTGAGGCGATATGTCAATTTCGGCGTCTTCAGATGTCATATTTATGGCATAGATGTGACAAACTCCATCCTGGTTGGTTACTACACCTTCACCTACTAGTAATCCTTCTGCTGTAAAAAATAAAATTAAATGTAGATATCCTTCTTTTAATTCCTAACGATTCCTAACGTTAAAATTTTTATAGGGACGATACCGGCTATGTGTATAGCTTCTTCTCGGATTATATTTAAATCTGGTAATATTATGTTTTCCTTGATTATGTTTACATCTGCTCCTGTATCTATTAATAATGTTGCTGATGATGTTTGAAATCTTAAAGAATTTATAATTATTAATAGAGATTCTCTTGAATTTCTTGCGCAGAAGATGTGTTTTGTAACGATAGAATTCTCGCGTTGGCTGAACGCTCTTTGTGGTCTCCACTCGTCGTCGTGTATGTCCGTCGAGTTGATTGTTTTGCATACATGGGGGATATGGATTTCTCAAAATTCCAGTGGGGGTGGGTGATTGAGACCGATATCTTGTTTGTTTATAAGGGTACGAGAATTGCACTCTATTACTAGGGCTCTTTTCTCGATATCTGTAATCTTGTGATTGATGTCGTGAATAATGGCAAGCATTATAATCGGGTTTGTAACTTTCGTGACGCTGTTCAGATTGTAAAGCAATGTCGAAACCATCTTTAAGATTTTGAGGATTTCGTGCCTCTATTACAGTTGATATTGAATCTGGAAGTCCTTTAAGTAAGGATTCCAATGCACAGAGATTTAGAGGCTGCATTTGAATTTTAGCATTAGGAGCTCCATTAGAACTAGCGAGTGTCGCATTTGCTCCTGATAACAATTGAGACAATCTATCATAAAATTCGCTAACATTTTCGTTGCGGTTCATACGAATTGTGGATATTTCTTGCAAATACCATACATATGATTTATGAGTTGAATATCTTTGTTTGAAATGGTCTATTAATTCGACAATGGTTCCGAAAGACTTACCATAAGTACTGCTTCTAGCAGCACCCTTTAACTTAGCAAGAATAGATTTTAAATACTGATCTTTGCAGTTTTTAGGAATGGAGAGATGCAGAAATCAAAATATCATCAATAAAATCTTTAACCGGAATAGTATGCCCGTCGTAAAAAGGAACATTCATTATACCTTGTTGTAACGCAAAACATTCTGCCATAGAATTTAATATAGTGTCATAAAGGGTTCTGTTTATAGAGATAGCAACCCAGCGGGCAGAAAGACAAAAAACGTTCTTTGAACGTCTGTAGAACGTTTAATGGTTGCCAATTTAAGTTTCAAGAACGTCAGAATGTTTCAAAAATGTTTCGGAACGTTCGGACATTTTTAGAACGTAAATTGGCAGACATTAAACGTTCTACAGACGTTTAAAGATCGTTTTTTGTCTTTGTGCCCGCTGGGAAAGGTTGCATTGTTGGTTGGAATAGTATTATCATCATCATCATCATTATCGTCTTTATATTCTTTTTAATGTTTATTTTACGAATAATTTTGTTGTTTATCAGAATAATTCGTTAATAATATCAAATGAAAAAAGAAGTCCTAAAACTCTAACAATATCTGATTTGTCTTTACAAATTATGGTTTGAAATTCTATTACTGTATGATTAATATAAATTTTAGTTTAGGGAGTGAATTTATCATTCGGAAATTATTAATATTAATGTGAAAGAATTGATCAATTATCCGAATCAATCTCAAAATAATTCTTATTAAGCTCTTGAGTTTCATATGTATCGACAGCACAGCCATCCTGAATACAGAAACCTGCTTTTTCAGAAAATATTTTTTCGAAATCAATTAATAATTTAAAATTATCAAAGAACTCAGAAAAAATTGGTTAGCATGGTGGGATACGAGCCCACGACCTTTCTATTGCCGGTAGACTGCTCTGACCACTGAGCTACATGCACCCCAAGATTCTCCGAGTTCCCTGATATATACTATACCTCCCTGCATTATTTCATGATAATGTAGGGAGTTTCTTGAAGATGATAAACCTAATTTTTTAATTACATAGGCTAATTATAGTTTAGGGAGTGAATTTATCATTCGGAAATTATTAATATTAATGTGAAAGAATTGTTCAAAGCATATTTACATAGCAAATGTGTTATATTTTATAATCCAATAACAAGCATCACAAAAATGTCCACAAGTAAAATTTTTTCATGATGTTTTAAAATGATCGTCAAGTTTGGTTGTGGGCATCTAAATTGATTCGGTTGTGGACACCACTCTTATTTTTGATAAATCGTGAAATATCGTTGTCGATATAATCATAAGTAATTCCTTACAACATTTAATAGTGTCTTATGAATTTTAAGAGTTTCGTGGTCCAGCACGGAAATTAATATAATGAGACTTTGATGTCCGTACGTCGTTCGCAGTTATAGCAATTGTAGTAACTGGACAGTTCAGGTTCAGTGTGAGAAATCTTATACGCCCTTACATGGGGAGCATTTATTGTCAAAATTAGAAGAAATCATCCTTATGTAGTTAATGAATGGTTACTTAATTAATCTTTTTGCACTTTCAATAGATTTTTCAAGAGTGCCCACGACCGAATCAAAATTTTTTTTGTTAGAAAAATGACCAATTTATTGAATTTTTAATCAAATTTTTCTAGTCAACGGAATCAATCTATTTTCTTCACGAGTAGTTAGCTACCTACCTTTAAATACCTACCTTCCCTTTAAATTCCCTACCTTTAAATACATATACATATGTTTGCTTAATATCTACAAGGAAGCAAATTGTGAGTCAAAAACGAAACTATGCCCACAACCGAACCTATTCCCCTAATATCGGAAAATATTAAGAGATTGTTAAAAGAATTTAATATAAAAACTGTTTTCAGTGTAGATTCAAAATTAGATAATTTTATAAAACTTGGAAAGGATAAACTTGAAAAACACAATCAATGTAATTGTGTTTATAAATTTGAATGTAACTGCGGAAAAACGTATGTAAGACAGACTAAGAGACCGTTGCATATTCGCAGACAAGAACACATTTATAATCTAGATAGAAATGTAAAATATCATAACGTTATAAGTAATCATTTGAACAACAATAATGATAATAGTATTCCACACTTTATAAAGTGGGGTGAAATTAAAATTTTACCTACAGAACAAAATCTTGGAGAACGTTTATTTACCGATTAAAGCCTTTAGAAATCGAAAGTCGATATCTACACGAGTGTAAAAATTTGCGTCTGTTAGTTCTGGAGTGGGACAAAGTACGTCTAGCAGCCCTTCAAAAATGCGGAAAATGGGTGAAAAATAATGTAAAAATTTCTCATTTCATACCGATTAAAACCTTTAGAAATCAAAAGTTGACATCTACACGAGTGTAAAAATGTGCGTCTGGCAGTTCTGGGCTGGGACAAAGTACGCCTGGCAAAGGGTTAAACATGTAAAAAAACGAAAATTTTTCTCATTTCATACCGATAAAAACCTTTAGAAATCGAAAGTTGACATCTACACGAGTGTAAAAATGAACGTCTGTCAGTTCTGGGTTGGGGTAAAGTATGACAGAGCTCGTGTTTTGCCGTGATCTAACAATAACCACAAAACTGAGTCAATGTAAAATAGGCACATTACTATTTTTAAATATTTCTTTGTAAGAGAAAATTTTTTAATGTTTACTATTCATATTCATATTTTAATTTTACTAACAATTATTTTATACACATAATTTTCATTCATATAGAATTAAATACTATTAGACTAAAAGGAAAGTTCTAAAATAATTTATTACATAAATTCGCATAACCGATTTTTAGAAATGTTAAAAATTAATTAAAATAACTTATTTTTTTCTATTGTCTTTCTGAGAGAGCATTTTTGAAGGGCTATCAGACGTACTTTGCCCCAGCCTAGAACTGCCAGACGCACATTTTTACACTCGTGAAAATGTCAACTTTTGATTTCTAAAGGTTTTAATCGGTATGAAATGAGAAATATTTACATTATTTTTCACCCATTGAGAATTTAGTTGAGAAAAAGGTTTATTTGAATGGTGCAAAATTGGAGAACTATACATTTATTTACTCTACCGCCGACAGTGGTGTCACAATCAGCTGCCGTCGGACGCAACAAACTTTTGTTTTTGTTGGCACACAACGCCAATTGAGTCTTTAGCCCAAGTAAAAAAATTTGATTTAATGTTTTTGTTTTTACAATGAATGCAAAATGTATTTAACACAAATTTTCTATTAAGATCAAGGCCGTTGTACTGGGACGGCACAGATGCTACACACACGGACTGGCTGGTTTTTACAAACAAAATCTGCTATAATCAATTAATTAATTATAACCGATTTTCTCCCGACACAATTCTCGAAGGACTCCGTCGGTTAGAAGGTTCTATTGAATTTTTTTTCGTCTGCCCTTAACGTTGTACTTAATATGTTTTACGCAGGTGTACGACGCGCAGACGCGTCGTACACCTCTAATCGAGAACGCCGCGACTAAGCCCGCGGGCTTAGTCGCGGCGTTCTCGATTTCTCACAGCACTTGCCAGGCCAAAGCCAAGAGAGGTGTTGTTTGTAAGAATCGAGAAGTTGTACTGCAATAATTTTAAGCTTTTAACTAGCCTTTAGTCTTTGCTTTGCCTTCAGGGTGGGACAATTTTACAAACGAGGAATTTTATAATTTTCAGGAGCAGGAAAAATTTCGCGGCCCATTGGACGTTGCAATTTTGCTGATTCTAAAATGCATCGACAGTTTTCCGTGTGAACGGAAGCAAACATCATTTGATACTTTTTTAAATCACTTTCCTTATAATTAATGAAAATTAAGTTTATTATTTAATCTTATGCAGTAAATTTCTCAATTATGATGGTTGTTTAAATTGATTAACAACCATACAATTGTGTGATTTGTTAATTAAATTGGTAGAATTTCTCAGCTATATGCAATTTTTCGATTATAAGTTGATCGATTAGGAATGCGTAAAATCAACCAAATATAGTGGTTGAGCACCCCTGACATAGGGCTGCATATTTTGCGCCGCTTTGTTTATTATAATATTCCATAATAATAAATTTTTATTTTTATTATGTTGCTGCAATGTTGGTTATCGACATTTTGGCTTCGCAACATTGCTGCAATATTCCATAACTTTAACGTTGCTACAATGTTTGTTATTGACATTTTTGACTTCGCAAAATTGCTGCAACATTCCATAATTTTAACGTTACTACAATGTTGGTTATCGACATTTTTGTCTTTGCAACACTTCTGCAACATTCCATAATTTTAACGTTCCGTTTTGTCAACTCAACTCTGAAATGTATAAAATAATTTCGGAGGCAAAGTCAGGAATTTTATCACATTCTATAACTTTGTTTAGTTTTAAGGAGGATGGTGACCGTAACATAACCTCAAAATCTGTAAAAAATAAAAATTATATTCTAACGCAAAAAAAACAAAATAAATATATCAATGACAAACAATTGTAAAAGATCTAGTTTTACTACTTTCGAAAAAAATTATTTTTGCTTAAAATAGTTTGTTAACAATAATTTTTTTTCTTTCAGATTAGACTAAAATTGCAATTTTTAACACATTTTTATAAATAATAGCTTATTTAATTCAGTGAAACACTCTCTACAATCGTTATTTTTTTAATATTGTTAAAAGAATGATATTAAAAAGTTATTTTATAAATAAACAATGTTTTCCTTATAATTTTTGAATATCATAATTTTAACATTATTAAAAAAATAACGATTGTAGAGAATGTTTCACTGAATTAAATGAGCTATTGTTTTTAAAAATTGGTTGAAAATTGTAATTTTTGTCTGATCTCAAAAGAAAAATAAATGTTGAAAAAATTATTGTTAACAAAATAGTTTGTCATATTACAATTTTAAGTTTAATTTTAAAAATTAGACTCGAAATTCATGACCGCGACCCCAAAAACCTCCGAATATAAAATTTCAAGCTAATCCAATGAGTTTTTGAAAATTTGTCGGCCATATTGGATCCGCCATTTTAGATTTTTAAAATTGGATTTAAGATTCATAATCAGCGACCCCAAAAACTCCCGAGCAACAAGTTTCAAGCAAATTTAACGAGTTTTTTTAAAAAATTGTCCGCCATATTGGATCCGCCATTTTGAATTTTGTAAATTGAACTTCATATTCGTGATTAGCGACCTCTAAAACCACCTAGTAACCAATTTCAAGCCGATCTAAAAGCTTTTATTAAGTTTGTACTTTCGAATCAAATTTTGAAAAAAAATTTGAACTTCACACTCCATTTTTGAGCCGCCATTTTAATTTTTAGTTTTCTCTATAGACCTATCTTCTAGATTATAGATCTATGTCACGTTATTTGTAACATTTGCAATTATTTTTACGCTATTTCATAGTACAAAAATTAATAATTAAACAAAAATTGTAAAAAATCTGACTTTTTTTATATAAAACATTAATAACTTTTTTTTTAAATAAATTTTTTTTAACGCCATTTAATAGAGCGCATATTAAAGCATAAGAAATGATGATTCGCGAATGTTTCTATTGATTTTTAAGTACCGAAACAAGTCCTCAAACTTTATGCCAAAATTTTGTCCATTTTGGCGTTAAACGGTTAAAAATGTTTTTAGAACGTTTCGCGTCTGCCAAATAATGTTCCAAAAACGTTTCATTTCCAGCGGGCACAAAGACAAAAAACGTTCTTTGAACGTCTGTAGAACGTTTAATGTCTGCCAATTTACGTTCTAAGAATGTCCGAACGTTCTGAAACATTTTTGGAACGTTCGGACGTTCTTAAAACTTAAATTGGCAGACATTTAACGTTCTACAGACGTTCAAAGAACGTTTTTTGTCTTTGTGCCAGCTGGGTTGCTTTTAAAACTTTTTTTAAAACATATAACGTTTTTGGGATGTTATTTGGCAGTCATAAAACGTTCTAAAAACGTTTTTGGAAGTTTTTGAAAGCAATGATGGTTTTTTCCCACTGGGCAGTAGCGCCACTGAGGCATAACAGGTGTACGTTTTTGAAGTGTAGCCGTTCTCTTTTCTACATAAATATGACCGCTTACTTTTCAAAAAGTGCACCCGCATTCACCAAAAAGAAGAACCGTCCTCCCCTTGAGGGTAAGCAGCGTTTTATGCCTCAAGTCGAACGGCTCGTCTGTACATCAGCGAAAATGGATTATCGATGGAGCCAAATGAGCTAAACGTGTAGCTATTATAGTAATTTTTATCTCTACTTTAAGAGACCTTTTTTACTGTGCATTACTCAAAGTATGAAAGTGACTAATAACACTTAATTACGTATGCTAACGATATTGATCACTACTAGTAAATAATATTAGTGGAGATTAAAATTAATCTGATGTTTATTTTTCATTGAGTAATTATAATTGTCATGAATAATATTTTTCGTAATAAATTTATTACTGTAGAATATTGTACCCAAAATTGGTAAATATTGACTGTAGTATACATTTACAGGTATTACTTAAACGGATTTTTACTGATAGATATTATATCGTCAATACCTTACGATCGTATTACTGAGCCGATGAGAAAATTACCAGGACCAGATAATTTAATAGTGATTGATGCAATTAATTTATTACCTATGTTAAAACTTTGTAGATATTACACTTTTAATAAGTACTTGTTGTGCCTTTTTACAGTAAGTATATATTTTTTTTATTTTCTAATCTAATCAAATTCAATTAACTGAGCTCGAACTGGAGTTTCTTTACAAAGAGCAGACATTTCGGTCAATAATCATTGAAACCGACTGCAGTACACTCTTATATATTAATTCAAAATTATCTCTTATATCATGAAGTTGTTAACTTGTTTAGAGTTAATAAATGCTTGCTCTCAGACAAAGTGTAAAATGAAACATTTAGGGCATTGCGAAACACATTTTTTAGGGAATTTAAATTTCGGCTGTTCAAATACGTTGTACTCCTATTGTTAATGGCAGCAGAATCACCTGGAAACTAAAATTAAATTATTTTATAATTAATTTCTATAATTCACCTAAGTTAATGTTGATTGATTAGATCAAACAGAATGTTATTAATGATTGGACCACCGTTAATTGACTGAGGGTTAACTCTGAGTGAATCATTAATAATTCTGGTAAAAAAATCTTGTCTCTATAAAAGGCATTGAAATATATCCCAGTAAGAAGTAGGTAATTAGAAGGAATTGAACATTTTTCACTTTCCACAGAAAAAGTTAAAGTATATATTCTTTCTGAATTCCGTTTGAGTCCAGTTCCTATGTATCTTATTGAGGCTAAGACGTCTTAAAAGTGAATTCCAAACAATTCCGATTTAATATTTCTATAATTATTCAATTCATTGGATTCCGAAATACTGTTTGTTAAGTCAAACTCCTAAAGTTCGTAACACTTTAAAGTAAGTATCGAAAATTTAGTATAGGTATAATACAGTTTCCATAGCTGTACTAAAAAGCTCCTGGTATCCGACAATGAAAATTGAGAAAAGTTAAGAATTTTTTCCACGTCAAACATTAAAACGGCAATGAAAAGAATTAAACTGAGCTTCTTTTCGGGTTGTCCAAATGAATAGGAATAGAATTGGGCTGAAACGATATTTAAAAGAATTAAACATTTCTAATTTGTTTGAATTCCTTACATCTTACTGTGAGTCCCAAGTAAAAATGTTCACAGAGTAGACACTCTGTGAACATTTTTACTTTCTTTTCTTTTTCAACTTTTTTAAACTTTTCCCAGACTTTCAGCAGATTCTTATTTGCAGAAAATCTGCTGGTTTAGAAAATACTCTTAAAAATATAAATATAATTGTGATTTGATTCACACCCTAAAAAAGTAATCTTGATATGATGCGGATTTCTCTAAACTAAATTCATATTGTCCTCTTGTATATGGAATAAAAAATAATATACTTTAGTTTTGAGGATTTTTTTCTCTGATATTGTATGCTAATTATTAGAGGTGTGCAAAAAGCTCGAAGCTCGATGGAGTATTTTTGAGCTTTCATTTTTCGAGCCGAGCCGAGCCGAGCCTAATCAATTCGAGCTCGAGACGAGTCCAGTCGAGCCTTATAAAAAGTTCGAATAATTTTGAGTACTCAATACATCAAGCCAAGCTCGTGCTCGGCTAGAAAAAAGTTTATCTCGGCTCGGCTTTTCGAGTTTTTACTAATTATGGTTGTGAGCAAATAAAGAAAAGCTATTTTGCTACACTGAATTTAACGGTTTTATTTTAATAAATATAATTAATCATCAATAGTTAATTACTTAAATTAATTAATATATTTATTTGTTTTTTAATGCAATGGTTTTGACATTTTAACCTTAAAAATTTGTTATTATTAACCACCAAAGAATAAAAATAATATACATTCAAGTGAAATACTTTTGTTTTAAGGGGAAAACTTAAGAGGATATTAGAAGAGGATTTTTTCTCTATGAGATTAGATTTAGAATGGCAGAGAAATTTTGCTGAAGATCAGTTAAAAATTATTGTAACTTTTTCATTGGTCAATCATTTCAGTTAAATTTCACTAATTTAAATTGCTATAATAGAGTCTCTGATTTACAGTGAAATTACACTGATTCAGTTACTCCAGGTATCTAATTAAATGAATTTTTCCATTTAATATTGAAAAAACGATTCAAAATAGAGACATATTTTGACGTGTATAAATAAACATGAAGTTTGCAGTAAAACGGACATTAGCTCATTTTTTTAATTTAACAATTCCTTGATTCAACAAAATATCATTAATAAATATATACTATCACATTTTTGAAACCAATGTTATTATAGAGTAGTCGATATTATTCTATAATAATTGTTTGAATAAAAAGGTACCAGTTGCAATATCATATGTTAGTTTATAAAATCGTAAAAAGCAGTCTTTTCTCAAATTTGTTGCTAAAAATATAAATATTAAAAATAAAAAAATCCGCCCGACAGATTTTGCATTTTTTTTGAAAAATAATCAGTGAAGCACCCCAAACAAGTTATAACAGAAATCGTCTAAAGAATGCAACTTGAGGGTTGAAATTGTTTCCAGGGTACCGTAATTATATTTTAAACAATTATTCCATAATTTTTTAATTTATTAAAACACCGGACTTTTTACTGAGATATGAATCATCTGGATTATACTCTGAAATATCAATCAAGCCTTTCAACTAATGGCTAGATCATAAAGATTCTAGGGATAATATTTTTTATTCTCAATGTTAGAATTTTTCGCTTATAGAATATTTTGAAATATGAAGATTTCGACTATATCAGCACATAGTGACATGTATTAGATGTCAATTGAACTCTTTAGTTTAGAGTTAGATGTTACTTATGATAATTGCTTCAATATGGTTGTCGATAAGTAATTATTAATTTTTCAATAAGCTTTACTTCTATCGAAATATTGATCAGTTACATGTATATATTTTCTTTATTATATGTTTCAGAATTTTAACATCACAGATTTTCTATATCAAATTTTTACAACTGTATTACTTTTCTTATTTGTTATTTACTGGACTGCTTGTTTGTGTTATGTTATTCCTATATTTATAATGAAAGCTTTTCCTGATACGGTAATATAAAAGACAAAAATCTAAGAATAATAATTTTTGTTTTTCTAAATGTTCTTTTGTCATAGTACTAATTTTTCAGAAATATGGTGATCTATGGTTATCTCAAGTGGAAGGAAATGAAGCTCTTGATTATTTTCGTAGTGCTCTTTACATAGTATTAGATAATTTTACCGGAAGTGGACATGGTGTAATAGAGCCAATATCTGAAACGTATTTAATAACTTCATCAATTTTAATGATAATTGGAAGACTGTTTGAGTGCTATGTAATAGGTAAGCATATAGTTTTTGTCAATTAATACTTGACTTCTTTTTACTAATGAATATTTTATTGACAGTATTAATTTTTCATATGATAAATGAGAGAAATTCAACAAAATCTAAGGCCTTAGAAATAATTAATCAAATTGTTACGTATACAAATCAAAAGCACCTTTCCATTTATATTAAAAAAAGAATTTTGGCTCATTATAAATATCGTTTTCAAAGTAATTATTTTCGACAAAGTGAAATTTTTTCAAAATTTACTGGTAAGCAAACAATTTAAAAAATTGAAGATTTAATATATTTGTAACTTTAGGAACATATAAATTTACAGTGTCTGCATATATATATATATACTAGGGGGGCTCCGCCCCCCTGCGCGCTTTGCGCGCCAACCCCCTGATTTTATATGATATTATATATCTTATGATATTAGCCATTTTCAAATTTTTAATCTTTGTCATCAATTTTGAAGTAACATACCAGCCTGCAAGTAAAACAATTTTCTTTTGCATAGGCTTCGACGTCCTATTTCGCGCTTCTATTTGAGGGGGCAAGCTCTGACCTGTTGGTAAAACACAGATCAAATTTTGACGTAATGTGAAGGCCCACATTAAGGCCTTTTTTTAAAACCCTTTTAAAAAACTATTTTTTTTAATAGGTAAAATTAAACATGTATTTATATTCGTTATTTATCCTCTTCTTGACTTATGTCAAGAAAGAGGTCAATTTTGACATATGTTTTGATTTATGTTCTTGACCTATAGGTCAAAAAATAGGTCAAATTAGACATAGAATTTGACGTAATGTGAGGCCGTTATTTATTCTTCTTTTAAACATATAGGTAAAAAATATGTCAAATTAGACATAGATTTTGACGTAATGTGAGGCCATTATTTATCCTCCTTTTCGACCTTATAGATAAAAAAATAGGTCAATTTTGATGTAAGTTTTGACGGACCCTTTGGGATATAGGGCGCCCTTAGAAATCCTGACTCTGCGGCGGCGGCGGCGAAATGTTTTTATATAATAGGGATATATATATATATATATATATATATATATATATATATGAGGCATTCCATGTCAAGTGATCCAGGTGGAGAAAAATTTTTCTCCAATCGTAGCAAAACTTGGGGCTTTTGTAGTACTAATAGATAGCAATTTTTCGTGAAAATATTTTTTTACCTAGTCCAATATTTTCCGAGGGGGAGGGGGTTAAATTTTTGGGATTTTCAGTACAATGCTTATTTCAATAATTTTTTACTCTTAAACTATTAAACATGAAAATTTGGCAAGGTACATTTTGGAAAGGTTTTTTCATGCTCTTTCGATTTAAAATAGGCAGTTAAAAAAAAATATTTTGGCCCAAAAAAAACCAAAATTAAAAATAAATTTTATTTTTTTTGAAAAAGGGCATCTTTTTTTTTTTTTTTTTAAACGAAAGCTGAGGTTTTTTCCTAAAAGGACATATAAATGAAAAAGTGGGACAAGAATGTTTAAACATTGAAAAACACAGGTTTCTACTCACCGGAGCGCTCTAAACCCGGTTTTTACGAGAAAATTCATTTTTTCAATGTTTAAACATTCTTGTCCCACTTTTTCATTTATATGTCCTTTTAGGAAAAAACCTCAGCTTTCGTTAAAAAAAAAAAAAAAAAAAAGCTGCCCTTTTTCCAAAAAAATAAAATTTATTTTTAATTTTGGTTTTTTTTGGGCCAAAATTTTTTTTTTAACTGCCTATTTTCAATCGAAAGAGCATGAAAAAACCTTTCCAAAATGTACCTTGCCAAATTTTCATGTTTAATAGTTTAAGAGTAAAAAATTATTGAAATTTGCATTACACCGTAAGACACCTGGGTCACTTGACATGGAATGCCTCATATATATAATTCAAGATACTATATAACCTTAATTTGTATTTAGTAAAATATTTACCAATTCGAAATGAATAGACATATATATCTCAATCCAATTTATTACATTATAGTATTAGGAAAGGTTTTTTCTACAAGCCTTCACTGACACAAACTTGAAATACATAACAACCGACATACTACATAATACACCATAACAACCAAAAATCAGATTCATTTACACAGTAAGGAATAGTTACCTATATGGATTTACAGAAAAACTTCATAAAAATGCTTTCAAGTATATTGAAATATTAAAATTTAAAAATTTAATGTTTTAAGTAATCGAAATATTTTTTCAGAATAATATATTAGTGCAGAAATCTTATGGTCCCTAACCATACCAAAAATATGATATTCCATTGCAAAGTTGTAAATGCAAGGTGTTAAATACTTTTTTGACCCCAAAAAAGTAATTTTTCATAATTATTTTTAGACATTTCATTAAAACTTTATTAAAATAATGTACATTACATAAGATAAAACATGGTTTTTTGAACTTTTACAATTTTGAATTAAAAAAATTTTAATATTTGTGCAAACTGTAGCTGTTGCTCCTCAAAAAAATTTGTTAGGCGGCTTGCTGTGTACATGATAAAAAAGAAACAACTCAACTTAAAATCAAAATCAATGAAAAGTTTATTTGTTTACTATGCTACCTCATTCGTGAACGAAGAAATGTTAATTTGTACAAAAATTTATATATTTTCGGTCAAAAAAACAATCTTTAAATATCTAAAAATTTGATTTTTGGGAAAGGTTATTGCTATTTCTAAAAAATTTTTTATTCGAAAAATTCTTTGTTTACGAGCGAACTATAATTGTAAGCTAACAAACATTTAATAGATTTTGACTATTAGTTGAGTTGTTCCTATTTTATCATGCACACCTCTAACCGTTTAAAAAACTGATACTACATTGCAAAAATAGGTGTCTTTTTGATATCTTAAAGTAAGATGTAAGGTGGAAAAATAGTATCTTACATCTTAAAATAAGATGTTTTCTAAAGCATCTTACTGATATTTAAGATACTTTATACGTTTTAGCAGTGATGAAGATATTTCTCCCATCTTATAAAAGTAAGATACTTTAGTAAGTTCTTTAATCTATCTTAAATTAAGATGTTTCTGTTACAATAAGATGTTTAGCGATAAGTTACTTGAGAATCGTAAGATGCGCCATAAGTGTAAGTTACTAAAAACTAACAATAAGATACATAAAGTGTTTTCTATAAGAGCTCATAGTTAACCTCAAAACTTTTTGCCCCAAAAATACTACAGAAAATCTGTACGAAGATACTTTTAACATCTTAAATTTAAATGTTTCATGTAACTAAAAAGTGTATTCCAAAACATCTTAGAAATGACTACCAAAACATCCTAAATTAAGATACTTCTTTTTGCAGTGTATTTTTTCGAACTTTTGTAATAGTTATGGTGGGGGGAAAGGAAAATAAAAATTTTCATTATTCTCGTAAACCGCTAAACCGATTTTAACCAGGCAAGTATTAAATCGTATTAAATCCTCAAATTTCCACTGTAGCGTTTTTAAAATTCGAGTAGCTGGAGTTATGAGTATATAAGATAAGATGGTAGTGTGGTGATAATGTTGTGCAAATTATGTTTCAAACAAGTTGTTCATTCCACGAACAATTAGCTTCCTTAATATAATATGCACCAATTATTTAATCTTTCATTGAATAGTAATTATTTTAAAGTAAAATTTTAACAATCTCCAGAAATTCAAAATTTTACCTTTTTTGAAAAATATAAACAGGGATTACTTCGAAACATTTTAATGAACTGTATGTTAAGATATTACTTTTAATTCATTCGGCAACCATGTATGATAAATTTTAATTCTGATTTAACCCAAGCATACAAAAACTTTGCCACAAAGCGACGCTATGCTTGAGGATATTTGACACTCTGATAACGTTCTAAGAATGCCTTTAGCTAAGGAATGCTTATGATAAAATAATTAGAGGAACAAAGAAAATCATTAATTTCTTTCTCCCTCTATTAAATAAAAAATATATTCACTAGTTATTAATAATTGTACCGGCGCAATCGATGCTGCCTTCACCGAACCTTGCGGCAATGTTATTTAAGGAAAACCTGAATATTAAATAATAATAAAATTTAATCAATGTAAATTGCTAGATATGCTAATTTGGAATTTTGTCTAAAATCAGGGAGATTATAATAAAATCACAAATCCGAAAATTATAAGAAAGGCGCAATGTTGCAGCCGATATGCATATATTCGTCATCACTACCTAAGAAGACGCGCTGTGAGGTTGCGCGTGTGTGGGGATGGTCGGCGGCAACACACACACCCATGCAGCCGCCGGTCGTGAGCACCAACACACGTACTGGCTTCCCCGGCTACAGAACTAATACTTTCACCGACCCCATGCTACGGACACCAACACAAGCGCGCTATGCTCGCCTCTAATCGCTACCTTGTTGTGTGTAGAACTTTCCTTTCCTCTCAGGGCCCATAAGCTGTAGTATGCAGCATCAAAACAAACGCACGTGCGTTACAGCTGACTCAAAGCCACGAGGTTTACATGCCTCCTGCTATTTGGACTTATGCAATTTAAATTCGTGCATCAAATTAGATGCACATACAACAACTTGACAATAGTTAAACATTTTGGTGTAAACATTTTCGTTACAACAAAATGCCGGAGGACTTAGGTTACAAGTATATGTATTTATACGTGTAAAAACACGCAAATAAAATGCATATATTAATAATCTATAAAAAGTAGGAACAATATAAGTACAATAAATAAATTATATGCACTATAATAATTAGAATGAATAATAATTTATTAGTTAAACAATATAATTATTATTTAATTTCTTAATTATTTCAAGAAAAATAATGTCTCGAAAAGTATCATATGTATAGACCGTTTCCGTTCTCACGGACCTACCGTGAGATCCAAAACGTCAGCTAAAACGCATAGACCAATGGGCCCATGATTTACTCCTACTCTTTACTCCTTCTACCAGAAATTTTCCGTCTTCCCCACTTTTTGCACTAAAGGTAAGGGTTGGAGGCTTGTCGCGAATTAAGAATCAGGACAGTACGATTTCTCGCTTCTTCTCGAAAACACCTCTCCTGGGTCTAACTCAGTAAGTGTTTTGGGACAGAGAAATTTCGCGATTGTCCGTCCGCGACCCGGAACCCGAATTTCTCGTTGAAATTTAGGGCAGACGTTAACTTCAAAAATTCTCTGAGCCGGTGGAGTCCAGTGCGGGCTGAATTTGATGAGATTTTGAGATCAATTATTGATCCTAAAATCTTGTTATTCACGTAACCGGCCGGTTGCATAGATATTGCCCGCGTCCGTCTCAAATCTCAGTGGCCCAGAAGCGCGATCAGAACTTCGATCGAATTATCGGTTGCATAGATATTGCCCGGACTAATTCGATAAAAGTAGATCCGCAGTGAGTTATACACTGTTGACGAGACGGCCGGTTGCATAGATATTGCCCGCGTCCGCTCACCACAGGTGCATCCTCGCAACCAGAAGAAAGTTGCGCGAATCTTACGTCGCGACTTTCAGTAAAGTCAAAAAGGAAAATTTTCGCCCAACGGAGGTTGTGAATCGAAAGAGGAGCAGCTCCGCCGGTAGTTCGTAAGTAATTATGTATCGTATCCATTAATCTATACACACAATTTTAACTGTAACACCATAACCTTTCTGTATTCAAAGAACATTTTCCAATAATAAATGATTATAGTGTATTCATCTAAATTCAACTTTTTACTTACTTAACTAAACCTAAATTTAAATCCTTACAACAATAATTCACACAACGAAGCAGAACGGTAACTTTTAAAAGTAGGATAACGATCCCCACAAAATTAAACAGAATCTTAAAACATTCTGGCAGCTTGGTGCCTCCCCAAATCAAAATAAAGGGCCATCTCAAAAGCCTAATTAATAAATTTATTTCTGGTTTGTAACAAGCTGATGGTGGCAGCGGTGGGATTTTCCTACGCGTTACCGCCCCGCTTCGTTACCTGGTAACAATTGTTACCAGTGGCACCAACATTAAAATTTTAGAATCACTTTCTTTAACTCTATTAGTGTAAGTAAGAGGGCATTTCTCTTGCCCCAAGTATCCAGTGATTTAATAACGGAATATTTTAAATTCATAGAAGAATTTTGTTTTGAAAGACTAAGAATTTGGCTCTCCAATTTCGGTTGTAGATGACGACTGATTCTTAGTGGATTTGGCTCTCCGACTTCGGTCGTTGATGACGACTCAATCTATCGGAACACTTGCCTTCTAGAATTTATTGGGTTTTAGGAATCTTATAAAGGAAAGATTTGAACATCTAAGACTCCGGTTGATTGGGAATTTGGCTCTCCGACTTCGGTCGTTGATGACGACTCATTCCTAGTCTTGATCTTGGGTCTCCGACTACGGTCGTTGATGACCACTCGATCGACTGTGAGAAATTGATTTCAAGTGGATCATAAATAAGATTTGTTTTTGACCCTGAAAGATTCTGTTATTTATCAGGATGAATTCAAACCATGCCTAATAAACCGAGATTGCGCGGAAAACGTTCAAAAAAACGAGTTCGCAATCAAACTCAACCTGGAGAAATTTCTGAACCAACAAAAGAAATTTCATCGCCGGTAATTTTCAAAAGACCTTTAACACCCCCTATTAAAGAGAAACAACCTTTAAACGGTTGGAAAGAATTTTCGGATTTCTTTGAACACCTTTTAAACAAGGCTGAGGCCGAAATTAATAAAAATAATAAACGTCGAGAAATAGAAAAACGTGTAAGATTAGCGTTGAAAGAACGGGAAGCAAAGGAATAACCTTATCAATTCTCTATTTCATTGCTTCAATGACTATTTCCGATAATTCCTACATCTTTAGTAATACCTTTGCTACTTCGCCAATTCTGCAAGGTGAAATAGTTACGGTTTCCATAGATTTGAGTTACAAACATAATTACATTTGTGAAACTGCTCTAAAACCAGATTACCCCATTGTAGAACATCCAACTGGGGCCTACCTAAATAATATCTATGTGGATGTTCTTGGAACAATATATCTCAAGGTTAAGAACCAAATGGTGTGTTTTCATGTGGTAGATTCCTTCTACTCTCATACTTGGGCACTAGCTCCTGCTATCCTTGGGCGAGCAAGTTGCGTCGGGTTGGGTTTCTTCTAAATAATCCATAAAAGAGTTCACCACCTACTACAACTTATTTCCAAAAATATCCTTTAAGGTCAACTATTAATAGTGCTTTAAAAACGTAATCGTTGGGACTAGTTTCGACTAATCTTAACGACTAGTAATACAACCTCGCCGTTTTGTGGGTACAAGGCCGCACGATTGGAAAAACTTCTGGACGAATCCTGGTGAGTTATAGCCTTATAAAACCTTTGGTAAAGTTCAGACCTATTTGTAAGGTCACACCTATCCGTAGACAATTAGAACCTGTCCAACCACTTTCGGTACAACCACAAGTTCAAATTATTGAAATCGACCTCGATATCGAGGAGGCCTTAGCACAGCGGCAGATAGCTCGTGCGCAAGAAAATCATGCCAGATTAGTGCCTGTACAACGACAAAACATCAACCAACCTGACGGTGACTCAGACAGTACACCTGAGTATGACAGTGACGTTATGATTATTGACTAAAATTAGTTAAATGTGCTATCAACACCCGATACCGGACATCGTTCCCCTTTCAATATTTCAACTTCCTATTCAACCAGAATTCATTCCTCCCCCTCCTGGAGTCGTTCCGATCACTGACGCCTTAAGACGAAGACATCGGAATAGAATTCAAAATAGAAGACAAATTCAACCTTACGGTAACCTAACATCAAACTAGATGACTGACGTATACTATTTTGCGACCTATAGCAATAAATTTCCAATATTAGGACCAGAGTTGCTTACACTAAACGAACTGAAAGGCCTTCCACTTGCACTCATTTCTTCTGCCCATCTTGTTTCTGTAATTCCTAACATTAAACCGATAATCTCAAGGATTGAAACTACGAAGATTAAGATCATTGCAGGAAATCTCTATGTTTCTTTGAAGAAGCTTACTCGTCAATGGGTTTTCCCAAGACCAATGGTCTGAAATGTCAGAAGGAGTAGAAGCTGTAGGGGAAAGATATAGTTATCTTATGGAAGAAAATTCGGAATTATCCAAACGAGTGTCAGACCTAGACTCACAACTAACCCTCCTGAATAGTTCGTTAGGCACACTTGCACAAGCCACTTTTGCCCATTCCCTATTAGTTGCCAGCATTGAGAAAAGAGCAGGTAAATTGAAGGCGGCTATGGATGCTTTGTCTAAAAGATTAGAAAACTTAAAAATTAAGTAATGACCCCAGAGTAGAAGAATATACTCTTCAATAACTCCGAAGAACACGTACAACGGGTGGGAAGATTGTTGGTATTTTATTTTCGCGAAAGTAGAAATCTAATAAGATCCAATTCCAGCTTAAGAAGAAAAATAGAGGCATTAGAAACTAGGGTAGAACTGTTGAAATCCTTAGTCGCACAAGAAAAGCGACGGTATATAGTTCTTACTAAATCTATAAATGAATTAGAGCAATTATTGCAGAATTTGAAATTGTAGATTCAAGTCTTTAATATGAATTTCACCATAGAATTGAAGGCGTCCTCTCCATATTCCACCCCAGTTATTATCGTCAAAAGACAGCAGAAACAAAGATTCAATATCTGCTTCTCTAAGGTAAATCAAGTAATTAAATTTCAAGAACCATCATCAACAAAACAGGCAAAACAGTAGACGGTTATATCCCCTTCTGGCCCAAGTTGCAGGAATTTTCCGCGGTGGCGAATCGACCACCCTTTTAAAAGTTGCAACTACATAATCATTTCTTATCTGTATCTATTCACATACACCTACACCTTCTCTTTAAATACAAAACCGTAAGTATAAATTTCAAAATTAATATAACACATGCACTCAAAATATCCTCGCACAACCATGGCTCAACCCCCACCAAATCTCGACGCTAGTGTAGCCACTGCCCTTGATCGGTTCAATCTACGAACGAGTGCGAGCGACATCCCTCTTTTCGACGGTAGACATCCCCCGCTAAAAGAATTCCTACAAGCCGTGCAACGTGCGGGAATTTTCGTAACGGATGCAGCGGAGCCCGAATTTCTTAGGGCCGTCCAGAGTCGATTGCAAGGGTCAGCTTGGGATAGCTGCAAGCACCGAGAATTCAATAGGCTAGACGAACTAACTGATCATTTAAAAAATCGGTTCGCCCCTACGAAGAAGTACCAGTGGTACTTTGAAAGTATAATAACGCTTAGGCAAAAACAGTCAGAAACGGCTAACGATTATTACGATCGATTACAGGGTTTAATCGGAGGAGCTCGCCAGGCCCTCGAATCAAAATACAATAGGGTATTCGTGGACGCTAGAAGAGGTGATAATGCTCCAGAACACACAGAAAGCAGTATTATATTGCAACCTATTCGTGAATGTGCACTGGACGCGTTTATAAGAGGTCTTTCTACGGAAGTATCAAAATTCGTAGACACTAGAAACCCTCGTAATTTGGAAGAGGCCTTAGAGTTTGCGAAACATGCCGAAGATCGCGAAAGTTACAACGAAAAATCGCGGTCGTCGTCTTATCATATATCACGAACAGAGGAACGGGCGAGATCCCCAAGCCCATATTCGCGACAAATCGAAAAACCCACCCTGCGGCAGGACGTAAACCAGACTCTGACAGAGATTCGAATCCTGTCAGTTCTTCCTCTAGGTATACGTCATCAGACGTGCTCCACCTCACTCCAGAGCAGCTTGGAAGTTTCTATCGATCCATCATGCCCCAGTACCCCCCTCCGTTCACATATCCTGCACAACCTCACATGATCCCACCTCAAAATCCACAATATCCAACACCTTTTGCATACCCACAATCGCCTTCTCAAGTTCCCCTCAATTCTACAAATATACCGAATCAATACTCCAGAACGTCACAGAACTATAGAGCTAGTACAACTCCACCACGGGCCGCGTCTCCAGCACCTGTTAGTAATTTAAACTACCAGCAGACTCGCCGCCCGGACGCGCCAGTGAGTCCAATCCCGCAGCGTCCGAAGAACGTGCACTTCGCGGAACACTCAATCGGATCTTTAGAGCAAAATAAGAGGCCGAGGACTCCCCAGTAGTCCAGCTCAGAGCCCCGGAATTCAGACACGATAAAATTAGGTTCCTCGTAGATCCTGGGTCGGACACTAACCTCGTGAAATTGTGCGCATTAAATCCTGTTCTCACACTTGTTCCAGACAAGTGCCTTGAGATTACAGGAATTACCAATCATGCGGTTAGAACATTGGGAACCATTCAATTAACCATTGAAAATGTCCCGGTGGAATTTCACGTCATTAGAAATTGTTTTCCAATCTCGACCCACGGTATCCTTGGGAGACCGTATCTGCGACAGGTCCAAGCCCAAATTTCTTTTAGGCATAACACTCTCGTGACCATATCTTCCCCAGTGACCCCCATCAATTTTGTTGATAAGGAATCACTGGAAGCTAAGAGAACCTTAAGGTCTGAAATCAAACCGTTCGCTCGAGTCCTGCGTATAAGATCCCGTTCAAAAATCCCCGTCGCGATAGACATAACGAACCCGGAATTGAAAGAAGGATATCTTCCTCGAATCGAAACCCCAGAAGGACTTTACCTGGGCGAGGCCGTAGTTACGAGTAAGGATGGCGTGTGCCATGCTATGGCTATTAACACTACCGAAGAAGATATCGATGTAACCCTTAAACCTCAGGAGTTAATCCCGTTCGATTTCTGTGAATTCCCCGGTGAGGAATTCACAGACTCTGAGGCCGAAGGTGCTCAAGTCAATTCAGACCAGACCTACGCTGAAAGGGTCATCAAGGTCAAGAATGCGTTATTCTTGTCCCATTTGACCCCGGAAGAGCGAAAGGTCGCATTAGGATGGGCGGAAGACTATGCTGATATATTCCATTTAAATGGTGAACAACTCTCGTGCACTCACCTTATTCAGCATAGGATTCCGACCATTGACGACAAGGTCATCCATAAGAAACAATATAGGTCCCCCGTCGAGGCTCTAGAACAAATAGATACCCAACTGCAGAAACAATTTGACAGCGGAATCATAGGACATTCCAGTTCCCCATTCAATTCGCCGTTGTTAATTGTTCCTAAGAAACTCGACGCGTCAGGTGAGAAAAAGTGGCGCATTGTGGTAGATTATAGGGCTCTAAACGAAAACATCATAGGCGACGCCTTTCCACTACCTAACATAACCTCAATATTTGACAGATTGGGCACCGCACGTTACTTTACGGTATTTGACCTTGCCAGTGGCTTTCACCAAGTGGAAACCCACCCCGATGATAGGCACAAAACTGCAATTCTAACGCAAGAAAAGGACGGTATAGACCTGCCCATAGCATATTACTCAAAAGTGTTGAACAGTGCGGAACAAAGCTACCCTAAGGCTGAAAAGGAATGTCTAGCCATACTATACGCGACTGAACATTTCAAACCCTACTTGTACGGTCGTGAGTTTATTTTAGCCTGTGATTTTGAACCCGTACACTGGATGACTTACATCGATAATCCGGGACCGCGAATCCAAAGATGGAGAATTCGTCTGCAGAATTATCAGTATAAGTTTGAGTACAAGCCCGGAAAAATCAATAGGATTGTAGAAGCGCTATCTAAAAACCCTGTTGATGAAGAAAACGGGTCGAACTCAGATTCCATTTGGTCAGAATCATTATCCTCGGATATCGAAGAACCTACACCTCGGAAGAAGGTAACTACCGGTAAAAAGGAACCGAGCGATCTCAAACCAAATGAGAAAGTGAAAACGTGTCGGGCACTACCTATCATGCGTTCCTCGACTAGCGAAACGGAAAAAGGTGCGCGAGTGAACCCGAAGGAAAGAAAAGAAAACCCTAGTGCGTCGACAACTCGACAACGAATCGGCAGTCTACAGGAGGGTTTAAAACCGAAACAATCAAGGCCACAACCTGGACCTCCCTCTAAGACTGGAACCATCCCAAAAATTGTCAATCCGAAAAAGACAGGAAAATCAACCTTACCCGAAAGATCTTATGCTACTGCGGCAGCAAAAGGAGTGACCGAACCAAGGAAAACAATTCTAAAGCGTCCAAAGGATCCGGAACCAAGTACCAGTTCGGGTCAACCAAGCGGTCCAAAGGGTCCTCCTACTAAACCCAACTTAAAATCTGTCAAGATGGGTGCCAAGGAACCTTCTCGTCGAGGACGACCTGTTGGAAGTACCAAATCTGCAATGGCTGACAGTGACGAGACCTATCGACCCCCGCAGAATGTCCCCGTTAATGAAGCGGACGAAAGCTGCATCGCCAACAGGCTACGACCCCGAGGAACCACTGCTCCAAAAGAAGGTACAGCCCTGGAACCACCCCATTCATCATCAAGTGATGAAAGTGCAACAGATGAAGGAACAGATGAAGATTCGGATCCCCCAGTGTTCCGAGAAGACTATAGCGCTTTCCCTCATCTTCCTGTCTATACTACTCCACTCAAACTACCTAAACCTAAAACCAACGCCCCTCAAAGCCAAGGCCCTGATTCGTACACGGACGTTTTCGTTGACGGAGCTTGCTGCGAAAATGGAGGATTCAGTCCAAAAGCAGGAATTGGCGTCTGGTTTGGACCAGACAACCCCCTGAACATCTCCAGACGCTACAATGGACGACAAACAAATAATGCTTCAGAAATCGAAGCAGCCACAATGGCAGCTCGACAGGCCAGGAAGGCCAGCATTAAGAAACTCAGAATTAAAACCGATTCCCGATACTTAGTGCAAAGTGTCGAAGAATGGTTACCAAAATGGCGACAGAACGATTGGAAAACGACCGAAAACAAACCGGTCAAGAATAGGAAGCCTTACGAGCGATTAATCAAGGCTATTGAACCTCTTGACGTTGTTTGGGAACATATTCCTGGACATGAGGGCATCATTGGCAATGAGAACGCGGATCGTCTAGCTAGAGAAGGCGCTCTGAAGAACCCCGAACCGGATTCGTCACCATCTACAGAATCGGAACCAGAAGAGTTACCTCTAGAAGAAGTTATCGTCACAGGTCAACGCAGAATTGATAACAGTGATGACGAATCTAGCGAATCAGATGATCAGAACGCGGAACAGCGATCACTACTCAACGCTAAGCAGTTGATTCAGGAAGTGTCGGAGTCTGTTAATAAATTCGACCAATCAATTGCAAACGTCGGATTAAATTTTTCTAATCAAACAAACAATACTCTACTTTGGGACTATGAAGGCCTAGACCATAGTCCACGGAGACAATATGTTTCTGAAGGCGAAGAAGATCAAGAACATCTGGACTATTTAGAAACTCTTGATCCTGCCGATGGAACCGATGACGAACTCTCCAAAAGAGTAAAGAAATTTTTGGATGACTTCAACCGGAATAGAGCGAAAAAATTAACCGAATCAGAAGAGTTTTCAATTGAGCAACCTGAATTGCCCACCATAGTGAAAGGATCACAAAAGGAAACTCCCGTAACTAGCAAATCCATTAAACCAAGGAGACAAAGCACGGTAAGATTCAAGGATATCCCAGAGGTCTTTGAACATTCAACGGATGATCGAATGTTCCAGATGGAAACGGAACTAGCTACTCCAGGACCATCAACTGCCCCACGTGCACAATCCACCCCGTTTACGAGATTCAAGGATGAAAGTGTCAACTTTAACCAGGAGATCATCACGAGGAACCAGGGCATGAAACCTAGACGAATACAGGATACAGAAGACTATGTAGCAAAGAGGTGCGCGCCTTTTAGCTCTTCGTTCCTAAAATTCAAGGATTCTTATGTCGACCCCCCATCATCCCCTGATACATCTAGTGAAAGTGAAAGTGATGGTGAATTTGAGCCCCAAGAATCGAAACCAACTAACAGTAATCCCTTCGGTAATGTAACTAATCAATGGACTGAACCTTTGACGTACAGACGAGACAACTATGCCCATTTCCTTTCTGAAGATTGTGAACCGGTCGATCCAATCTCGAAACTGTTAGTCGCTACAGAAAATATTGACTTACAGGACATTAGGGACAGTAGGCCCGTCAAAGGACAAGTTTTTATCACCCCTAACGGTAAATACAAAGTCTTTTCGATCATTGTGAAAAGACGTCATTTTGATGAAGTTTTTTGGAAGGATGTTATAATCGGACTAAAAAATTTAAGAAAAGCCCTAGCATCCAATAATCAAAATTCTTGTCGAATGGCAAATTCCGGGGACCTACTAGGTACTCTTCCCCAAAATAAAATGTCGGAACTTGTCGCAGGAATTTTCCGCGGTGGCGATGCTACCATCACCCTATGCCACGGAAGAATCGAGGTACCCCCTGTCGAATTACGCGATAAAATCGTTTCCGAATTCCATTCAAGTTTGATAGGTGGACACAAAGGCATAGGCAAGACCTACCGACGAATAAGGGAAAGATACTATTGGCCCCGGATGCGTGAAGATGTCACCCAATATATTCGGAAATGCAAGAGTTGTTTCGAAAACAAACTTGCCAGAGCCCGTACCAGGGAGCCGATGATAATTACCGATACTCCGGCAATGCCCTTCGACAAGGTGTCCGTGGATACAGTCGGAAAATTGCGAACAACCCCTAACGGAAATCGGCACATTCTTACCATGCAGGATAATTTTTCTAAATACTGCATTGCGGTCCCCATTCCGAATATCGAAACAAAAACAATCGCCCATGCGGTAGCCACGAACTTATTCTCCGTGTTTGGAGCTCCCCGTTGCATTTTAACGGATAGGGGAGCAAGCTTCGTGAGCACCTTGATGCGTAAGTTGGAAAAGATCTTCGGCGTTAAGCAACTTACGACATCTGGTTACCGCCCACAAACCAATGGAGCTCTTGAGAGGAGCCACATCGAACTGACGGATTATATTAAACACTACGCAAAAGATTTCGACGATTGGGATCGTCTGCTCCCATTTGCTATGTTTAATTATAATACGTCCGTTCATGAGGCAACCAATTTTACCCCATACGAACTCGTGTTCGGACACTTGGCCAAAGCGCCTAGTTCGTTACCCCAAGGGCCCGAAGTCGAAACCTATGGATCCTATCTAAAGGACTTAATCACACGGATGAACGAACTACAAAATTTAGCCGCTGAATATTTAGTTCGATCAAAGCAACGATCAAAAGAAATCTATGATCGTAACGCACGACCTTTGAGTGCCAAGATAGGCGACCAGGTGTATGTCTTTAAAGAAGTTCGGTCCAATAAGTTCGACAAGCGAGCCGAAGGACCATACACCCTTGTAGGATTCACGGAAAATAACAATGTGATCCTCGAAACTAACAACGGTGAAAGATTCGCGAAACATATGGACAAGATCAGAGCCACCAAATTATGAGACCTAAACCCCAGCTCTAGATCCCTTATTAACCTATTTTTTATTTTTAGAATAACCCAAGGAAAGATGACAACTATTGACATGACCATGCTATACCTATTTTCAATCCTAGTGATGACAACGGAGTGGACCTATTCCCGCGATGTGGAGATGACCACTGCCAGTGATCGCTCCCAGATCACTCCCTTCAAGTCCAGCAGCGGAATATACTTCGAATATATCGGAGAAGTCAGGCGATCCGTTAGCAACTGGAGGATTGCCGTATTCCTGGACGTGGGCAAGCAGACTCGATTCTTCGACGACCTGAGGGCCAGACTGCAGCGAATAAAACAACACTGCAAACCTGACGAAGAATGGTGCAACGAGTTAGTTGAATATTATGATTGGGAAGATAGATGGGAAATGGCCTCAGAACTTCAAAAACAGTTTCGAGTCCAGATCGAAGAGTTGGAAAATACTAAAAAGACCTTACCATCCACGATGACTACGCAATTACGAGCAAGGCGTTCGGTTCCACTACTGGGTTTCTTGGGAAAGATTGCAGGACCAATCGTTGGAGTATTAACCTACGACGACGGCGAGAAGTTCAATGCTGCCATTCAAGACCTCAATGAAGCGCAAGCCAATTTGTCACACCTTGTCGGAAAACAAACCCACGTAGTGAGATCACAACTCGACTCGCCGCACTCTCAGGTACAACAACATGGATCCTTGCTGAAGGAATTACAGGAACAACTCCAAGTCTTGATTGCCGTAGGAAGTACTAAGTCGAAGGCCGAAATGGAGAGGAGAAATCTAACCTATGCTATCGCAAAGGCAATAAGACTGGGACTGGATCACAGCATGCACGCCACCACCACTATGTTAGAAGCAGTTCACGAGGCCAGGAAAGGACATCTACACCCCGGTCTCATAACATCCGAACAACTGGAACCGATCCTGCGTGAAGTGCAGGATAACCTCAAGGATGTTCAGTTCCCTTTGACTGGACCAAGAGTCAGCATCGATGAATTGATGCGCATCTCCACCATCACCATCCTGTGTGAGAACCATCAAATTAAAGTTCTCATTGATATCCCACTCCTGGAAAAATATAACTATCAAGCCTTCAAAATCCACTCCCTACCAACTGTTCAGGAGATTTTTGAAAATAATACCGGAAGAGCTTATATAAAATCCAAATTTGATTACCTTGTCATTGATGAAGATCAGCGGATGTACTTGCTATTAAAAGAGCAGGAATGGAATTCGTGCAAGTCAACAACATCATTTCACGCCTGTCTTCAAGGTGCTCCTATCTATGATCTCCGTGAAAGAGCATCTTGTGAAGCCCTGCTCCTAGTTCGACCCAACGTAGAAGCTTTTAAATTTTGTGATGTTCGCATAACCAGTGAAGCAGATTCCTACTGGAAGCCTTTGACCACCATTGGAGGTTGGATGTTTTCCTTCGCCACCCCGGAAATAGCAACGATTGCTTGCCATTCCATGAGCCCCATTAAAATCATGCTGAGTGGAGTTGGAATACTCAAATTAGGTCCTGGATGTTCACTCAAAACCAGGGACGCTATAATCCCAGCCACCACTTCCCAAGATGGACTATCAGAATTTATATTCGAATCGGATCTATATTTAAACTTGACGAAACTTTCTCCAACATTATTGAAATATAATCACCTGCTAGCGGACTCAAGAGACTTAACGAAATTCGCAGTTGACGGTGACTCGAAATCAACCACTTTCGAATTGAACTCCAAGACATTGGATGAACTCGAACAACAGCTACAAGAACTTGCCTTACAACGGCACCATAGAGGAACATACTCAACGTTGATCTACGGCTTATATGGGGCTATTTCTCTGCTGTTCATACTGCTCATTGTGTACCTATGTCGAGCACCACTTAAAAACAGAACCTATAAGCTGTCTCAATCTATCTTCTCGAAGCAGAAAGATGTAAACATCCAACCGCCCCAACGAAGAGAACCGGTGATTAAGATTCCAACACCGAAGGAAGTTGCTGGAATATATGAGGAAGTTCCTTCCACTAGTAAAACCGCCGCCAAAAAGGAGGAGGTAACTGTACACTCAAAATCAGTTACGTTCGAGCCAAGTGCCACATCAAGGAAGGAGATAAAGTCTGCAACGTCCGAAGATAGACCATCAGTGAAGATCAGATGACTAACCGAAAGGTTAAGTTCTAAGCTGCATGGAATCCAGATAGAAGAAACTTCTGTAAGAACGAGTCAACCACCACCTTCTCGCCAATAGCCTCCACAAAATACACCACCGCAAGACAACAAGGAAGATCCTACGTTTGAAGAGGTTAGTGCTCACAACAACTTCAACAGACGTCTAAGGTAGCCACCCGAAAATATTGATTTCATAGATCTACCATGAAAAGAAATATATAGCGGTAAATAAGTTCTCTGAGTTGCACCCATATATTCATGAAATTCCAATTCAAGTTTCCACATTACAAAGTATGCATTACATAACTTTAATATTAAAATATTTCTCATCCTCTCCATTAAAAAAAAAATAATAAAAAAAAATTTTAAAAAAATTAAAAAAAAAAATATAATAAAAATATAAATAAATAAATAAATTTTTAAATCTTGTTTCGTTCTATACATAAAAGAAAAATATGCTAAAGAAAATTATTTGTTATTATAATTCAAACATCAGAAGGTTTAAATCTTCCAGATAGACTAATCAATTTATAAAACGCAAATATAAGGGATCTTTTAATGGGTTGTCTAAATGATAAACATCGATTGCGAGTAAGTCTGGTTTATTTTACAAATGTATAACTATTATAAGTTTTGTTTAAAAGAAAAGGGGCTGGAAGTCCCGAGTAATATTGTAAGTAGATTATTCTACTTTGACCCACAAAGGGTTTCCACAGATTTCCTGTCCTTCTACAAAATGTACGTTTCTCGGGCCGGGCGTCCTTAAGTCAGGTAGCCGCAAAATGTGAGAACAGCTTGTGCATCTCCAGACGTGCGGACGCAACTGATAAATTACCTCTCGGGGGAGATCGTGAAAGATATCCGCCTAAAAAAAAAAGAGAGAGATATATATATATATATATACATATACATAATTAATACTTATATGCTCACTAAAATAATTAAAACAACATAGGTGCTTAATACCGTACCCGAAAGGGCCCCATCGCGTTGATGCGGTTCATTTCATCCTGAAAGGCCCCAGTGTGGTAGGTACTATCCACATCCTCCCTACGGTGGAATAGTTTTACATGAATCATCTCATGTAGCAGCGTCCCAATTAGTTCCTCCTCAGGCAGCAGCCTGTGGATCTCCCAGCTTATCCGAACGATGCGCTCGCTCAAGCTGGTATATCCAGAGGTTTTTGTCATCTTACGCCCCCAGACGATGGTATATCCCGCCGAAGCGAGCTCTCCATTAAAATATATTGCATCTAATTGATCATATAATCCTTTTAGATCGGGCCGTCCGTCCGTAGTGCGCTTACGCTCTGAGAATCGTAACCCTTCTTCTAGGGGTTGCTGCTGTGACCGGGTTGCCCTGCCGCTCATTTCGAAACTCTACCTAATATAAAGAAAATAATAAAAAGTCGTATTACAACAAGGTTTTATGAGTTGAGAAAAGACAAAAGAGCCAAGAAAAGCAAATTCTGCCGTTAGAGTGTCCAAAACGACAGTTTTCCGGAACGCCCCCCTTTAAAGCCATTTTTAGGCCATTTCCGTCAAAATTTTCGATTTGTGAAAACAGGCCAAGAGTTGAAGCTAGGGATCCAAGGAATACTCCGGTACACTCCAAACGAAAATTGGTCAACTTTTGTAAAAGTTATTAACAAATTACGAAGACGCCCCCCTTTAAAGCCATTTTTAGGCCATTTCCGTCAAAATTTTCGATTTGTGAAAACAGGCCAAGAGTTGAAGCTAGGGATCCAAGGAATACTCCGGTACACTCCAAACGAAAATTGGTCTACTTTTGTAAAAGTTATTAACAAATTACGAAGACGCCCCCCTTTAAAGCCATTTTTAGGCCATTTCCGTCAAAATTTTCGATTTGTGAAAACAGGCCAAGAGTTGAAGCTAGGGATCCAAGGAATACTCCGGTACACTCCAAACGAAAATTGGTCAACTTTTGTAAAAGTTATTAACAATTTCTCAATTAGTGTCATAATCGTCGCGCGAAGAACTCGTCGGCGGGCGTCGCCAACCGAGCGAACGCCGCCGACCACGTACGATGGTTGCTGAATGAAGGTTCTTGTTTTATATACAGACGAATTTCGCTTTGTAGGGATTGAACTAACCAAACTAGTTTTTTTTTACAATATCAATGGGTGAACTGAATTTGTTTGACACCTTGTCTGACAAAAGCAGATTGATTAAAGACACTTAAATTTTGAAATTTCAATAATTAGTATGTTTAGTTTAAAAAAAAAAAAAAAAAATTTTTCTCAAAACTCCATAATTTTAATAAAACTTAGAAAATTGTTTAAAATTAAAAAAAAATTAAACTTTCTGTTTTACAATTACTATTCTGCTTACAAACTTACTACTTTATCACAATTTGCTAACAAAATTTTATTCTAAAGAAAATAATAAATAAATAAAAATTACATCATTTTTACATTTAAATTTCCAAAGTAATATATTCATAAAATTTTTGTTAAGTGATTTGCGTAATTATATTTCTTATTATAATTGTAACGAAATTTTATTTCTAATCATATGTACTTATCGATCTTTATTACGAAAATAGAATATTGTTGGAAAAAGAAAAATTCTGAATATTATCTTTATTGAATTTTGGAAATTATGATTTAGAAAACTGTACCTTAACTATTGTTAAAAACATAAGAATGAAAATTAAAATACTTGCAGAATTTGTAATTTAAATTTCATAAAAATAAAAGAAAAAAAATGATAAGGGGGTCTTTTACTACAAGCGGATTTTCCTCTTAATATTTGCGTGAGAGGAATTCTTTTCCTACTAAAGGGAAGTTCCTTTAAGTTGTTTCCCTCAATTATTAAATGATGTTGGTTACTATTAATACGAAATATTCCTTCAGTAACTTATTAATTTATTTATTTAACTATAATAGTAATGTATTCATGTTTGACTAAAATTTATAAAATTTTCAAAGTTAAATTTAAAATAAAGAAATAATAACACAAGCCTGTAAATAATATTATATTGATAAGTAAGTTGAGTTTTAAGATTAAGAACTGAATTTCTTTCATCATAATTTCAATATATGACCTTTTGACAATTTGTAAAAAAAAGGGAAAGAATTAATTTTGTTTACAACGTCAAGAGACTTGAAATTATCCATTTGACACAAGAGGATTTCGTTTAAAAATCAAGAGAAATCATTTCATATACTGAACAGATTTTCTTTCTCCACTAAATTTTAACCTTTTGTATTCAAGGGACTCTGTTTGCAATAAAATTAATTCTGCTTGTAGTTGAAATAGATTTAAAGGGAGAATAGTTGTATGTTTAATGGATCAATTCTGTGAGTGCTAAATTGTTTTCTTAAACGAAAAAAAAAATTTTTTTGGATTCAGTCATCTTACAACTAACAAAAGTCATTGCGGAATTTCAACTAATATACTTGCTCTCTGAAAGAAATGGACAATACAACTTGGATATTTAAAACTAATTGAATTCTAAGAATCAATTCGTTAAGTTGAATATTGTAAAGGAATGGATGTGAAAACGGACAAGGAAATTTTTAGGGTGTGGTTGATAGAGATGGTAGATATTAGAGAATTTTTGCTAAGAATTCTTAAAAATAATAATTGAATTTAAAACCGTACCTTTATACGTCTCGAGTCGTGTCAGTCCTCTCACCTGTTGGCCACTCCACAAAACAAAGAAGGTAAAACTTCACAAAAAAAAGGAGAAAAGAGATTTATTTCTGAATAAACGGAACTATTCGTGTTCATGTGGTTATACCCCGAAAGCCTGATTGCAACTAAACTCCTAAGAGTGCTTGATGAGTTGGTACGGTCAAGTGTAGTTGGGTCGGTGTCGGGTGTACCTGCGATGACGTCACAAATTATCTACTGTTACCAACCCCTCAGTAGCTTGATTTCAACTAGGAATGGCATATCGAGATTGACCTTGCCAAAGTCAAGCAAGGCTTCGTTTAACAAAATTCCCGGTTTCTCCCGGTTATGCCCTATTTTTCCCGAATCTTCTCTCATCAGACTTCAATTTAATTTCGAACATAAATAAATCTTAAAATTTTTTAAAAACATTATTGAATTAAACAAAGAATTTTCTTATCTCCCTATAATTAGAATTTGATTTGTCGATTTTATTAAAATTATACTTAATTATTAATCATCAATTAATTACTTTACTTTAATAAATATTTAATTGCCCAAGAAATAAATAAATACCATTTGTTGGCACATTAAGAAATTTAAAGTCGTTAAAGTTTAAGAGAAGTCCGCTAATTTCTCTGATTACTTCAGCAAAAGATTTAAATGAAATTCCTTACAAAAATGAGTTTAGTTATTACATTTTCTGTTCTTCTATTTTAATAAAATAAAGGAAGAAGTTCAATTATAGAAGGAAAATCCCAAATGAAGATGAAAGATTTAAATCATAGCCAGGGGATAAAAAGGTTGTAATCTAACTGAAATGTTCTCAAATAAATAAGAAAATCCTTTTATTCTAAAGAAATATTCTCACCTAAAAAAAAAAAAAAAAAAAAAAAAAAAAAAAAAAAAAAAAAAAAAATTATGATAATTAAAATGCGAAGGAATTTTAGTCGAAGTAAATAAAATTTTATTATATACACACTAAAATGTTAAATGCGTTGCGAGGCTGCTCTAATATCTAATCTGCGTATTTGGGAATAAGTCACGTAGAGCAGTGTCTGGTTACCCGCTGCGCCATTTAACACTCCGACCGCCATAAAACTTGTCGAGACCCTAACGCACTTATAATGACCAGCGAGAGACGAAAATCCTAAACAAAACATAATGGTTCTTTTCTTTCTTCGACTCGAACTTTCAATTCCTTCCTTCGGAGAGATTTTATTTATTCCAAGATTTTCCTGTCTCGTTTCAACAACAGTTAAAAAAAAAGGGGGGGGTTTCTTGTATTTTCTTTATTTTTAATGAAGGGATTCGATTGGAAGTTTGAAAAATGGTTGAATTTTGAGGAATTTAATTAAAAGTTTATTAAATGAAGGAGTTTGCCCGAAGAATTAAAAATAATTTGACTTCTTCGAAATATTTTATTTCTGTAAACACAATTTAGTTCTTCTCAGAACTTATTGCAATTCATTAACAGGGTGTCTACTATTTCCGTTCAACAAAATTCCCGGTTATATCCTAATTTTCCCGGAATCTTTCTCATCAAATTTAATTTTGAACATAAAATAAATCAAAGAATTTTATTTTTCTTCTTCTTCAAGATAATCTTGTCCCTTTATAACTACAATTAAAACTTTATTTTTAATTTTATTAAAATTATATTGAGAATCCTACTATTTATAACAATGGTTGAATCCTTCAAAGGAATGATATTATTCTTATTTGTGAAAATAATTTAATTTTGTGAAGAGTTTTATTTTATTCTTTTTAAAATAATAAGTAGCAATAATTAATTACTTACTTAATTATTAAATATTATCAATCAATTGCTTTATCTTAATAAATATTTAATTTGCTCAAGAAATAGATAAATACCATTTAATTGAACATTCAGAAATTTAAAATTATAAAAAAAAAATAATAATAGACTAATATAATTTTAAAAGGAAAAAAAAAGGAACTTCCATTATTAGAAAATGCTTTATTGTCGAGTAATTTCAAACATTTATGAAATTTAAGTACTATTCTACGCCTGTTAACGTTGTGAGGTTATTGAACAATGTGAGGTATCTACTCTTAATAATAATTTCGTATTAAAAAAAAAAAAAAAGAGATAATATGATGATGAGTTTGGATATAATATATTTTAATAAATGAAGAGAATTAATTATAAAAAAAAATTATCTCAAATAAAAGGAGAATAATTTTATTAATAATAGTTAAGGCAAATGGAAGAGGATTGAGCATTAAAACCAGTCTTCTTCGCTTTCTCCCGCAATAGCCTCTTGGACCATTTCTGCACCCTCGGACTCCTCGCGCTCGGTCTCAAATAAATGTCCTTCCGGTCCGATGGTTTCCCACACTTCCGGTAGCTCTATATTGCACGTCTGCAAGCAATATAAAATGGAAACATTTTAGAATTCAAGGGTACACTCTCCAAAGAATCTTGTTGTTCCAAATCCTATGTGAAAATGTTTGAAACAACTATCATATTCGATTTGAGAAACTACAATGCACATCTTAAAGGTACTACAGGCCTCCTTATAAAAAGAAAGAGAGAATTCTCAACCTCTCCTATTTTTTTTTATAAAGTATTGTAAAATTTAAAACTTTCAACGGTATAGAGAAGGATCAAAATAAAAGCACTTACGACTTGCCAAGAACCGGCTTGTTTGCGGATGCCCTCCGCCGTCCTGAAAAACACTTGCACATAAGACAAGCGAAGAAATTCGTTCACGGGAAGGAATCCGTTGTACGGCGGAAACGTCGGAAGCGACTGAAACAAACTAAAAAAAAAAAAAGGAGTTTTTGAAAGAAGGAGTTTTGAAGAAATTTTGCTTGATGAAACTAACCAGGTTTCAATTCCTGCGGCCGTGCTCGCGTCAGTTCGGGACATCAGAGTCGACGATGGGTCACCAACCAATAAGGGGTGATTAAAATTTTTCTAAAAAAAAAAAAAATAAAATAAATAAAAAGGGAAGAAGGAGTTATATGAAAAAAAAAGAAAGGGGAGAGAGAAATTCTTATAATTTTCTAATTTTGCAAAAACAAGTACTTACAGTAGCCCAAAATCCCCTCATCCTGTAACTTTTTTTTTCGGATCCCAAGTATATTCCTGATGCCAGCAGCTTCTGGAGTACGACCGGGCACTGACGGTATCTTTTAAGCGGTTGGTAAGAAACCAAGGCGCGTCGGAATCCCTTCTGCGCGGGGCTTCCTCCCAAGGGCCGAATTCGACAAGAAATCTGATTAAGAAATATATTTGTTGAATTTGCAGAGATATTTTCAAGGGCTAAACGCGTGTTAACTAAGGATGTGCTTGGAAGTCAAAACTCCGTTCCAATATTATATCCGAATTACAGAGAGAAAAAGGATGGGGATAAAATCTCATATGGTCCAAATTATCCTTTAGATTATCATCATCACTTAATTTTATCTTTTTACTTACCCTCTAGAGTTTTCCCGCAGGAACCTATTTTTCCGATCAAAGTAGTCCCTCACTTTTCTCGCATGGGACACTCCGGTAGACTCAGTCTCCTTAAGAAAGAGCCTGGTAAGCAGGTAACCCCTGGTTAGGGTAAATCTGTCACCTGGAATCAGACGACAGATTTCCATCCCTTTCTGGTACACATCCAGGGCCTCCCCTATAAGGCCGGAAGATCCTTCCGAACTTGCGGTTGAAATTGAGGAGCACATCGCCTCTTCACTACAGTCAAATCCGGCACAAATATCCTGAATCACTTCCCGAACATTGACAGACATTCTTAACCACTCGTAAAGTAAACTGCACTGATCGCCGCGAAGACTGAGAGAACACTGAACTGAGGGACTGAGGTACTGGGTCGCGACGCACTGACATTAACATTACGTCACGAAACTCGGCGGTTCTCTATTGTGTTCATACTACTTAACAACCGCGAACGCAACGTCTAAGGGATACAAGCGACTAATTAGAGTAAGAACCACTGCCACAATCTGGAGATGTACAATGCTGCGAGCAAAGATGTTAAACTATTGCAGGAAATCTGTTTCAAATGCGAGTTGTAAGATTAAAATGCCTTCAGTTCATATTTTAGTTCCATCTGCCAAATGTAATTTTGCTCTTAAAAATATCCTGGTTATTACAGCCGAAAATGCAAAAGCAAGAAGATTCTTACTATAACAATTGTTTAGGGTACTTATATAAGACATTCAAAATTATATGTAAAATTAGCATTATAATAAGGGGCACACTATTTTGTAAACAGTTTCAAAAAAAAAAAAAAAAACACACAACGCGCGCTTTCTGCTTCGAATTTGAAAGTAATTTTTGAAAACTGAATTATGAACTTATATTTGAAGTGTCCTTGCGAAAATATTTAGTTAGTAGTTGGGTGAGTACCCAGTTTTGATTATCGCTAAAGCCTAATTCCAATCTTCAAATATCAAGGTCAATAAGAAAAAGTATATATATATATATATATATATATATATATATATATATATATATATTCTATTAACACGTTGTCCTAGTATGCGCATCCCTAAGTTCAAGGCTTCAAAGTTTTCGGGGACGAAAACAGGAATTTTCACGGTGGATTGTTAAGATATTACTTTTAATTCATTCGGCAACCATGTATGATAAATTTTAATTCTGATTTAACCCAAGCATACAAAAACTTTGCCACAAAGCGACGCTATGCTTGAGGATATTTGACACTCTGATAACGTTCTAAGAATGCCTTTAGCTAAGGAATGCTTATGATAAAATAATTAGAGGAACAAAGAAAATCATTAATTTCTTTCTCCCTCTATTAAATAAAAAATATATTCACTAGTTATTAATAATTGTACCGGCGCAATCGATGCTGCCTTCACCGAACCTTGCGGCAATGTTATTTAAGGAAAACCTGAATATTAAATAATAATAAAATTTGATCAATGTAAATTGCTAGATATGCTAATTTGGAATTTTGTCTAAAATCAGGGAGATTATAATAAAATCACAAATCCGAAAATTATAAGAAAGGCGCAATGTTGCAGCCGATATGCATATATTCGTCATCACTACCTAAGAAGACGCGCTGTGAGGTTGCGCGTGTGTGGGGATGGTCGGCGGCAACACACACACCCATGCAGCCGCCGGTCGTGAGCACCAACACACGTACTGGCTTCCCCGGCTACAGAACTAATACTTTCACCGACCCCATGCTACGGACACCAACACAAGCGCGCTATGCTCGCCTCTAATCGCTACCTTGTTGTGTGTAGAACTTTCCTTTCCTCTCAGGGCCCATAAGCTGTAGTATGCAGCATCAAAACAAACGCACGTGCGTTACAGCTGACTCAAAGCCACGAGGTTTACATGCCTCCTGCTATTTGGACTTATGCAATTTAAATTCGTGCATCAAATTAGATGCACATACAACAACTTGACAATAGTTAAACATTTTGGTGTAAACATTTTCGTTACAACAAAATGCCGGAGGACTTAGGTTACAAGTATATGTATTTATACGTGTAAAAACACGCAAATAAAATGCATATATTAATAATCTATAAAAAGTAGGAACAATATAAGTACAATAAATAAATGATATGCACTATAATAATTAGAATGAATAATAATTTATTAGTTAAACAATATAATTATTATTTAATTTCTTAATTATTTCAAGAAAAATAATGTCTCGAAAAGTATCATATGTATAGACCGTTTCCGTTCTCACGGACCTACCGTGAGATCCAAAACGTCAGCTAAAACGCATAGATCAATGGGCCCATGATTTACTCCTACTCTTTACTCCTTCTACCAGAAATTTTCCGTCTTCCCCACTTTTTGCACTAAAGGTAAGGGTTGGAGGCTTGTCGCGAATTAAGAATCAGGACAGTACGATTTCTAGCTTCTTCTCGAAAACAGCTCTCCTGGGTCTAACTCAGTAAGTGTTTTGGGACAGAGAAATTTCGCGATTGTCCGTCCGCGACCCGGAACCCGAATTTCTCGTTGAAATTTAGGGCAGACGTTAACTTCAAAAATTCTCTGAGCCGGTGGAGTCCAGTGCGGGCTGAATTTGATGAGATTTTGAGATCAATTATTGATCCTAAAATCTTGTTATTCACGTAACCGGCCGGTTGCATAGATATTGCCCGCGTCCCTCTCAAATCTCAGTGGCCCACAAGCGCGATCAGAACTTCGATCGAATTATCGGTTGCATAGATATTGCCCGGACTAATTCGATAAAAGTAGATCCGCAGTGAGTTATACACTGTTGGCGAGACGGCCGGTTGCATAGATATTGCCCGCGTCCGCTCACCACAGGTGCATCCTCGCAACCAGAAGAAAGTTGCGCGAATCTTACGTCGCGACTTTCAGTAAAGTCAAAAAGGAAAATTTTCGCCCAACGGAGGTTGTGAATCGAAAGAGGAGCAGCTCCGCCGGTAGTTCGTAAGTAATTATGTATCGTATCCATTAATCTATACACACAATTTTAACTGTAACACCATAACCTTTCTGTATTCAAAGAACATTTTCCAATAATAAATGATTATAGTGTATTCATCTAAATTTAACTTTTTACTTACTTAACTAAACCTAAATTTAAATCCTTACAACAATAATTCACACAACGAAGCAGAACGGTAACTTTTAAAAGTAGGATAACGATCCCCACAAAATTAAACAGAATCTTAAAACATTCTGGCAGCTTGGTGCCTCCCCAAATCAAAATAAAGGGCCATCTCAAAAGCCTAATTAATAAATTTATTTCTGGTTTGTAACACTGTATACTTTATATACATCAATCGATTCGTTTTAATGTTAGTGTTACGTATGAATTCGTAACTATTTTATTTTAGTTTTATTCTATAAAATTGTTTAATATTAAATAGAATCAATTAAAATGGGATTTTGTAATTAGGTTAAGTACACATAAACAACAAACATTGAAAGGGCAGACAAAACAACCGTTCATAATTACAAAATTATCAATTTCAATTCTATTAAATTACTAACCCTTATTAAATTTCCTTGATTTCATTATAATATAGATATGTCAATTTTATAAAATTATTGCGAAAATCACGGAAAACACCCATATTTTCAAATTAATTTGTAATGTTGATCATTATTTTTAAATTCAAATTTATTCCGCGTCGAATTCATTCATTTCATTTTCCATACGTTTAATATATCTATATTTATATATTGCTGTGCTCACTGCCTGGCTGGCGAGAGAGAAGTACCGATGGCGCACTCACTGCCGCGCATGACGTAGGTCGCTCTTACCTCTCGTCATACCTGAGGAGAACCAGCGATCTATAATATTTGGTTGCACATTTCGATTCACTCAGTCTGCCTACGACCGGACTCGGGGCTTGCTCCGAGGCCGATCGACAGCAGCTCACTTTCCTTTCTCACCTTCGCTAACGAGTCCTGGTAACACCCTTCGATTTCGTTCTTTTAATTTTACCTGGTGCAGAGAATACCGTGTGGAGCTCCACCGTGTAGTCTCTGTACCGTTTCCACCTTAGTCTCAACTGAACGTGGGGCGCTAACCCGGGACGTTGAGATATCCATGTTATTTTTTTTTACCATCCTCTTTACACACACACATTTACATAATTTTCCCCTGTTGAACTGAGGAGCTAATCGTTCAACAGATATGACACATACACCTGGACAACTTGGCCTTGAGGAGCTAATCAGGTCAGGATGTCCTGAACATACAAGAATCTTACACTAATTTCGCGACGGGCAAGAATATCGACCGTAGTTCGATATCTAGTTCTTTTTCGGTAATTTCTTAAATTCCGACCTAGCGTGCACGACCCTAGTTTCCGTCCGCGCGCGTAATTGGGGGTTAATTTCTAGAATCAACCCGGTAATTTTCGGTGTCACGAATTTGTAATTTTAATTATAAATAACAAGGTAAATTTTATTACAGTCCGAACGAGAACGGCGAGGAATGATTCGGGTGTGAAGGACTGTAATGGCGGACGCGCCTAAATTTTCCATTTTTGTTATTAAATTTTCATTTGTTTAAATATTTTATTTTTATTAATTGTAATTTAATTCTCAATTTTAGTTTATTATTTAAATTTTATAATTCTTTCTTTATTAATTTTTCTTTGCATTGTATCGAGTCAGTTTTATTATTTTATATTTTTATTGTAATTTTATGGTTTAATTTAATTTTGTTAATTATTAATTTTGTTATCATTTTATTTTCTTAATATATTTACTTTCGAAGGTTTAAAATTATGTTTTATTATTTTGGTTTTACACTGTCACAAATTTATCTTAAATTAGTATATAAAATAGATGGCGCTTGCGTCACAGTAAATTGATAGAATTTACAAATCTAGAGACCCGGACTCCATCCGGCGAGCAAATCCTTATTGGCAAAAATTAAGATCATTACAAATTTAATTACAATTTCTAAAGAGTTTGTTTTTTATCGAAAAACTTAAATGTATTGATGTCAAATATTTTAAATAAAAGACACATACAAGTGAAACTACTGCGGTGAGAAATCATTGAAATCATGTCATGACACTTAAGGGATTTGCAAGCTTGCGAAAAGCATGCCTCACAACAAGAAGTTTACTTGGTTCCACTCGCAACAAAGATATGTAATATTTACTATGTTGCTCTCAGGAGTTGAGTTTTTTTGTGAAAACAAAAATAAAATAGATCAATTGGATAAAGTTTAAATCCGGTGATCCCGAGTTTTAAGTATTTGTTTAATTATATGAAATCAGTAAATTAAAAAAAGGAATTTACTTCATTGTGAATATTTAAATAGTATAAATATATATGAGGATTAATATTCAAAATAGAAAATGATCAAAAAAATAAAATTGGAGTACGGGAATACTTATCTCAAAACAGGTGTATACTAAACATTCCACCTCAGGAAGTAATAAGATACTTTTCTGAAATAAGTTGAATAAAATGAAATTGTTCTGGTAGTTGATTTAATATTGTCCAACACATCATACATTTTATACAATTACACAATAAAGTTTTTTGCATAATATGTTGCAGAAGAATAGATTATTCTTTTTGTAATTAATAACAAACGTATAAAATCATAAACGTTATTTTGTTTAAAATATATACATTTATTAATAACTTAGTCCGACAAAATTTCATCAACTGCATATTGCCTAAAATGTTACATCCGATTTTTATAGGATTTTGTCCGTAGAATACGAATCTGACCTTGAAAATATTGGTTACGCTCTAGTTTTTAATCAATTTACGTTTCAAAACGCAAAATACGCATTTTTTACATATTTTGAATAAATGTTAATTCATAAACCGAAACAGTAAATATGTCTGCATAGGGCCAGACAGTTAATACATTTGAATTATTGATTCTAAGTGTCAATTTGCTTTTCTTGCACCTTTTACAGAAAGAAACTTGTTTCTAAGTGAAAAACAAAATAGACTTGCACGATAATTGAGTACAATTCTAAACCGCAATTGCCGATTAATGAAAGAATACAATACAATCGAGTAAAAACTGAAGGGTCGTTCAATAATGACTACTGATCTATAAATCGCACTGGAACTTTTGACAATTTTTGTTGAAAAAGCTTTGGCTTATATACTAATGCATTATTAAAAAGTGGGAGCGTTTATATATGTATATATATACCCATTTTTACTTGAATTGCCTTTCATGGTCAGAAGTAATGTTATTTTGAATACTTTTATGGAACAGCGTATAAAAATAAGCTTCTAATTGTTAGGCCACAAAATTTTGTTGACCTGTGTTATAAATCGTATATTATTTTAACTATGCGGAATAGTGTTTTATTGAAATATTGCACCTATAACGGAATATTTTCCTTCCTTTATATTCGAATAAATACCGTTTAATCGGATTCATTGAATTAATAGTCAATTAAGAAATTGATATACTACCTTCAAATAATTTTTTTTTTTTTTATTTTTATTCTCTTTAATTTATAGAAAGTTATTATTTCAATATCAGTCAGAAACGTAATTTTGACCAGAATTAATGAAAAATTGTCATTTTCAGCCTCAACAAAAGTTGAATTAGCAAGTTTCGAATCTGTAATTTAAACCAAATTTTTAAACAGTTATACATATCACATTAACAAAATTCATAGTGGTCGCACAATTAAAGTCATATATTCTACATAAGAGACGTTTTTCGTTAGAAATTGTAAAATTAAAAAAAAAATTTCTCTAAATCTTCCATTTAATGATGATTAATTTGTTAAGGACAAGTATTGTTTCGTTACTTTTACAATTATGAAACTCAAACGAACCATAAATTCCACTATAAGGTCACGTTTGATAAAGAAAAAATTTTAAATTAAGCAAAACACAGAGAAAAGTGAGAAAAAATGACATTTTCATTTCGACAAGAAAATAAGAATTTCCTAAGATGTAATATATTATTTTATGACTTTGTTCTAACTGTTAATGTACTATTAAAGTTGAGAAAAATTGTTTTTTGCGTATTTATTTAACATTTTAGAATTGTTCGAAAGTAAAACTTGGGCTTAAGGTTTGGGACACTCATGACATAATACAACACTCATTACATTCGTTGGGAAAAAAATAGTCAACCCATTTAAATTAAATTGTTACATTAATTCTTCAACAAAGTTTATGTGGTGGAAATTTTTTATACATGTTTGTGTGCATTTTTATTTGTATAAAGAGTAAGAATCTGAACTGAGCTTTAGGGACTTTCATAAATAAACGAAAAAAATTTTAAATCCTAATGCAATTAACATAAAACTTGTTACTCTGCGGTTTTTGGGGAACTGATTACGAAACTGAAGTCAGATTTTAAAAATTCAATATGGCGAACGAATTTTTTAAAACTCATAGAATTCAGTTCAAACTCGTTACTCGGGGGTTTTCAGGATCTCTAATTACGAATTTGAACTTGAATTTCAAAATGTCGGAATCCGACTAACGAGTTTCAACTGAATTCCATAAGTTTTTACAAAACTTGTACGCCATATTGGATCTGACATTTTGAATTTTCGAACGACGACTTCAGATTCGTAATCCGCAACGGCGAAAACCCCAGAGTAACAAGTTTCAATTTACTTTTATGAGTTCTACAAAATTCATTCGCCATATTAGATCCGCCATTTTTAATGTATAATATCCGACATCAAATTCGAAATCAGCGAGTCCAAAAACCCCGAGTAGAAAGTTTTAAGTCAATTGCATTATAATTTAGTAATTTTTATGTGCCTTTTCCACGTCTTTTTAAAAAAAATTAGTATTAAAAGGCGAATCTGGCTAAAACACCCACGCTTCGACTAAAATCGACAGAAATATAATTCTTATTTACGAAAATATACATTTTAATTATTATTTAAATAAAATCCCAAATAGCTAAAATAGATGTCTTAGGGGACCTCCTCCCTTGTGGGACACTCATGACATGGACACTCATGACATTTTGCTCGTTTTTGCTTATATCTATGAACAGGTTATATTTATATCGACAATTCTGGTCTCATTCGAAAAAGAATTGGAAACCCCTTACTAATTTTTATTCTGATATTGAATATTAATTTACCAATTTTTAAGACGGGACACTCATAACAGTTTTCTAATTACATTAAAATCTTTTTGTTTCTGCCACAACGTAAAACTTTCACATTTCGAAACAAGGCGTTCAATTTTTTTCAAGTTGATTCGTGATTATCTTCTGTTACGGATTCGTTAGTAAAACAGCACTTTTGCTCCCTGGATAAATCTTTAAACACGCATAAATACAAAATTTTGCATTCCAAGTAAAATAATGTAAAAGTGAGGGACACTTCATTCTTATTTTTTTAGAAGAGTTAAACAATTAAATAAAGTTATTAGAAGTTAATTTTCCTGACATATGTAAGTTATAGTTCACTGCAAAATTTTTGTTTACTTGTAATAAATTAATATAATGAAAATACATGCACTTGAAAACTAATAATTCACTCCTGGACATGGGACACTCATGACATTTTGCCTGTATTTCGTTCTGCCGTTATTATACATAACATCTTTACATGCTTGTAAGTTGAAAAAATGTTAATAGAGATTGTATTTCACGACATTGGAAAATAAATTTTATTATAAACTATAACAAATAGTTTTTTTCGGCAAAGGACACGATTATGACAATTTAAATAAAGTGACCCATATATCTAATAAATCACCTTATCCTATACGGAGATAAAAATAAATAATAATACATACAGATTTCTGAATTTCTAGTTTGAACCGTTTAAAGAACATAAGCATTTTATAATATTAAAACAACAATAAAAATAACAACTCATGCAATAGAAATAATTCATTTTTTGCACTTTTTGGAAAAGTTTTTAAATTGGTATAATTTATGTCTTATTAATTGGCTGGTAATCGAACTAAATTATTTTGAACTGAATTAGATCATGTGCATTACTCGAATAAAGAAATAAACGTTCATTTAAAAAATTGTATTAATTTGCTCAAATTAAAAAATTATAAACATTTAATATATCTTAAAAATCGGCCTCCAGTGACGTCCAATTTAATTTCAGACAAAAACAATCAAATCGGTTAAAAATTTTTGGCTATACTCATTTCTGAATAGACAATTATTGTTTAACATTCAACCTACATATAACTCTATAAACAAATTATTTAAAAAATGTTCACATATTTGCAATGCAAATAACTTTATTCCAAATAAAAAGGACCCAAGACTCTATAAAAATTTTTATAATTTAACAAAACTGAAAAATAGAAAAACTGAACTGCATACCAATTACACGGATACATTTGAATCATGTTGAGAGTTAAAAAAATTTGATTAAAAATAAAACATTCAGTTCAAATTCAAAGGTTTAGCCAAATCTGGACCAGAAACTTAAAAAAGAACAAAAATAAAAAAATAATTTGTTGAAAATTTTAAAAAATACAAAATTTTGTATTTTTGTTGTTTTTTGAAATGGGCTGCCCAACGAACTCAGGCTTCATTTTTACGGACTAAGAAAGTGTGCCAAATTTCAAGTCGATTTATTAAAATTCATTCGAGTTATTGTTGAGACAAATTTTTCTACAGACAGGCAGACGACAGACAGACACTTTTCTATTATTAAAAAAAAATTTAATTTTTTTTAATTGTCAAAAAACAAAATTTTGAAAATTTCAAAAAATTTATAACTTTTGCTTCCTCGTGAGGAAGCTTTGTAGTCGTTTAATTTGTAAAATTTTTAAACATCCTCCAAATAAATTTTCATCTATATAGGACTATGTTATTTAAGACCCTGAACAATTGTCCGGATGTATGTGTGTGTGGGTCCCGTTTTTTGTGAACACGATAACTCGAAGAGGTTTCAACGAATTCGGCTGAAAATTGCTAGACATATTTATCATAAAATATCTCGAAATTGATTTATAGACTTTAAAAAATTTATAATATTTTTTTAAAAATTGTTTTTAAAATTTTTTTCAAATTGAATATTGAAGTTAATATATAATGAAGTCTTATTCTATGCATCAAGACGAATCGATTACTATATATAAAGTATGAATTTTATGAGAGTTTATAGAGTTAATGACAATTAAAGCATGTAATGATCTTAACTTTTATTGCCAAAGGATTTACTCGCCGGATGAAGTCCGGGTTAAAATACAAGTGATCTTTTATCAAATAAATTAATAAAATGGCGTAAAGCGTCATTACAAAATTTAAGTAAGCTAGTTAGCCAATTTAGTGATATCGATAGGCAGAGTAAAGTCAGTAACACAGCAGAGTTTTAAACCTTCGTAAGAAAATGTATTCAAAATAATAATGAAATAATACATAATTAATAATTAGCGAAGGTAAATTTAAAATAAACCAAAAGAAATATAACAATAAATAAGAAAAATAAATGACTCAATATAATGCAAAAATAATATAACCAAAATCAATCAAAACCTAAACTAGCTATTAACATTGCAATAAAAACTAAACTATTAGTAAAATAGAATAGAAAGAAAATAAGTTTATTTCCCAAAATGACAAATTCCCACTCGCGACCGACGCTCATTATACGCGAGGGTAGACTCTATAAACTACCCCTAAATACCGGTACGGACGATAACTAGGGGTCGTGCACGCTAGGTCGATTTAGCAAAATCGACAAGACTAGATACCGCAATTCTCACGGTATTCATGCCCGACACGATAAATAGATAAGGGTAGAAATACAAGCTTCATCTTCCCCAAGCTGTACCTTGAGTAGAAGAATCTACCTGGAGCATCAACTCTGTGAAGGGCGAGATTTACCTCTTCTTCACAGGGTTGGTTCACATTCTCATGTAGGAAATTCATTACCTTGGTCTTACACGGCTGTACCCCTGTTTAGACAAAGAGCAATGACAGGTGGGTCAAATCATACCTAACAAATCAATGTTGTCCCTCAGTTCTCCGATTTTAGTAAAACTTTGAGAAATTGTAGGGGAATACATGCGAACAAAAATTCCAAAAGAGATTTTTAAAAATTTTGAAAATTTACGGTTGTACAGGGTTTTCAAAAATTGTTTTTGAAATTTTGAAAACGCAATATCTCAGAGACATATCGACGGATTTTAATTATTTTTTCAGGGATTACTTATTATTTACAAACAATTAAAATTAAAAAAATTTTTTTTTACATAAAAAATTTTAAAAAATATTGTTTAAACAATTTTTTTGTTTATAAGCGTATCTTTAATTTTTTTCTAATAGCGATATTTTGATTCCTTAGGATTTTACGAGTATTTTGACATAAAATAATCGATGGAGACTTTAAAACTTTTGGAGATATTGTATTTTTTGTCTTTGCATGCAGGGCCTAAAAGTGTATTGAAGCAAAGGCTCTGTGTACAAGGTAACGGTTAAAAGTACCTAATACTCGCGTAAATTCTAATCGAATTGAATTCTTTCTTTTTTATATAAATTAATAACATTTTATAAATAAATAAGTAATACAAAAATAAAATTCATAAATTTCAATCGAATTGAATTCTTAGGAACATATTTTATTCTTAAAGTTAATATTTTTCGAGAAAAATACAAAAATTTCAAAGTAACCTTAAAAATGGTACGAAAAGTCACAAAGGTAGGGAACTTTATATTTAAAGATGGTAGCCCTTAAAAAGGCTGATTGGTTAAGACAATATTTGAAAATTTAAAAAAACTTATTTCCATAAAGAAAAATAATTTTTGAATTTAACACTTCGAATGTTGGTTTTTTATTGAATATTCTTTGTTTCATAATTTTGTGCATCGGAATACACTTTGCACATAATTTCTCTTTCATTTTTTGGAATAAAGCAGTGAAAACTTCTAGAGCCGGTAATTGTTTAGCTCTGGAGAAACGACTCTCCAAACGACTCTGATTTTGATGATGCTCTTCTTTTGTGCAAAATATTGGCGTAATATTATCAAATGCTGATACTGCCCATTCATATAATTCTCTAGCTGTAAGAATACATTTGTTTTGTAAGCTAGCACGAGCAGCCATTCGTTTTACTTTTCCTCCTATTCCATTACAAGGCCCTTTGCCATGTGACGTTGCATAAAAATGCCACTCAGCAAAAATTTCAAAATCAGAATAGTGATAAGCTAGATTTATAAAATTACTTTTATTTTTGTATTGTGATGCAGCTCCGTCAGTGAAGTAAATTAACTTTTTAACGTCATGTTTTTCTTTTAACTGCCCAATAATTTTCTGAATAAATAAGTTCACTGCGTTCGCATCATGAGTGAGGTCCTCTGAAATAATTGCGAAACTTTCATGTTCTACTTTATCACCCATCTTAATGTAGACTACAAAAGGATGCAATGTAATTTGATCTTTTGACCAGTACTGACTTTGAATTGCATTCTGAATTATTACTGAATAATTTTCAGATAAGTCTCCTTTAACTAAGAACTCTCGAGGACTTAAAGATTTTTCCAAATTAGACAAGTATTTACTTTGTTCTCTGGCAATAAAGTCATGTTTTAAAAGTGGTGACAAGTCTGTTAAAATGTTCTCAATAAAGTCATCAACTGAATTAACGCAAGTCACAAACTTAGTTCGATCTGTTGACACCCAGCTTTCATATGTTATAGAGTCAATGCAATTGTCAAATATTTTTATCAAAAGGTCAATCAATTCTTGAAGGTCTCCGCAATTGTTACATTGTAACAATGAGCAGGATGGTGTTGGAGAATCACAAACGATTTTGGGTAAAATAGTTTTATACGAATTCAGAAATGATGTTTCTTCATTATTTTTTATTAAGTCTTTGAAACATGCACCCTCTATCATTAATTTAACATTTTGGTGGACTTTGCAAATGCAGACAGAATGTGTACCATTGCTATCAGGAAACACACATTCTTTCGGTTCAATTTCAGAGAATTTCGTTGTACCTAACTTAATTTGTGGATATTTTTCTTTAAAAAGCGCGTGAAGTTCTCTAATGTTACCAAGTAACAAACGCTTTTGAACTTGAGTTCGAACACCATCTACTAAACACGAAATAAAGTCTTTTTTCCCTGGTAGTACTCTACTTATATCGTCTTCGTTGTAAAAGTTTTTTACTAATACAATTGTTTCTTCAGTAATCATATTTGTTCCCTTGCGAGGATTAGGTGATGAACCAAGACCTTTTTTTGCATGAAGACTGACAGCTTTACGAGCTAAATTATACGGGACATTAAAACATTTCTCTAATTTTCGAGGACCCCAAGTTTTTGGTACATTTGTCATTAATTTTAAAATTTCAGCTTTACTCGTTGCTCTACTTATTGTGTCTTTTATTTCAGAAACTAATTCCTGCATATCCGATTCAGTGGAATTATATTCTACTTTAAATATTACCTCTAAGAAGGAACCAAAAGCGGTTGTAATTTCATTAACCTTCCGTTTTCTCGATGATTGCGAACGAAAATCTTCTTTCTTTGTGAGTGTAACATCTAAAAGAAGAAGTATATTATTTAGTTTTTCAGTATTCTCATTATGAGCTACAATTTTATCTAAATCCTCAACATTCTCCATTTCAATATGGTGGCTATATTTTTTAATTCCTTGTCTAATCTGCAGGAGTTGCAAATTAAACCTCCTGGCGGAAGATTAAGCTCACTTTGTAACGAAACACTTAAGAGACGCAAAGCTTCTTCGTCAAGTTTTTTCGTATGCTTTTTCTTTTTTAGAGGATTACAACAACTTTTAAAAACCATTGTGCTTTATTAAAAAAGATTTAATAAATGCAAAACAATCTTAACCTGCTGATGAATAAATATGCTAATTAAATAAAAAGAAATTGTAAACTTAAACCTAATAAAAAATTATTAGGTAATTTTAACCGTTACCTTGTACACAGAGCCTTTGCTTCAATACACTTTTAGGCCCTGCATGCAAAGACAAAAAATACAATATCTCCAAAAGTTTTAAAGTCTCCATCGATTATTTTATGTCAAAATACTCGTGAAATCCTAAGGAATCAAAATATCGCTATTAGAAAAAATTAAAGATACGCTTATAAACAAAAAAATTGTATAAACAATATTTTTTAAAATTTTTTATGTAAAAAAAATTTTTTTTTGCAAATTTTTTTAATTTTAATTGTTTGTAAATAATAAGTAATCCCTGAAAAAATAATTAAAATCCGTCGATATGTCTCTGAGATATTGCGTTTTCAAAATTTCAAAAACAATTTTTGAAAACCCTGTGCAACCGTAAAGGGTGTTACTACTAACCAGTTGTACATGTGTCTTGAGTACAACTCCTTCTAGGAAGTACAAGCAAGCAGCCCTAGCTGTACCTGACATACCGCCGGCTTGCACCAGGTAAGAAAGGAAGATCTCATTCCTTGGGAGAGTCGGTCCTCAACCCCGGCGTTAGATCGAAAGGTAAAAGGGAGAAAAGAGAGAGAGCTACCGTCAATCTGCTTTGGAGCAAGCCCCGAGACCGGTCAACGGCGTAGTGAGGAAATTGTACGAGCAACCAAGTATTATAGATCGCTGGGCCCACAAGAGGTGTAGTGTGAGGTGAGAGAACCCACGTGATGCACGGCAATGGGTGCGCTATCGGTACTCTCTACCTGTCCGCCGAGCAGTGAGCTTAGTAATATATATATATATATATATATATATATATATATACTACGCGTACAAAAATGAATGAATTTTACTCTTGTAGAAACTTTGAAGTTCAAATGTTAAAAATAATACGATATCATTACAAGCAGAAAAATTATCTTTTTTTATCAAAAATTTAGTTCTTTCATCAAAATTGTATTCCAGTACAATAAAATTTTACTCATTTTTTCACTAATCTTATCCGTTGCATTAAAGCGGATCGATTGGTATATATAAAGTATATATTGTATTTGAATTTATAGAATTAGACATAATTAAAACCAAAAATTCGCACTTTCATTAGAAATTTATTTCCTTCTTAAAAATTATGTTGCCTTATAATAAAATTAATCTTGACTTAAAAACGAACTAAAAATCTTCATTTCATCAAGACGAATCGATTGATCTATAAAAAGAATATATTTTATTAGCATTGATAGAATTAAGTAAAATGAAAAAATTCACTTTAAAGCAAATTTTTTGCTTATCGTAAGGAGGAAGCAAAATGTTCATGTAATGAACATCTTAATTCACAACTTGTTTTGTTTTTTGCTGTACAAAAAAGTGTTCAAAGGAAAAGTTGTTTGTTTTTGCTAATATTCTAAGGAAAAAGTAAAAAAAAATAATTTTTTGAAAATTGTAAAAAATACAAAAAATTTTGTATTTTTGTTGTTTTTTGACGAAATAGGCTGCCTAACAAACTCAGGCTTCATTTTTACCGACTAAGAAAGTGTGCCTTTCAAGTCGATTCATTAAAATTTATTCGAGTTATCGTCGAGACAAATTTTTCTACAGACATACGACAAACAGACAGACACTTTTCTAAATACCATTTTTTTGGAATCAGAGGGCCATGAAACGTAAAGATTTAACAAAATTAGACATTGCTCAAAATCGCACAAATCCAAGACTTTTTTCATTTTTGATGAGAATGTAAAAAGTTATTTTAAAAAATATTAAAAAAAACAATGTGTGTTCTGATGGTGATTAGTGGACATTAGTTGACATGCTCTGTCAACTAACATCATTATATTTTGACGTTAAGCCTCCTGCTTGATAAGTTACGAAAACAGTGAGAAAACACAGGGCTATAGCGAGAGTTTCAATTATGAAAAGCATTAGATTTGACAAAGCTGTTACGCTAACTGTATGGTCTGTAATATTAGTGTAACTACTTGTAAATATTTGTTTATTATTATATATGTCATTTTCTTAGATGAGCTTTGTGATGAAATTAATTTGCATTCTTGTCGACGGCTTATTGAAAATGTGACTATATTCCATAATCTCCCAAAAAAAATTTTAACATTAATTGCTGCTGTTTTAAAACCTGAGATACACTTAAAAAGCGATGTCATTGTGAAGGCTGGAACACGTGGCGACTGTATGTACATCCTTGCACGAGGCACTGTCGCTGTTTTAACTCCAGCTGGAAAGGAGGTATGTGTTAATACTGAACCACATTTTTTATAAATCTTCTGTTTTATGCTTTTTAATCTGAGACAAACACAAATAATGTTGGTGACAGAAATTCCCTACTGGCAAAAAATGTGAGACCACTAACACTTTGAGCTATTAAAAAGCACATGCAGAAAAACAGTGATAACTCCATTAAAAATGAGACTAGATGTTTTTCTCTAAATTTCATTGGAAAAATTCTTAAATTTCCAGTGAAATGATTTTATTTTCATTTGTATTGTATAAATAGGAAAGAAGATTTCATGTTGTAAACACAAAAATATATCTTTATTTTTTAAATTGCTTACCCTGTAACGAAAATATCGTAAATGGCGGGAAATTCTAATAGTTAATAAAATATCCCTATTTTACTTCCTTACTGTAAATGTAATTTCGTCGATTTTACCACTGCTTCTCAAATTCAACGAAAGTGAGTCGAATAGTCAAGAACATTCTAATTAAAATTTTGACGTTTTGCTTCCTCGATGCTTACGATCTTTCATTCAAAATAGACCAGCCTTGCCTACATCAGTAATATTAACCTTCCACAAATTTATTTATAACAGCCAATTACAAATACTGACAAAAAAAAATAAAAGCTAATAATACCAAATATAGAAAAAATGTTAAAGACTGGCAAAAAATAAGTAAAAGCGAAAAAATTAATGCATGTAGTAGTAAAAGAAATTTACAGAATGTAATTTTATATAGGTGAATTAATTTAAACCTTACCACGTATGTGTTAAATCAACATCAACACAGTGCAACATTAACAACAAATATTTTCTAATTGTTGCTGACATGTCTAAATAACCTGTCTCGTAAGATGATTTCTGATTTTCATACCAATAAAATTTTCTGAAGTAAGTTTTGTGGCAGCGTATGAACGAACATTATTGTACGTTTGCACACTTCTTTTGTAATAAAGTAAATATGGTTGACAACATCTATGGATTTGTCAAACATATGATTTTCTATATCAGGGAACAATGAGCATGGTGGCTACAGTAACTCTAGTATTGCTTGTGAGCAGAGAGCAGCTTGAAAATTTTTCTCAGGAAAAATTAATTCATTTATTCTGTTAAGTACATTCGTCATAAGATCTTCTGCGCGTAGGCAAATTGAAATGACGGATTAGTTTGGAAAAATGATATCACCATGTTGGAGCCCCCCCAATGTGAAGATTGCAAGAGAGAACATCTACACTTCATAGAAATTAGGAAAGAATGTTGTCGTCTGTTAATTTTTTAACAACCCGGACGGCTATGTATGCCACCACCTGGTGATGACTTAAGAGACGTTTATAGGCAGAATTAAAATGAAGACTTGTAGGACTTAGGACACCACCCTCCACAATAATTTTCCTGAACGGTCTTTTAAGACCTGCTGTGCATCGAAACAATTCCGCATTAATTTTAAGAAATGACAAGGAAAAAATAACAAAAATATTTCTATTTTTACATGGATAAGGAAAAAGTGCTGAAGAAAGACGTACGCAATTAGGCGCAATTCCGAAAGCCCAAGGCAGACCGAAGTATATGAGTTATGCAGAAAATAGTTGTCCCGATCAGCGCCAGAGTAGAGAGTCGTCCAAATGAGCAGACTGTCGAACATGTGTTTGCCCTCCGGAGAAGGATAGGTGGAAGATGAGAGGTCAAGGGTATACACCCCAAACCAAAGAGTTTAAAAGCACTTACGCTAAAAATATGGCGGTGGGAGTGCAGATTAAACAAGGAAAGAGACCACCATGTCGTGAAAAGAGAGAGAAGGACCGACAATCGCCTCTAGTGTTTTTATCTAGTTAGACTGAGTCAGAAAGTAAAAAATGAGAGTGACTGGGTACCTTTGTGGCCCGGGCAGGGCCAAAATCAACATCGACATAGCGATAGTGTAATGCGATCACCGATGCAGAGATACTGAGAGCAATGCCGAGTGTGTTCCTAAAGTCAGCGAGCCGGTGGTTTAGAGTACTGCGGAGTGAAATTCGTTCATGGAAAAAATTTGTCCGATATTTTTCTCGCGAATTTTTACAGAGTATAGATGATGAAGATGTGTATGAGGAAATTAAGGCTCCCACACAGGCAAAAGGGGAGAAAATTTCAAAATACTTGCTGAATATTCGGACGATTGCTCAGCATTTTTGACGACCATTAAAACATGATAAACTATTTCGAATAGTTTATCGAGAATTAACGCCAGACTGTAGGTGTTATATATATATATATATATATATATATACCTTGACACATAACCTTGACATTAATAGTCTGCAAGATTTGGAGAAAAATCTGAGGCGTTATGAGAAAATTAAGAAGATTGATAAACGTTATATACCCCCGCCAACGAATGACAAAGTGAAGTTTTCAACAGCGGCGCCAAAACAGTCAATAAGATTGTCGAAAATTGATACCATATTAGGAAGCTCGATATCGGAGTCCAGCCCCGAGACGAGTGTGAGACAGAGAAAAATACAGAAGAACGTTAAACCAAAGAAGAGTAATGTAGAAGTGGGGAGACAGTGGTCTTTGGAGGATTTGGCAGCTCTCATAAATAGTGGTAAAAAATTGAGTGCAGCGAAAGAACAAGGTGACCCGATCAAACCTCCGAAAACGAGTGCACCAGCTACGACTTTCACCCACGCAGTGTTGAGAAATTTGCCAGTAGTTCAAGCAGTGATGAATTCGTCGCAAGAACAAATTAAGAGGCTAGTGAGTGGTAATTATGCACCACGAAGACTATTACAGAACAATCAGCGTCTATTCGTTGGTGCGTGCAACATGTGTGGGGTTAATGGGCACAAGTCATTCCAGTACCCTAATAGAGTGTGTTATAGTTGTCGTGGGGTGGGCCATTATGTCTTGGAATGCCCGAACAAGGCAGGCAAGAGGCAGGAACAACGCCATGTCTGCGGGGTGTGAGGAACAGTTTTTATCGTTGTAACAGGTGTTTGTCGATTCAAGAAATGTTGGGAAACGCGATAGGGGGGAACAGCTGAGTTTTCCCCCTAATCAGAGAAGTAGATGAGTGTAAGAGTAATGAGACGGGATACGAGGAAATTTTCTAGTGTGTACGAGACATACAATATAGTGAAGAGAGTGTGTTACGACCCGAGCTAAGGTTTGGTTAGTTAACTAATTTATTAGTAAAATTGGAGACAAGTTGCTGATAAGTCAAGTTGGAAATACTTGACATTTATTTTTAAGTTTGGATTTGTTTGACTTTAAAGAAACTACGGGTTTCCGTTAATTAATTATATGCATATTCCTTTTTGTGTAATAATTTATTAACAACAATTAGTTTAAACAATTACAAGTACTTACAATTTTTTCTGCTGTAGATCTATTAATGACAATTAGACCGCAACCCGTCTTACACGCAAGCAGAAGTGAATGAATGAATACTGTGAATGATTTGAATTTCAGTTCGTCTTTTTGGCACTTCGGCACTAAGAACAACTATTTAAACAGTTAATTATTACAATTTCTAATTGTTCTTTCTAACACCGTACCTTGATACAAAAGAAAACTGGTTTTCTTAGTAATTGGAAAGAACTTGCACTAAATTGATTGATTTAGAAAGAAATTGCAAATTAAACTGTTATACGACGAAAGTGTTGTTGAAATTATTATTGACAATGTGCAAGTTATTTCCTTACAAGAAATTCAAGCTTTCTTTAACACTGAATTTAAAAATTCAATTTCACGATCGAAGGGCCGACTCAACGATACCGTTCAGGCAGAAATTCACCGGAGAATTTGACGTTTGACTTAAGAAAAAATAGGGGTTTATATAGTAGCTAAAGGCTACCTGATTGGGGGTGATACGATCAAAAGGCACGTATTCGTGCTAAAATGTAAAAGGCAGGTACTTGTGCTAAAATGTAAGAAGTACTTACTAATTAGATCATTTTTTACATACATCAATCGTTCGATTCTAAGTAATATGATACTCGCTTTGGTAACAATTGTTATAACTTTTACATACTTAGTCATCCTTACAAACATTCATACTTGAAATTTTAAATCTAAGGCTCTAGTGTCTGAATTAAGAAACTCTATGCTTGTACCACTTATCATGATTCATGATAAACGAGCGGCAACCGATTAATTACCATGCGCGTAGATAATAAACCGACCGCTACCCACTTATCATATAACTGAATCATGGTCGATTAAAAGTTTGATAGTAGTATTAGGAGTACTCGCATTAGCCTGGACTACCCGTCTAATGGGTTTTCTCGCCAGAGGAGAGGGGAACTGTTGAAAACCTTCTCCTGAGTACAACAGGTTTATCGACAGTCGAGTTCTAATGGTGTGTACTGGACAATAATCGACAGTGCACATCATTATACCTCGACGTCAAACCTCCCGCTCAGATTATCTCACATGCCGGAAAAATCCAAGCCAAATGGGCGCGAACCAAGTACCCTTGGTCCTAGAACGTCCGCCAAGCGAGGCATTTATCCGACCGAGCTAATCTGTCGTTTATATATAAATATAAATATATATATATATATATATATATATATATATATATATATATGTGTGTGTGTGTACATAGCTTCTTACTCGTTTCAAATTTCTTTTTATTAGTGTGTTTTCATTGATTATTTAAAGATCATATACATACATACAAAGCATATATATATATATATATATATATATATATATATATATATATATATATATATATATATATATATATTCTAATTATTTAGTATGTTATGTATTAAATTTCTATTATATATATATCTGAATTCAAGAAAAATGGAACATTATATCTAGGGATGTAACAAGTACACAATAATTTGCCAACGATCACAGTCTTGTAAGAGAGCTGACTGGGAAGAGCAATACGAACCACTAGAGAGTCAGTGAGCCTGCTGTGGTTGCGTACGAGAAAGCAACGAGTGACAAGAGCGGCGCAAGCCTTGCGAGAGCCGGTGAGAATGCCGTTAATACCTGTGAGAGAGAAAAGAGTGAGAAAAGCTGTATGGGCCGTGTGAATGCAATGTAGCCGTAGCCTACAATGGGCTATGTGTAAAGTGAGAGTTGTTGAGCTGAGTGGCGATGCGCGCGCCGGCGATAATGCATTGGAGAACAGTCAAGCGCGACATGATGCACTACCGAGCGTTGCACTCGAAAATGGACCATCGTATCGGACCTAAAATATAGAGCCTGAAAGAAAAGAAAATGCAGTTTTAATTAGAGAAGAGAATGTAATTTTTAGTGAGGGAAAACTGCAATAAATGCATTGCCTGAAATAGGAGATGAAAATGTGGATGCATCAAATAAAGAGAATAGATATTTTCTCAAAATATTTATCCCTATTTTGAATTATTCGATCTTGGGGCCAATATATCTGTGGTTGGGCCCAAATTGGCTGAGAAATTTAAAAATAATATTAATACCGGTCACATTAGTAAAGAATCTTCGCGACAAAAAGCACCACTGTTCAAGTTGAGAACATTTTTATGAAGGTCTCAACTACGCGAGAATTGTGGAATCCATTCACTTGGGCCGTGCTTAGACATCGGAAGTACTTTTTTCTCTTTCGACGGGCCTCGTCGTAGGTTTTTCCAACTGCGCTGAGTTTTCTCTTCCCTTCGTATTTTTATCTGTTTCCGCTCTTTTTCCTCTTTCTCTCGTCCCAGCGAGGACCCGCAAGGCCCGGCTACCACGTGCGCAACACGTGTTTACAAATATAAACAGTTTATCTGTTCCATTAAAATTATCTGATTTAATGAACTTACCTGTAAGTGAAGTTCAATCAGAATTGTATAATGCGCCTCTTCCGAATAGATCATATTGTAGTACCCCTACTACGCACCGATGTCACCACATTCTTCTCAGCAAAAACGAAAAAACCCCTCCATCGCGAGTCATCGCTATTCCTAATTTTTTTTAAAGTGCTGCCGTGATATATTGGGCATAAAGAATTTTGAAAATATACCTATATTGCTAAAATTATTAGAGAAATGTAAATAGGGAGGGAATGATCTATTCGAAAGAGGCGCTTCATACAATTCTGATTGAACTTCACTTACAGGTAAGTTGATTTAATCAGATAATTGTATTTCGCGCCTCTTCCTCTAGATCATATTGTAGATGTTTAAAGATTTTTCACGGCAGATTAATAAACATATATTTTAACATTAGAAACAGAACTCAAAATGACAATTTGTTAATTTATAATCAATGTTACATCATTTTTTGAAAATCGCATCTGCGAAAACTTTTTTGTTCGAAAGTAACGGTTTGTTATAAAAGGTTGCGGAAGTACGAGAACTTTCCGACCATCCTGCAGCAAGAAGACTAGAGACAGGAGAGCCAACTCGAGTATTTCCAATAGTCCCGATTTTAACGGACGACTGGGCGTACTACCCCGATGCGCACTAGTCTTCTGCACATCCCAACACATGCATAACTGTGTGTATTATATATACAATATATATGTATTCCATCTGACAGCTGTAACAGCTGCAAGTTTGTTATTATCTCCTTCATATTGAATAATAAGTGTAAATATTAGGTGAACTTAATATTTTTAATACAAAAGTTTCTAAAAAAGTGAGAAGTGTATTTAACACTAGTGTTTTTAATTATGATTCGTCTTGATGAAGAGTGTTAATTTAAATAATAAAAGATGTAATGGGATTTTCATAACCATTTTTTATCTTATAATAAAAAAAAGGTATGTTATATTATAAATTGCTATCGCTCCTATTATAATATATAATTTATTATATATTTATTATTGCTGCAATTATATTTATTTCTGTTCTAGCATTGTATCTGAGGTTCACCATAACCTCCAAATAAGGAATTTTTCCCAATAAACTAACTTTTCAAATTTAACGCTCTACGATATTTCAAAGATTTTAAAAGGGATTTATAAATTATAAAAACTAATAAAGATGACGATAATTCTCTTTACAATTTTTATCGCCACTTGTACAATTATTTATGCAACACTGTCTCTTTTGGGGCATTTCATTTAGTATTTTCAAAATCAACTGGCACAGAACTTGCATGTAACCAAGAAAATTGTAAACAAAACAAACACACATTATCTAAAGACACACATATAGAGTTTATAAAGTTATGCATGTGTTGGGATGTGCAGAAGACTAGTGCGCCTCGGGGTAGTACGCCCAGTCGTCCGTTAAAATCGGGACCACTGCTCTCTATGAACAAGCAGGCGAGTTGGCTCTCCTGTCTCTAGTCTTCTTGTCCTGCAGTTTTTTTAATACAATCTATGCTAACTCCTTTCCGTTTAGCAGTCGAAGTTGCCGCGTGACGCGTACTATACGCATCAAATAAACTCGTGTCAATATTACTATCCGACATAACTTTTTTGATCCAACGACTTAATGTTTGGCTACTTGCTACTTTATACTGTTTCTTAAGAGTTATAAATAACTTATTTTTACTTTCTCGAAGTTCTCTTGTTTTTTCGACATATAAATCTAAGGTCGACGATGCACAAATAATCAGGTTATCTCTATAATAATTATTTTTAATTTTAAATTAAAAACAATTTAATATAATGTCTTGTTTGCAAGAGAAAATTGATTAATGGTAAAAAATATATAAAATAAGACAATTTCGCAGATATATTTAATTTTCGAAGTAAAAAATAAGTTTGTTTTGTTATTTGTAAGGAAATTTAAAATTTAAAAACCTTTATTTTTTTGTAACAATTACAAAAAAAGAAATATTCATCCTGTGTATTTTTGATAAAAAATGAGATTCCCAAATGGATATGGCATGGTATTTTATATTTTTCAAGAAAAGGCGGTTGCAGCTTTCTCATCAATTTAGATCTGTATTGTCGATAAGTGGGATCCCCTTAATGCTAAAGTTTGCATTCGATGTGCAGTAATAAGCGCAAGTAAAGTCACTAATTTTAAAGTGATTTTTTCTAACGAGAGTAAATTTGAAGGACCCTACTCACTTATATGGTCCAAAACTTGTTGAGGATCCCAAGTGTTATTATATTTTGGCTTACCGGGTCGAATATGGTAAAAACCTTTAAAAAGTTTTTTTACTCGTGGATCTTCACCAAGTTCCGGCCAATGTAAGAGAGCAATAGCAGAACGACAGCTATTCAGAGTTCCAACGGCTGCACCCTTGTGAAACTCCTGAGACAAAAATTCAATTACTCTTGGTACATTTGGCAAATAGATGTCTTCATTTTTATTTTTACAAAAAATTGCCCATTTTTTAAGCAGGAGGCATATTGCTTAGTAGACGAATTTGACAAGGAAGCTAACATTATATCTAAAAATTGTTCAGGAATTTCTTTTCTCCGGAAGGCTTCCCGAACAGCATCTCTGCAACTAATGTTAACTTCCTCTAAAGCGGGTGCGACTTCCTGTTTAAAGAACACAAAATATTAACATCTGGATTTAGAAAGACTGGTTTCGAAATTAACATTCAGGAGTAAAGAGGGAACCAGGGCTGAGCTGGCCAAAATGGTACCAGGACTATTCCTCTAGCAGAATCATTGATAATTTTTCTCAAAACGAATATCCAAATCCTTCTCTCCTCGCACCATAGCCAAATTATTTTAGCCAATTCATTGAGTTTTGGAAACTGAATTCCCCCATCTTATTAATATAGGCGATAGCTATTGTATTGTCCAACCGCAATAAAATATCGCAATGTGCCAATTTTTCGCCGAAACATTTCAATCCAAAAAATGCTGCCAAAAGCTCTAAATAATTAATGTGGTTCATTTTTTCATTGTTGCTCCAATAAACATAAGTTGGTTGTTTATTACAAAACATACCCCAACCAGACATCGACGCATCCGAAAAAATCTCAACAACTGGCCGAAAATGAGAGATTGGTTTAACCGAAAAATTGATATGATTTATCCACCATTAAAAATCTGATTTCAATTTTTCTGAAGGATACATTACAGCGTCGAGATCATCACCATTAATTTTAAGAGCAAAAAATGTCTCTCTTTCAAAATCCTTCATATGCACCCAACCATACGTTAGTGCGGAGCAACAGGAACCCAAAGTACCTATAAAAGATGAAAAATCTCGGATTTTACATCTTTTTTGCTTAGAAAACTTTTCAATTTGTGATTTTACATTCCCTCTTTTATCTTAAGGCAACTCAACCAGCATATCCTGAAAATTATAAATGAATCCTAAATATTTGCGAGACTTTGCAGGGACCAATTCACTTTTTGTATAATTTGATATAGAACCCAGACTTTCTAACGGAGAACAAGTAACCTGAACGTTTCCTTGACACTCTTCAAAACTATTTCTCATTAATAACACAGCCACACAAAAAAGTACCCGAGTTGGGGAATGACACTACCCATTCCTTTCGTATTTTGATGCGCTGAACACGAATCTGAAGTCTGTTTTGCTCCATCAGGTCTCAGTTTTGACATAACCTCAAAAAACATGTCGGATTTTATGTGACAAACAAACTTTTTTAAATAACGAGGGATTTGCTTGAATCTTGTTTCTCGGGGGTTTTTGGGGTCGCTGATTACAAATTTCAAGCCAGACTTTCAAAATTCAAAATGGCAGATCCAGTATGGCGGACAAATTTTTTAAATTTTTTGGATTTTTACGAAACTTCGTATCTGGGGGTTTTTGGGGTCGCTGATTACGAATTTCATGTCAAATTTTTATAATTTAAAAATTTTTTTTAATTCAATTTTTAAAAAATTGGTCCGCCATATTGGATTCGCCATTTTGAATTATAAAAATTTGACATGAAATTCGTAATCAGCGACCCCAAAAAACCCCAGATACCAAGTTTAGTAAAAATCCAAAAAATTTTCAAAAATTTGTCCGCCATACTGGATCTGCCATTTTGAATTTTGAAAGTCTGGCTTGAAATTTGTAATCAGCGACCCCAAAACCCCCGAGTAACAAGATTCAAGCAAATCCCTCGTTATTTAAAAAAGTTTGTTTGTCACATAAAATCCGACATGTTTTTTGAGGTTATGTCAAAACTGAGACCTGATGGAGCAAAACAGACTTCAGATTCGTGTTCAGCGCATCAAAATACGTAAGGAATGGGTAGTGTCATTCCCCAACTCGGGTACTTTTTTGTGTGGCTGTGTAATATGTCGTCTAAGTAAATAACAGAGGAGTAACCTTCTTCTCTAAGACTAGCCATTATTGGTTTCATTAATTTAGTAAATATGTACGGAGCCGTACATAGTCGGAAAAGAATACACGTATACTGGTATAAAACCCCATTAAACCTAAATCTTAAATATTTTCTATCGGAAACTGCGACTGGAATCAAATGATAAGCGTTCTTCATGTCTATTGTTGCCATACAGGAGCCATGGTTTAACATTTGCCTTACCGTCCTACCATCTTCTAACTTGAAGTGAGAAGTTTCGATAAACATATTCAGTGGACGTAAGTTTAATATCAATCTGCTAGATCCATCTGATCTAGGAATAATACATATTCGAGATAGAAATTTTTTAAGATGAGGTTTACACTTCTTAATCGCACCTTTATCTAATAAGACATTAATCTCACTTGACATAAGTGATTTCTCATTTTTTGACAAAGACTGTTCAGAAGGTGGTATACGCTGTATCACTTCCTTTCAGAATGGAATTTTATATCCTGAGACCCAATTAAGAATTTGTGTGTCCGAAGTCAAATGACTCCAAATATTAAGAAAAAATTTGAATCGTCCAGCAAACATTCGTACCTCTACGCCATCTTTCTCGCATTCGATTGTTCCTGTCTCCGATTGGTCGTTTTGTTTCGAAACTGTGGCCTCTGATCTCTGCTCGAATTGTATATTTGCCCGTTGCCCCTCGAGTAATAATTCGATCTCTAATGATAACCTGGAGCCGGGCCCTTGAAGTTTTTTGTACCTCTTCTTTTGTCATTTGAATTTTTGGAAACTGGTTTCAACTCCTTTGATGATTGATGTAAAGCCTTGCCTGCTTTCAATTTTTCTGCCAAATCCTGACCAAACTGGTATCTATCAAAAGGTAATTCTTTAAGTGTTTCACGAATTGAGCCAGAAATATTTTTTAAAATCAAACTTCTTATTAGACTCTCGTCGTGTTAAAGATTAGCTAAAATTCGCATCACTCCATTGAGCGTTTCTAATAGTACTCTTTTTTCTTTTTCTTCCAGATTTGACTGGAGAATCAAATCAACTGTCTTACTGGTACTCGCAAGTGATGCTGAAATCTTTTTCTGCTTTTCTACAGTACGCTCATCCCTATTTTGTATTGTATTGTCAACAGATGATTTAACCTTAATATTTAATATTGCAGGGTCAATTTGCAAAAAATTCTCTGGAGGTGGAAAACGCTTTAAGATTTCCAATCGCTCGTCCGTTGGCAGTCCTTTCATTAAAATGTCATTCAAAATATTCACCAAATGATCATTAATAGGAGGAGCAAGAACTCTTTCCGGAAATGGACGCTTACCAAATATTTCCAATTCTTTTCCTTGAACTACGTTCGAACTTTGATTTGACTTTGCTGTTTGAGGGTCTGTGATTTCAGCTTGTAATCGTGATCGTGATCTAATGTTTTTATACGTAGGTTCCTGCATCATCCGAATTTGAATCATAAGAATCACTTCTTTTTTGTCTACAAAAACGCTTTCGTGATTTACTTCTTGATCGTTTACGTTTACCTAACACCAATGAAAACTAATTATTTTTATTATTCAAATTTATATTGGAAGGTATTATATTTCTACAAATGTTGAACAAAAGTAGAAAACTAAAATTTATTTCATGTGTAAATCTACTTTTTCTTACATATCTTGTCAATATGGTTAAACCAAAAATTGACTTACATGTTACCATTTATTCTCGATCGTTGAACGATAACGAAATATTTGGATTTATAGGTTAAAGGATCACATCATGTTTTAGTTCTTAAACATTATTGTAATTTATTTAGGTAAATTGGTTGGACTAATATTACCCTTTTCATTAAAGCAAAAAATACTATAAATATGAGACACGTGGTCTTATAGGTTAGAACACACAAGGGATGTCAAACATCTTTGTCGCTCGTTTCGGTTAATAAGTTGAACCAAAATAACCGTTTCTCAAAAAACAATTACTTACCTCTCGTTTGTAATACACCGTACAATTGTTTTTCTATATTAAGAACTCTCTTTTTTTTAATTCTGTTTTTCCCATCTTCGAAATACAGATATATCGGCACAAAGTAAAGGAATGAGGAATAGCGATGACTTGCGATGGAGGGGTTTTTTTCGTTTTTGCTGAGAAGAATGTGGTGACATCGGTGCGTAGTAGGGGTACTACAATATGATCTTGAGAAAGAGTCGCGAAATACAATTAGAAATTATTCAATGAAAATTCTTAAAAGTTATAAAGTATGGATAAAACTATGCGTAACTATTGTTAATTTTCTTATTCTTCTTTTAGCATTATTTTAGATTTAATTTTTTGTGTGACTAATATTAACGTAAAATAATATCACTTTAAAGGTATGAAATTTGTCATTTTTTTTAATGTCAAAATGAACCCATTAACGCCCAAATGTACAATTTTTTGGATCAAAGTTTGACACTATATATTAACATAAAAATTAAACAGAAAAAATTCCGAAATAATATTTCCTTATTGGCCAAAAACCACTCTTTTGAATGGCGTTCCGAAAAATTTTATAAATTTATAAATAAACAAATTACACATGTTTTTTAAAAAAACATGAAATTTTTATGTTTTTTTAAAGTTTTTCCAATTTTAGTACATGTATTCATCTTGGAATACATCTAAAAGTATTAAATAACGCGACAAAAATATATTCCCTATGAGATAGGGGTATTCCGAAAAAAAATTCAAAATGGCGGACACAAAATGGCGTCAAAAGTGAATTTTTATTTACAAAATCGTAGCCATGTGAACAAATTCGCAAAACTTAATAGATTTTTTTTAAATTGGAAAGTTAAGTGTTTTTGATGTCCCTGATGACGAAAACAAAGTCAGAGATTAAAAATTCAAAATGGCGGATACAACATGGCGGACGAAATTTTTTTAAACTCTGTCGATTCGCTTGATATTTGTTACTCGGGGGTTTTCAGGGTCGCTGCTTACAAATCGAAACTCAGATTTAGAAAATTCAAAATGGCGGACACAAAATGGCCGATAAAATCCAATAGGGTGCAGAAAAATGTTAAAAACTATTTGGATTCACTTAAAAATTTTTACTCGGGGGTTTTAAAGGTCGCTGATTACGAATCCAAAGTCAGATTTAAAAAAATACAAAATGGCGGATCCAATATGGCTGATGGCTTTTCTAAAAATGAATTAGATTTGCCTGAAACTCGTTACTCGGGAGTTTTAAGGGTCGCTGATTACGAATCTTACATCCATTTTTTAAAATTTTAAATGAAGGATTCAATATGGCGAATGGTTTTTATAAAAATGTCCTGTATTTGCCATTTTTTTAAACATTGCTGTATTTGAGTGTTGGTGTATTGCTGTAAAGCTTGTGATAGTCATTTGTTTTTTATAGTGCCGTGCATGTGATATTCGTTTGTTTTTTGACAATGCGCAGAATTCTTACATAATATTATTTATTTATATGTTACTCGGTTTGACAAACGATATATATATATATATATATATATATATATATATATATATATATATATATATATATATATATATATATATATATATATATATAATTTTATTTTATTTTTAAATATTGCACAAAATCAAAATAACAGCAATGTTTAAAAAAAGGCAAATCTAATACATTTTTAGAAAAACCATCCGCCATTTTGAATCCTTTATTAAAAATTTTAAAAAATGGATGTAAGTTTCGTAATCAGCGACCCTAAAAACCCCCGAGTAACGAGTTTCAGGCAAATCTAATCCATTTTTAGAAAAGCCATCAGCCATATTGGATCCGTCATTTTGTATTTTCTAAATCTGACTTTGGATTCGTAATCAGCGACACTTAAAACCTTTTCAAGTGAATCCAATTAGTTTTTAACAATTTTCTTCGTCTTATTGGATTTTATCCCCCATTTTGTGTCCGACATTTTGAATTTTTAAAATCTGAGTTTCGATTTGTAATCAGCGACCCTGAAAACCCCTGAGTAACAAATTTCAAGCGAATCGACAGAGTTTAAAAAAATTTCGTCTGCCATGCTGTATCCGCCATTTTGAATTTTTAAACTCTGACTTTGTTTTCGTCATCAGGGACATCAAAAACACTTAACTTTCCAATTTTAAAAAAATCTATTAAGTTTTGCGAAGTTGTTCACATGGCTACGATTTTGTAAATAAAAATTCACTTTTGACGCCATTTTGTGTCCGCCATTTTGAAATTTTTTTTTGGAATACCCCTATCTCATAGGGAATATATTTTTGTCGCGTTATTTAGTACTTTTAGATGTATTCCAAGATGAATACATGTACCAAAATTGGAAAAACTTTAAAAAAACATAAAAATTTCATGTTTTTTTTAAAAACATATGTAATTTGTTTATTTATAAATTTATAAAATTTTTCGGAACGCCATTCAAAAGTGTGATTTTTGGCCAATAAAGAAATATTATTTCGGAATTTTTTCTGTTGAATTTTTATGTTAATATATAGTGCCAAACTTTGATTCAAAAAATTGTACATTTGGGCGTTAATGGGTTAACAGTAATGATAATTCATTACACGTCTAATTTGTAATGATTCTGCGATTGTTATAAAATTTTTTTAACCCATGGACGTAGGAATTTATGGATGGAGCACGTTCTTGCAAATGTGAGTGCATGGGACAAACGGAATTTAAATAACTCGGCAACATTTTATTAATCAATATCATTTTTATTGTTTAAGAATTGAATACGTTTATATAAACAAATGGTTGATTGATCGTATGAGACTAAATAAATAAACTTTTTTCTAATAAATTGTTACGTTCAAAAACTCATTAAAAAATTTTTATGCTCTTAATTACAATCGGAAATACTTAATAAAGTAATATAATATTCATACATTACAATTTTTTAGTCTTATGTTTTAAGAACACTTTTTCTTGATATAAACCAAAGTAAAATCAGGAATAAAAACAATTTTTGACTTATAAGTGATAAAAATGAAGAAATGTATTAAAATATCGTAGATAAGAGAAAAAAGTTAAGAAAATGTCACAACTGACAGAGATAAACAATCAAGTACACTGCACATTCGATGATTGGGCGCACACCCCCCAGGTTAGTACTCCGTCTACATATTCTTACGTCCATGTTTTAACATCATTCATTTGCTATATTTGCTATATTTAGAAATAGAAATTCCTTGGTTTATTAATTACTTAAACAAAGGAATTAATGAGTTAAACATTGACAAATGAAATAGAGAATGGTATGATAATTTTAGGCTAAAAATACATTCAAATCCTTTTAGTTGGTTGGAATATTCCTTGTTAAATAATCACAAATTTAACAGTAAATAATCACAATTCTAGTAAAAAACAAAATGAATTAAATAAATTGTCAGTTCAGTTATAATTGAATGTTAGAGATGTTGTATGTTTTAGAATAAGTTTAAATTAAATCTTAAGTTTTATAAAAACGACTGTGCTCAGTTCGTCCTTATTCTAGCATACGTGCGAAAAAAATCTACCCCTTCCAGAGGACAGATTTTTTTATACATTTTTCGTAGCTGTAAAAGGGGCGAAAAGGCCCAGTCGTCAGTCGCTTTTCCGCCCACGTATAGTGTACCTCCCTGCTAACTGCAAATAAAGTGCTTTTTAGGGTTTCGTGGCCAAGGGCCAAAACCCTTATAGCGAGGCTTCGGTGTCCGTCCGTAGTTTTTACGTCTTAAGTATTCAGTCTTAAGACTTAAGTCTTAAGTTCTTATGTCCTAAGACTTAAGACTTAACTTCGGTATAAGAAGGTCTTAAGTCCTAAGTCTTACGTCTTAACAACCGTTGCCATGGCAACTTCGGTATAAGAAGGTCTTAAGTTCTAAGTCTTACGTCTTAACAGCCGTTGCCATGGCAACCGTTGCTATGTTAATGGTTGTCATAACAGCCGTTGCCATGACAACCGTTGCTATGTTAATGGTTGTCATAACATCCGTTGCTATGGCAACCGTTGCTATGGTATACCAATTACTTCATTAAAATTTTAAAACAATTAATTTAAAAAAAAATTCCTAAATAAATTATTATTTATTTTTTTATTCATTCATTATCATTATCATCATTTTTGTCATTTTAGGCCACGAAACCCTATGATGTAGGCGCGTTGCGCCTGCTTCTCTGCCTGATTTTTTATGTGAACTTGGGCCTCTCTTCTCTCAACGTAAGTACCTCAGAATTACTTTCGTATACACCTCCCTCTTCTTCAACGCTCGTCGTCTTGCACGCGGATATTTTCTACTCCTTTATTGTCTCGTCGTCTTGCACGCGGGTATTCTCCCTTCCCTCGTCTGCTCCTCGTCTTGCACGCAGGAATTTTCCATTCCGTCCTTCACTTGATTTCTTGCGCGCGAATAGCCTTTGGTTCGACGTCGTGCTTGCGGACATCCTTACCTTCCGTTTTTCGACGACCCGAGCTTCTGACCACCTATCTGCCGTCAACGCCTTTTCCAAGGGACCTGCACAACAATCGCCGTTCTCTTGACGATAAGGAGAACCTATCCCCTTGTGTCAATTTCGCTAGCCGACCTACCATACGGAAAATAGAAATTTTGTCTCCCGGGATTCAGTTGCCTATATTGACTCCACTATCATCCTCAGATTGGCCAGTATCTTCATCGAAGTAGGTCCCAGGGTACGAACCTTGGAGGCAGCTACTTATAAAGTTCCCTCGCTACAACTCTTTCTGACCTCGATAAAGGAGCCAGTGGTTGACAGTCTCGCCACTCCGCCGGAGGCTGGCTCGCTGGTCCGGTTTATTAGCCCTGGGAAAGAATCGTCGATCGAGGAATCGTGTTCTGGAGCTATCGACCCAGGCTCTTCAAGCCTTAGAGGACCAGCTGCACCTCTTAGACGATGAGGACATGCTGGAACTACACCCAGGGTCGCCGTTCTCCAGGACTCCGACTCCACTACCGGTCTGCATCAAAGAAAAACCGTCTCATTGTCGACAACTGTGGGGAAACACTCCTGTATCGATGCGATCCCTTCTGGATCTACCCGTCCTCGTTCTCGAGAACCTGTAGGTTCCCTGCTTAATACGTACCACGTTGTCTCAGCATCCACGACACCATCACCCCTTCGGTCGACCTGTGGAACCCCTTCCACCGACCACGACTGTGGGTCTCAAGAAAACACCAATGAAAACTTAAAAAATGTTGAACGACGTTATAAATCTCAACGACGCTAATTAACCTTGTTTTATTTATTTTATTTACTCTCCCGCTCATCGTTATAACCAAAGAACGCCTTGGGGAAATGGGGGTTTATCGACTATATCGACGCCTCCCGTTCATATAATGCTTATTGAAAAACGAATGCAAGATGATTTTTATTCACTTTTTGGTGCAAGACAATGATTATTCGATTTTCCGTGCAATAAAATGCTTATTCAAAATTATATGCGAAAATGTACATTCTGAAATTAGCTTATTCTATAAATTTTATAAATTTTTCAATTCAGTATAATTTATAATTGCAATTGCTTAAAAAATATTTCTTAATACGTGTGATAGGATCCGTGTTTAAAGTTTCTTATAACAATAGACACGTACTGAAATTCTCAGATATTTAATTGCAATTTAATACTGATAGGAAAATTTAGGGTTACATTTAACACTTAATTTTTTATTTTATTTTTTGTTCAGTCATTGGCAATGTAGAGTATACGTGCAGCACCTCTCAATACTGGTACCGTGTAGTTACACGGCTCGCATACGAGCGTAACTGGGAGAGATCACTCTCTCCAACGCCGATGATCAACAAGTGACCATCTGCCGATCTCCGCAAAGTTGGTAAGAACATTTGCGACCATTCGGTGAAGGGCGAGACCTTTCCAATCTCTGGTTACTCTGCAGGTAACTACCCGAGTTGGCACCACAACTCACATGTCGAAGCGCTAGTTACTAGGTCCGTTACTCCGTTTTTGCGAAGCTCCGGTCCGTACATAGCGCCCCTAGCAATGTAGGCTATAACCACTGCCCCCACGAGACCAATCCAATGACCGGAAGGAAACAAGCCTTTCGGCAAGTCCCCCGGGCTTGGACCGGTCCCCACGGGTAAAAGCAGGGAGACAAAGAATCGGTCGCAATATTCTTGCAGCATAAATATCTGCTTGCAAAAAGGTTAAACATCCAATTGGCAACAGTGGAGTTGGCAACGCTAATGTTAGAATCTTTCAAACCTACGTTGCGACGTTTAATGAGACCAACTAATCCTCAAACGTTTGCCGAGATCCTGGAAGCTGCTTATTAAGGCTCAGCAGGATGAACTAGATTGCGCTACATGGAAACCATCGGTTGCCAAGGAGAAACCTCCTCGCTCATCCACCGTGGAAACCCAAAACACCAAGAAATTACCACGGCTACCTCCATGCCATTATTGTCCGGAACACTATTATCATAGAGACTGTCCCGTTTTCCAAGCTCAGAGGGCTCGTCCTACTCTGGAAAACTGGCGAGGTCTGGCGGAACCAAATTCCCCAGCTCCCGTCGATAACCGACCCCAATTCTAATTCTTCAGAATTTGCCACGAGCACGCGTAAGACTCGAAGACCGCTGGCTCGTGGCCGAAATCGATTCATGTGCCACTCATAATTTCATAAAGTTATCCCTACTCACCGGTCTCGAACGTTTACGCCTTCTCCCCGGGCCAAGTCAAGCGCAACTTGCCGCTGAAGGTGCGCCCGTGACTCTTCCTTTTGTGCCACTTACTAGATAACCACTCATTCCCGGCCACCTTCCTTGCTTGCGAAGATTTGAAAGCGGATCTTATTCTTGGCTGAGCGATGTACATCACGAACACAAGACGGACTGCTAATATTTGGGCAGCCAAGACCGTCGTCGTGTTTATCTAATAGCATTACCCGCCTCCAACGTCAACCTGGGTGAAAAATTGAGATTTACCTCCCCCCTACCATCCCAAAAAATTACCTACTACGTCTCGAGGAAACTCTTCAAACCTATGCGCCAATATTTTACACAGGGGGACCTTTAATTCAAATAACAGCTGTGCCTCAAAAAATCCGCATAGCAAACCCTCAGCCATTCATAGAAGCTCCCAGACGATATTCTATAGAAACAAAGAAGTGCATTGCCTCACAAAAACGCGAAATGTTCGCAGATGGGATAATCGAGCCATATACAGAAGAATTCAGTTCTGCTCTTGTCGTTGCAGGTAAACCCGGAAAGTAACGGTTATGCCTCGACGCGTAAATGACAAAGCAGAAGACGACGCTCAAAGTTTACCTAGAATCCATGAGGTTATTAAAGCGCTTGGTACTTCCAAAATATTTACCTCATTCGATCTTAAAAGTTAATGGCGGCCAATTTCAATTTAGAGTGATTTAAACCTTTCGGTTTAAAAAATGTCTCCCGGCACATTTCAGAATTTAATGCGTACCGTAATTGACTCCTACTGGGAAAAATTCTGTATAGCACACCTGGATGACATAATAATTTATTTCGAAAAGTCGGAGAACCATATCCGCCACGTGAGTCTGATAATGGAAAGACTTCTTATTTTTGGACTCACTTGTTGGCTCCTCAAGTGCCGTTTTGGACAAAACAGTTTACACTATTTGGGCCATGTCGTAACCTTCAACGGAAACCAAGCCCAACCACGACACATTGGCTACATGCAGAACGTTCTGCCACCCAAGAACAGGAAACAACTTACTTCCTTTCTAGGCACATGTAACTGGCTTAAGGAATACGTTCCAAACTATGCCGGGCTAACCGCACCCCTCACTGATCTCATGCCAGTAAAACGTACTTATAAATGGACCCTACTACACCAGACCGCTTTTGAAAAAGTCAAAGAGGCTTTTCTCAAACCAAAATCTCTGAGTAGACCTGATCTAGAACTACCATTGATACTACAAACAGGAGTTAGCGATATAGCATAGGTATGGGAGCAGCCCTTTTCCAGGAAACGCCAGACGGGAAACGACTAATAATTTCCTATGTCAGCACGAAATTCTCTCCAACGGAAATCAGTGATCTGGGCGATCATAAAATATTTATTGTACTTAGAAGATCGACCTTTCATACTTTGAACGGATGGAAAAGCTCTTCCTTGTTTTAACTCCGTCCAAACTACTCAACAGAAACTCACAAAGTGGCATATTTTCCTTTATGAATTGAGTTTTCGGGCCGAGCACGTATCAAATCACAACAATGTCCTCCCCAATGCCCTCTCAGCGGACCCTTATGCGCAAGAAGAACAATGCCTGACCTGGAACTCGAAATAATGGGTCTACCAAAAAACAAAATTCTGAAGTTACTTCCAAACCTTAACGCCATCTATGTACCCTCTTTGAAAGAGGAAATCAGCGCCCTTTAACAAGATGATCCGTTAATCAACAAACAAATGAGAAAATAGACCTCATTATCTCAAAACGTTCCATCGAATGCGCAAAAAGAAAGGACCCCGCACCAAATGTATGTAAATTGGTTCCCGGTCAGATTGGTTCGAATTTTCATATTTTTAGTTGAAGTAATTTGGAACAACTTTTCCCTTTAGAAAAATTCATAAAAAACATAACTCCAATTTTTATGGGGCAATGAAGAGTGTAACTACATGCGTTTTATAAGGTAGCAAACGATACAATAATAGTATATTTCGTAACGAGTGCGAGCAGTTGCCAATTTTTGAATGAGCATGAGCGAAGCTTCGCTTTGCCTACAGTTTGTTCCAAAAAAGTGCTCATTCAAAAATTGACAACTACTAGCACAAGTTACGAACGATATTTTTCAAAACAAGGTGCAAAAAAGTGCCCTTTTTTGCACCGCGTTATGAAAAAGTACATAAAACAACTGTAATATGTTCTGGAAATCGATTTTTAAAACATATTCAACGACTGACAGATTGATAAACCAATTAACTAAGTAACCAACTAATTAATTTACTAACTAATTGACTAACTAACTAATTGACTGGAAAGCTAAATAAGAAACCAACCCAGTACAAAAATAACTGAATAACTGCATAAATGATTGAGTTATTTTGCGAGTGACTGTCCGACCAACTAACTAACTGACTAACTGACTGACTAACTAATCTAACTTACTAACTAACTGACTAACTTACTAACTTATATGCTAACTAACTAACTCACTAACTAACCAACTTACTTACTAAGTAACTTACTTGCTTACTAACAAACTGACTAACTAATCTAACTTACTAACTAACTAACTTACTTACTTGCTCACAAACTTACTGACTGACTAACTAACCAACTGACCTACTTATTAAATGACTAACTAACAAAATGGAAAACAAAGCAATTGCTTTGTTGACTTGATTTACATACCAAATAGTTGCCATACAGAATGAATGATTGAGTTATTATTGTTTTCCATTTTGTTAGTTAGCAAGTTAGTGAACAAGTAAGTAAGTTAGTGAGTTAGTTGGTTAGTTAGTAAGAAAGTAAGTTATTCAGTAAGTCAGTTGATTAACTGACTGACCAGTCAGTTAGTATGTTAGTGAGCAAGTAAGTTAGTTAGTTAGTAAGTTAGTTAGTCAGTTTATTAGTAAGCAAGTAAGTTACTTAGTGAGTAAGTTGGTTAGTTAGTCAGTCAGTTAGTTAATGAGCATATAAGTTAGTAAGTAAGTTAGTTAGTTAGTAAGTTAGATTAGTTAGTCAGTTAGTTAGTTGATCGGACAGTCACTCGCAAAATAAATCAATCATTTATGCAGTTATGGGGCTGTTCAAAAAATACGTAACGCTATTTTTCGGAAATTTGGACCCCCCTCTCCCCACGTAACACAATGTTATATACATTAGCGCCATTTTTTCTCCTTACCGTAACAAATTGCTTGACCCCCCTCCCCCCAAAACGCGTTACGTATTTTTTGAACGGCCCCTATTCAGTTATTTTTGTACTGAGTTGGTTTGTTATTTAGCTTTCCAGTCAATTAGTTAGTTAGTCAATTAATTAGTTGGTTACTTAGTTAATTGGTTTATCAATCTGTCAGTCGTTGAATATGTTTTAAAAACCGATTTCTAGAACATATTACAGTTGTTTTATGTACTTTTATTGTATCTTTTGCTACCTTATAAAACACATGTAGTTACACTCTTCATTGCCCCATAAAAATTGAAGTTATGTTTTTTATGAATTTTTCTAAAGGGAAAAGTTGTGCCAAATTACTTCAACTAAAACATATTGAAATTTCAACCAATTTGACAGGGAAACAATTTACATACATTTGGTGCGGGGTCCTTTCATTAACAACAACCACATCGACGAAAAAGCCTTTGTACCAAACCGGTTCATTGAGGGCCTAACTTGAGTCAGCGACCAAGGACACCCGACACCGCATGGGATACGGTAGCTCTCGATCTCATGGGGCCTTATCCCCTCACTAAACGAGGAAATCGTTTTATTCTTGTAGTCACAGACCTTTTTACAAGATAAGTAAAAGCATTTCCAATAAGAAAGTCAGACGAGAAAATTGCTCCAATTATAGAGTACCCTGGACCCAAAAACATTAAACAATTAAGAAGGTTTATTGGAATGGTGGGGTTGTACTCGAGATTTTTAGAAAATGAGAGTGAGTCAAAAATACTATTGTTGCGTTTATTACAGTAAGGACGAAGATGGTTGTGAACGGATGAACAAGAAGAAGCTTTTCAAGCGTTGAAAAAGAAATTGAGTTCAACCTTGGTTCTTGCGCGACCAGATTTTTCGAAACCGTTTACAATACAATGTGATGCGAGTGACTACCCAGTGGGCAAAGAACCATCATTGTTTTAAAAACGTTTTAAAAGCTTTTTAGAACGTTTCATGACTGCCTTTTAACGTTCCAAAAACGATATATGTTTCAAAAACGTTTTAAAAGCAATGGAACGTTTTTAGAACATTATTTGGCAGACATGAAACGTTCTAAAATCGTTTTTGGAACGTTTTTAAAACAATAATGGTTTTTTGCCCACTGGATATGCTCTTGGTGCAGTACTCACGCAAGAGTTAGAGGATGGTGAATATCCGATTGTGTATATAAGAAAAGTTCTTTCACTAGCGGAGAGAAATTATAGCGTCACGGAAAAAGAGTATTTGACTTTATTATGGTCGATTAAAAAATTCCGTCTGTACGTGTAAAGTTTTAAGTTCGCCGTCTTCACCGATCATAGCACGTTAAAGAGATTGAGAAATTTAAAAGATACAGTCGCACAGTGGTCTGAAACTCAAATCTAGGTAGACCAAACTTTTTTCTCAAAATTTCTTGGATGAATTTACTTAAAATTATTTATTCGAAGGTTTTTTAGGTTGCTGATAACGAATCTGTGGTCATTATCTAAAAATTCAAAATGGCGGATCCAAAATTACAAATCTAAAGTCATTTTAAAAATTAAAAATTGCGGATCAAACATGGCGAACATCAATGTTTAAAAATTAATATACTTTATTGGAAATTAAGATTTAAGAGTTTTTAGGGTCGTAGATTACAAATCTGAGATCAGTTTTTAAAAATTCAAAATGGCGGATCAAATATGATAAACATAAATGTTAAAAATGTAGTGGATTCCATTAAAACATTGTAATAGGGTTTTCGGGATCGCTGATTACAAATATAAAGTCGCGCTAGTCGATTTAAAGACAGATATTTTAAAAAGTGGCAAGAATCTTTTACGTCTTCTAAAAGTTGACGTCTTCATAAATATTTCTCAATAAATAATATCTCGGCAGAGATCGGCAGGCTTAAGTTATAGTGTATTAAATTTTGTAATATATAAATACTAAAAATATTTACCTTCATTGATGCTTTTTTAATACCAGAATTCAAAATAGAGGTATATGTATTACAATACCTAACAGTCAGTAATACTAACTGCAAAATTCATTTGATCATTATTTAAATAATAACATTTATAAGGTAACTAGTTGCAAATGATTCAAGGTGTGAGTTTCACGTCAAAAATCAACTATACACGAAACTGATAGGGTTAAACCTGTGATACAGCAATAAAAACAATTTTTAGTGCATGAAATATTCTTAATCAAACAAAATAGATACCATAAATCATAAAATCACAACACCAAAAAATATTTGAATACTTCGATTTTCTGACATTTTGCCAGCTAGAATCGGCTCTCATACCACTATGAGCCGTTTGGACGACTAGTGAGATGGGCGCTGGAACTACAGCAGTGGGACTTTGATATAGTTAATCACCGTGGTATTCACCATGATGTGCCAGACGCTTTTTCGAGAATGTATGAGGAGAGTGAAATGTGCTGCATTTGGAGAGACTAACGATCAATGGCATATTAAGAGAAATGAATTAATGGAAAATGTTCCTGAAAGTTTTCTAGGGTGGAAAGTTATAGAAGGGCGATTGTATAAACAAAGGGAAGACCGTTTGTTTGATTCGATCACCGACCAGAGAGAGAGAGAGAGTTGGAAGTTGGTGGTGCCGGGAGAATATCGTGAGCAAGTTATCCAAACGGCTCAGGGGTGTGGCATGATGTACAGTCGTATGTGAAAGCGTGCCTTGAGTGACAGAGATTTAATGTGTCACAGAGTGGGACGTATGGTATGATGGGCCAGCGGATTATAGAGAGTACTTGGGTGGTCGTAGCGGCTGACTGCATGGAGTTTCCGACAAGTAAAAGTAAGTATAAACACTTGGTTGTGTTTCAAGACTTTTTTCTCGTTTGATTGAATTAAAACCATTGAGATCATTTGATGGCAAATGAGATTGCCAGAGAGTTTAAAAAGTTGGTTTTATTTAAGTGGGAAACTCCTTGTCCCTGTTAACGGATAATGGCAAGGAATTTGATAATAAATTCCTTAAGTCAACGCTGGAAAAGTACGGGGTGGGGCATTTGAAAACACCACCTTATTACCCACAAGCGAATCCAGTCGAGAGAAGTAATAGAGTTTTAAAAACAATGATTGCAACTTTTGTGGGAAATGATCACCGTGACTGGGATAAACATGTCCATGAGTTTAGACATGCAGTAAAAACAGCAGTTTAAGCAACTACCTGAGAATCACCGGCGTTCTTAAACTTTGGTCGTCAACCGCAGTTAGTCAAGAGTTTAAGGTGTGAGATAGAGAAGCGAATGGTAGTAGAGAGAATTGAACCAGAAGTGTGAATGGGTAGACTGAAAAGATTGGATTCTTTGCGTGATTTGGTAGCAAGATTTATAGATAAAGAAAGAGTGAAACAGAGTGTGCAGTATAATAAAAACAAGCGAGTAGTTATGTTTATTGTGGGCGATTTGGTACTTTGGAAAGTTAATGAATTGTCCAACGCGCTGCACATATTTTCATGAAATTGGCACCAAAATACGACGAGCCTTACGAGATCATTAAAAAGTTATCTGACACTGTGTACGAATTAAAAACGTGTAGTAACTGTCGAGTTCTGATAGCGCATGTGTCTCATTTTAAACGTTATATCCCTCCTTGTCCGTAATTGTGGTTCGTGTTTGTGTTCGTCTGTGATAATGAATACGATATTTTCTGATTTATTTTATTTATTTTTGTTATTACAGCATCTAGTTTATCTAGGCATTGTTTTGTGGAGAAGCTTACAATATTTCTCCCTCTGCCTCTGGAACTCCTCATAACTCTCTTTTCCAAAACTGCAAGAGAGGGAGGAGAGTCGTAACGAAGAAGAGAGGAAAGTGTAGTGTAAGAAGGAAATGGGAATGAGGAACCAGCGTCCCCTCTATAAGTGGGAATACGTTTCGCCAACCTCTTTTCTGTGTCTAGAAGTACTAGCCGGAAATATGTACCGGAAGTATTGTTCGCCGGAAGTACTGGCTCGTGCCTCCTCACCTTGCACCGGAACTACTCGAGAAGAACTCGCCTCCCAATAGGCTCTCACTCTCTCCACGATGGCATCTATAGGATCCCTCCTAGGCGGATCAGCCTGATCCGGAAAATCCGTAAGCGAGCGTTGATAACGAGGATGCAGTGTCACTCCTTACCTTCTACCCGCACCGGACCGTCTCATCTTAGTGGCAGCTTTGCTAATCACCACACTCCTGATTCGCGGCTTCCTCTCTTTCTCAGTCGGTGATCGTGGGCGATGACTTGGCATTAATCACGCCGGAATTTTTTAACCGACCTGCGTCTTCTGTACTGAGTGTGAAAGAAAAGGAGCATGGATTTTTGGACGAGCTTGAACGGTTGGAGAGAATTATCGCCGATCTACCGCCTGAGACAGTTCGTGAGATGAAGTTTCGTTATTGGAAGGAATTCTAAAATTAAGAACAATAACACTGTTTAAAGTTTTGGAAATAGTGTCGTCCCAAAAAATTTAAGTTTTAATTTTTTTTAATTTTATTTTTTGTCAAAGGTCAATTAGCAAACGACTAGGAGTTTTTTTTGTGTGTTTAGTTTTCTTTACTTTTTAGTTTTGTTGGCGACAATATTCTGTTGAAATGAATTTTTTCAAACTTAATAATTAATAAATGCAATAAGCTAGAGAATATATATTCGTTTTGTTATTGTTATTCAATCGGCAATATTACTTGGGTAATATCGGCCTAGGAGGGAAGTTTGTAACGTAGTAAATCGTTACTTATTTTTTCTGTTTTGTTGATTTTTGTGCGACAGTATATTTTGGCTATTTCTGTCTCGTTGTTATCGTTTCTCCGTCAAAGCCTTTAACTTCGAATTCTTTTCATCGCCGTCGTGTTTAGTTCGTCAAGTCATTTTCGAAATGATTTGACGCATGAGCAGATTAGAGTTTAATCATGTGATCAGCGGTCCCACGTTTTGGCGCACTAACAGGTGTCGCCGAGAGGGGGATGAGAGAGAGAGTTTGATTCAGGTTTGGAAGATTAGACGGAAAAACGGGTTTTCTCGAAATTTTACCGGCATTTCTAGGTAGCGGTTGCAGAGTGGATTTTCAATTAAGCCTAGAGAAGTTTCACGAGTAAAACGTCATTTCTGAGTTTTTGTTAAATTGGTCGAGTGACCGAGAGTGTGTCTTTAATTGTAGAGTTGAGTTTAATTAATTAATAATCACATGAGAAAGCATTAGATTTGGTCGAAAATTGATTTTCGCAAATATCATGAAATCTCGACGTTTAGAGGTCCCCTGAGTCCGAAAAACATTATCGAGAAAAAGTGTCTGTCTGTATGTCTGTTTTCGTGTCTGTCTGTAGACACAGTGGTGTTCCTTCGATAACTCTTGAAAAACTCATTGCATCAACTTGAAACTTTGCATGCACAAAAATAGTGTTTAATTTCAGATCGAATTCGTTAGCCAGCCATTTTCGTCAAAACTACGCAAACTACGGTAGTTTCAAAAATTTGAAAATTCAATTTTTTCAAATTTTAAATTTTATATTACTTTAGATTAGAAAAATTCAAAAAATTTTTCTTTCCAACATTTCTTCATACAAAGTCAAATTTCGAAGTTGCAGGCTCTTAAACAGTAAAAAATACTCCAAAATCCTAAAATAAGGGAAAAAATAAAAATGTCTTAAAGAGAAAAAAAATATTACATTAATTCCCACATATTCTGACCCCATTGTACGCAAAAAACGCTAAAATTAACAAAAAATGAGTCATTTCCCGAAAAACCACCGTGTATGTTTATATATATATATATATGGGGCGTTCCACGCGAAATCGGACAGTATTTGACTTTTGCATCTCAGATTTTATTTAAATATCTTTTTTCTATTAGTGCTCATTGAAATAAGCTACCATGATTTTTTTCAAATTTTTTCATCAAGCCGTTTAAGAGATACAAGTTTTTGAAAAATCACGTTTTTTACGAAAATGTTTTTTTGAAATGGTTATAACTCGGTCAAAAATTGACCAAATTTGACGTTCTATATATGAAAATTTTTGTTTTTACACGTAGTTTTTGATAAAATTATAAAAAAAATTATTTTTTAAATTTACGAAATTTTTTTTTCAATTTAAAAAAAATTTATTTTTAAGAATGTATGTATCTATCGATTTTTTTCAAAATTTTTTGTAAGAAACTAGAACTGAAGAACCAACTTTTAGGCGTTGTCTGATTGTGAGCAAACGATGGGATCTATTTATTTCGAATTTCTTAATTTTTATATCCATAGAATATGGCAAACAATAAGACTTTTGAGCTAAAGTTATTAATAACACAGGTCAACAAAAAAAGTCTCACTTTTTTATGAGATACCATAGTGTTACTCAAGGGTGTTTAAGGTCGCGAATTATAATCTGACGTGCCAGAAACTTATAAAATTGTTATAATCTGATGATTACAATCAGCGACCCTAAAAATCACATTTTTGGCAACTTCAACCCCATGTTTTGAAAAATTTTTAAGTTTTTTTGGTTTTACGGATATGGCTCTTGTAGTGGACATTTCAAGCTTGAATTTTAGTTTATGTAGAATTTTCTGGCGTGTCAGGTTTATGATAAAAAAACTTTTGAAAACCTTTAAAAAAAACGTTTTTTGGGATCTTTACCACACTTTTCTCAAAATCCTGACGTGATGGCCAAATTTGTGACCCGGGATCGTGTTGACCTGTGTTATTAATAACTTTAGCTCAAAAGTCTTATTGTTTGCCATATTATATGGATATAAAAATTAAAAAATTCGAAATAAATTAATCCCATCGTTTGCCCACAATCGAACAACGCCTAAAAGTTGTTAATTTAGTTCTAGTTTCTTACAAAAAATTTTGAAAAAAATCGATCGATACATTCTTAAAAATAAATTTTTTTTAAAAGTTAAAAAAAATTTCGTAAATTTAAAAAATAAATTTTTTTTATATTTTTATCAAAAACTACGTGTAAAAACAAAAATTTTTATATATAGGACGTCAAATTTGGTCAATGTTTGACCGAGTTATAACAATTTCAAAAAAACATTTTCGTAAAAAACGTTGTTTTTCAAAAACCTATATCTCTTAAACGGCTTGATGAAAAAATGTGAAAAAAATAATGGTGGCTTATTTCAATGAGCACTAAAAGAAAGAAAAAATATTTGAAAAATATCTGAGATGCAAAAGTCAAATACTGTCCGATTTCGCGTGGAACGCCCCATATATATATATATATATATATATAATCATTTTTTTAACAAAAAATCTATATTCCGACGCAATTATCACCAAAACTATTGCCTGTGGGAGCTTACTACCAGAGACTTTTTTTCGCATCTTACCGTCAGCTACAACTTTGCTGTTGACAACTTTTCACTAAACTTAAAACTTTTCGACCTATTTCCAAAAAACTAATTTTTGATTACATTCTCATTGTAATAAACGAATTAAATAATTATTTAATTGTTACAATAAAATTGAATTTAAGGAATGTTACACGGAAACTTTCCGAAACCTTTAACTCTGATGGTAGTGGATTCTCCTCCTTCCAGACTATTAGTTCAGCCTGCGAGTCGAGAATCCCTATTTTTAGAGCGAAGCGGTGTTTTTGGGAATGAAAGGGTTGTTATTTATGAAATAATAATCTAATTTTAAAATTGAACAAACTGATTATGTATTTAAACATTAGTTATATAATTCATACAGTAAATAAGTTTTCCTTTGAATTGACTTTTATCCCTTCAATAATTTTTGATATAAACTTTAAAGAATGTATAACATTATATATGTAATTAACAATTATTATTCATGTGTTTTGAGTAGTGTAGTGTTTTGATATTTTAATATATTACTCACCAACCAATTTGAACTCTCTGGTTGCTCTTTTTCAAATGTATCTCCCGATTTTCACTTCAATGTTCCACTTTAATATTCTTTTGTATTATTCAATAAAACCTTACTTTGTAAATTCACTTCTCAAATGTAATGCTAAGCAAAAAGTTAAACTTTTCTCGTTTCGAACTTAACGACCTTTTAATTCAAGCCTCAAACTATAAACAACCCTAATGCGACTTTCCTCTAAGGAAGTCTTATTCCAACTCCCCGATCTCCAATTTTTTTATCGATTTCGTACACCGAAAATCGAGTGGGGAGATCTTTGTTGTTTTGCAACACTCGGTCGTTGACCAGTGCATTTTGCATAGTTGTATTTTTGCAGTGGCGTGATCCTAGTTTATTGAACTCGGACACGTCCATTTTTAGTATTTTTATTGAGAATTGTGAAATACAAATTCCACAAGTGTTAATGACATTGATTGTGAAAACTTACTTAAATTTACTCTTTACTTTGTTTTATAATGAGCAACCAGGGTTGTTTTCAATTTGGTTTTGGTTTTACATTCGAAGAAAGACGAATTTACATTTGTATGTATGTGTGTTGTGTTGTATTTTGTGTTCCTTTAAATTAAAATAAAATGTGACGAAGTCAGTTCGTCACAAATGCCCCCTTTCTAATTAGCTGACGTCCCTTGTCAGCTGTGACGGATGTTGAAAATATAACTCTTTCGAGTTTTACAAAAATCCTTGTTTATGTTATTATTATTTTTTTTACAAAAGTTGATCCTGGAAAATAATTGATTTTAATGTTTATCAACAGTAAAATGACAAAATTAAATACATTTTCGTTTATGGAACATTTTAAAAAATTGGATTTCACATAAGGTATGCCTAAGTTCGTTGTTTTAGGCGTTTTCTTGTTGACTTGTTTTTGTTTTATCGTTGATAAAGATATCTATGTGGGTTATTTTGTTTTTAGTTTGATAATATAATTTTAAAAGCATTCTGTTGTATTTTCTGTTAAACGCTGACAACGTTTTTCACTTGTATTGTATGTGTAACGTAATTATGCCTGCATCAATTGTATCGTGTATGATTGTTACAATGAAAGAATTATCCTATTTTTTTTATTTTTGAAAAGAGAAGGAAAAAAATGTGACGACAATTATGTTGTTGTGCCTCCCTTCTTTTTACGAGAACATATACATTTGTTGTGACATAGAAAAGTTGTTTTAGTGTGAAATAAATTGACCTACTTATGTGTAACAATAAGACGGTGTTGAGATTGGTTTTTAAACGCTGACGTTGTCGTTTCATTTTTATAAACATTGGCTAGCCGGCGATTGTTTACATCAAGTTGTATTTGCATAAGTATTGTGTTTTTACAGTTCTTTTGTGTTAAGGATAGTGTGTAAATTTTTCGTCAAGTGGGACATATTTTTATTTTCGTGTTGCTGCGTGAGTCGAAGGAATTGACATAGTAAGTAAACGTGTTTTTATTTTGCCGTTACATAACAGTGATAATGCCTCCAGGTGAGTTACGTGGAGCTATTCGCTGTGTTGTGTGTTAACTGCTGACAGTGTGTTTTTCCATTTGATATTACTTGTCTAATATTAGTGTTGTGTAATGGAATTACATAAAAGGTATGTCTTAGTTATATTTATATATATGTGTGTGTGTATGTATATTAAAACATGATTAAGTTATATGTAAAATATGGAGACAACTTCGTTGTCACTGCCCCCCTTCTAATCTGGCTGACGTCCCTTGTCAGCTATTTCTAAATGCTTTTTCTATTTTTTCTATTTGTTTTCGTGTTGTAAAGATTTGTTATAAATGGAGGTAAATTGTTGTAGTGGGTTTATTTTAGTTTCGAGTTCAGTTTACAATAGAAGCGCAAACAAAACTTTTTCGATAGTTTACAATTTTATTGTTGAATTTGGCATGGTTTTTTTTATTATTTGCGTTTTTGAATCTAGGCATTCGTTAACTTTAAGATATGTACTCATCTAAATTTTTCATACATTTTTTTTTACATTTGAGTGACAACGTCTATTGTTTTAAGTAATTTTAATCGGTTCTTGTTTTTAAATATAGTTTGGAAATTATGTAGCCTATAACTATTCTTAGTGTACACTTTTTTTTAATGCTGTAAATTTTGAGCGAAGAATACATTAAGGATTTCTACATTCAATCTTTTTTTAAGAGAAACATGATTTTATAGTATGGAAATTCGAATTTATCGTAACGAATTGTTCTTGTTAGGACTCTATAGTTATAATTTTTTAGACGAAGATTGATGTAAGGTGGTGAACAAATTTTATGTAGTAGACAGATGTATGTATGAATGTGCAAAAAAAATGTATTATTTTTATAGAGCGTAAAAACTTTGCCTCTTTTTAACATGGAAAAAATCTCTTTTTTATAAAAGAAGAAACTTTGTTCTTGTTTCAGTTTTTTTGAAGAGTGTTTGAAAGAGGAGAAAGAAATATTTTATATCTTTTTTTTAGAATTGTCTACTTAAGCATTTTGTGATATAAGAAGTAATTTCCTTTTTACTTTAACTAGAGGTTTCTCACGGTGTGCTTATTGGTGTTCATATTTATACTTTTTTTCATTCTTCAGTTCGTGTTTGCTCGTTGTCTCGACATCTCGTTAGGTGAAAATGTCGGTTAATGTGTTTGATTTTAATGCTTTGAAGTTGGCTTTAGAGTATACGAATAATGGTCAGTTTAGTTCAGAAATGTTTTTGCTGCGTAAGAGGGAGGAATTAGTTCTTTCTCAGGGTGTGAGACATCGTTATGGCCTTCGAGGGTGAGTGTTACTTTGTGTAAATTGTGTTGTTTTAAGTGAGGCATAGTGATTATGTGTATTTGTATTTAAATGTATGTATATATTATATTGGGACTTATTTTTGTAGTATCTTAATTGAGTTTCTGGCTTGGAGGGTTGCTTCTACTCGTTCTTTACCTGCATATTCTCTGACATGTAGTAAAGAAATTGGGGATTTTGATGTTGCGTCCTCTTCGTGCAATACCTGGGTACAAGAGTACCGTTGGCGTTGGGAGGAACGCGTGTACGAATGCCGTGGATTTTGGGCTTTTAAAGGTTTTTCTCATCCTGCGAAGGTTGAGATACCTGAGGATGAGCCTGTCGAGCAGATTCGGGGATGTTTAGGTGTAAATGTATATAAGTTGTAAGTATAATAAATAATTATTTTAAAGTGGTATAGTGACATTCTCTACACTTTATTTTAGGCTAGTTTTTTTTAAATGTTGTTTTGTGTATATTCCTTTTGTGTGTTTTTTTTAGTCCTAAAAGTGAAGTTCCTGTGGTGCCGCCTGTTGAAGGCTTGCGGATGGAGAATCGTGCAATTGACTTGGTTTTTGTTCGGCGATTCCAGTCTCAGTGGGGTGAGGTGGAGTGTGTCTGTTCGTCATGGGAAAATGTAAGTAATCTCCAGGAATTTATGTTTCAATAATATTATTTTTGTATGTTTCTGAAATTTGTGTTCTTACATTATCTATCCCTTTTTTTAGCTTTGGCGAGTTGATTTGAAACATTATTGGTTCGAGTGTTAGAGTGTCGTTTGGTGTCAAAAAGGAATGTACGTTTTTGTTTTAAAAGAATGTTAAATAAATTTATTTAGAACAAAAAAATATTTTGGTTAGTGTTTTTTGTGTTTTTTGTATGTATTAATTTTGTATTTTGTTTGATGACAAAACAAATTGTGTATATTTTTTGTTGGTTTTACAGTATTTTGTGTAGATTTCTGAGTTTTGTTGTGCAGAAGGATATATTTTAAATGGAAGAGTAAATTTTGAAGGTCAGAAAACATTGCTTTTGTAGAATGAGGTAAGTAATTTTTATAATTATATAATGCTTATTCTCTCTAAACTATCGGTTGCCTTTGAAATAAACAGTTGTGAGGTTTTTGTTCATTTAATTACCGGAAAAACAATTTTAACAATTTCTTTTTGAATTTGGATTAAAAAAAATGTGTAGATAGAATTTGCGTATTTTATAATTTCTTGTACTAATGTCTTTTGTGGAGAAAAGGGAATTATAACGAATTTTTGTACTTAATTTGTTTTTTAAATAATAGAATTATTGTAATTGGTATTTTCTTGTGTATTTTGTTTATTAATTATTTAATAAATAAGAAAAATTATATTAATTTAACCTGGTTTTCATTGAATTTTTGTTTTTAAAGTTGGATTGAAGTTTGTTTTCTTTGAATGAACGATAATGTGTTGTGTCGACTTTTTTTTGTAATGGGGTGAATTTAAATTTGGTGATGAAAAATACTAAGAATACAGATTGTAATTTCAATTCTGTTTAAGATGTTGTTTAAAATCATGTTTTGGTTATCGATAGAGTAAGTGAAGATTAATTTGTGATCGCGTCAAATCGCATAATTATGTTTTTAGTGTATAATTTTTCATTGCATAATTTAACACTATTTATATAATCGTCGTATAATTGTGAATTTCTGTATGAAAAAAACTGTAAAGTGTTTTTGATTTTAATCATTTTTAAGAAAAATTTTTCGACAAATTTGGTAAAAAAAATGAAACATAAAAATTGAGTGTGGTTTGGGGAAACAGTCAGTTGGTTAAAGTGTCAATTTATGTTTGTAATGTGTTGAAAGATTTTGTTGTAGTTTTATTTTTGTTTTGTAAGGGTTTTATTTATTTGTGGTTTTTTTTTAAATTTCGTCGTTTAATTTGTGCTTTTGACGCGTGGTGACAGCATCTCTCGTTAGCGCGCTCTTTGTTTTTTTTCTTTGTCTACGAGTTGAGATGGTGAGATGTGGGAGGTATCTTTGATTAGTGTGGATTGTGCCGTCGGCGTATCGTTGTCGTTCGTTTTCGTTTCTTAATTATTTTGTTAATTTTGTTGTTGTAGTTATTGGTGATTTTGACATAAATTCTTGTTTTTTTTAATTGTATTGTGGTGTTTAGTGTTTCTTGATTTGGACTTTACATTCTGGATTACATTTTTTTGGACAAGGAATTAGGTAATGCTACTTTCTTTATTTACACTGTTAATTTTTGTTTGTTCTCTTTTTGTTTTAAGTTTTTTTTAGGTGTTCTTGACTTTATTTTTTCTATTTAAATTGTTGTTTGATGTAGACATTTAGTCTTGTTTATCGACTGAGTTATTTTAAACATTTTTTTAAAAAAATATTTTGTAATTGTTAATGTGAAAAAAATTTTTGATTGTTTTTGTTTTTGTTTTTGAGATTTATTTTGGAGGATTATTCTGTAATTTTTTTTTTCTCTTTTTGAAAATAAATAGTTAATACTTTTTGTTTAAATATATTCCTCATAAATACAGAACTTTGCTAACTATTTTGAAATTTTTAATATTTTAAGTTGTACAAAGGGATTAGTTATCTGACTTAGGAATGTGTAATCCGATATTTTGCTTCCTCTTGAGATGCTGATTCGAGTGGTTTTGTTGGTCCCAGTGTTCTTTTATGTTCATATTTCTTTTTGTGTTAATATATTTAATAGAGTTTTTATAATTTTTGTTTTATACAAAAAAAATTCGGGTTACTGTCCACACTTGAAGTTAGTTATATTTATTCTTTTGTTTTTTTTAATATGTTTTGAATAGGCAAGAATTTTTTTTAAAAAGAATTATTTGAATATAATTGATTTCTTTAGGTAAATTTTGTTATTTATGAAAATAATCGAATTTTCTTGAAATGTTTTATTATTTTTTTAAAAATCATTAAATTCTTGCAAAGAATTTAAAAGAGAAATTTGAAAATAATTGAAATTTTCTGTAGAATTTTTTTTTTTAATTTTAGGAAAATTTTAACTTATTTTTTGAATTTTATAATTTATAAAAATAGTTAAATTTTTGAGAATTTTCTATTTTCATAAAATTGATTGAATTCTTGTGAAGACTTTTTTTAAATTTGAAAAATGTTTGGATTCTTTGTAAGGATTTGAAAGAAAAAAATGAATCATAATTGAATTTTTCTGTAAAATTTTATAAATTTTAAGAAAATTGGATTTTTGAATAATTACATTTTGTTTTAAGGGTTTTATGATTTATGAAAATAATTGAATTCTTTCGAGAAATTTATTAATAATTGTTGAAAGAAAAACAATTTAGTTACTTTCGAAGGATTTTACTATTTACAAAAGTAATTTAATTCGTCAAAAAAATTTTACTAATTAGGTAAATGACTAAATTTTGCGGCAAATTTTATTAAAATTGATGAAAATAAATGAGAAAAAAATTTTAGAATTGCATTAGAATTTTTGGAAAATTAAATCCTGTTTGGCTATATATTTTTTTAATATTCTATTAAAATTTTGGCAAAAATTGGATGTCGGTGGGAAATTTTATCAAATTTCTTGAAAAATAATTGAGTTATTGTGTAATTAAAAAAAAATATTTAAATAAGATATTTATTATTCAAAAAAAATTTCTTAAAATTAAGTTTAAAACAATTAATTTTTTCGAATAATTATATTAAATTTGTTGTGAGTAATTGAATTATTGCGTAAAAGTTTATTAAAATGTTTAAAAAGAAATAGATTCCTGTTGAAAATTTTATTACTTTTGAAAGGAATTTAGATCTTCATAAGAATTTTATGAACGTTGTTTTACATAATGAATTTTTAGATGTTATGAAATTTTATTAGTTTAAATAATTGAATTCTTGTCAAAAAGTTTATTTGTGATTGTAACTGAATATTTTGGAAATTTAATTCTGATTAGTTTTTTTTTAGTTGTGTGTCATAATTGGTATTTCCTTTAAAATTGTTTAAATTAAAATGACTTGAAATTGTTTGCAGTAAACAGTGTAGTACAATATTCCTGCGCGCTTGTGCGCGGATAATTTGGCTAGTTTTTTTTTACAAAAAAAAGTTATGAAATTTGTAAAAAAAAATAAATTGTTATGCAGAATTTTCAGAAGATTATTTTTGTTTAGTTTCTTCTATATACTATATTACATATATTTTTTTTAATTATTGAATTTTAAGGGGATTTGAATTAAAATTCTTGAAACCTTGAAAAAAAAATTTCTACTTAATGAACAAGTCTTAAGGGTTTTTTTAGGTTAGTTTGATTTTTCTTTGAGTTATCAATATTTTTTATTTTCTTATACCTATCTAATTGTACAGAGAAAAATTTAGTAAGGATTTTAGTAAAGGTGAATTTTCGTTGCACATTTTAGGATTTGATAATTGAGTAAAAAAATTTTAAGGTTTTGTCTGGGATTAAACAATTGTTTAATTTGTTGGGTTATAAATGTTATTTTGAGAATCTTGAGAAATTCCGTTTTTTTATTTATTGTCACGGGGTACTTGCTTGGTTCTTTTTGTGTATGTTTGATGTTTATTATATAATGTCAAAAGAACGTTTCGTAGGAAAGATTTATTTTTGGTGTTTAGAGTGAAAGATTGGAGGGTCAGAATTAATTTATGTCGTTTTCTAGCAAAGGGATTTTAGTGTGTTTGACTTATTTTTGTTTGTATATTTATGTGGTTAAGTTTGTTTTTTTGATTGTATTTTGCAAGTATGTTGACTGTTGATAAGTAGTGCATGTAGGTGGGTGTTAAGACTTTTTCGACTTTTATTTAGAAATTGTGACTTTTTGACTTTTCTTATGCATTTGTGTCAAAGTACAATATTTTGGATATAAAATGCAGTTTATTTTGATTTTCATGCCGTGTAAAGTATAGTTTATTATAGACGTATTTTGGAAGTTTTTATTTTTTATCAGTTTTCAATTCAATTTTTCTAATCTTAAAAATTAACAGGATATTGAATAATTAAAATTCTGTAAAATTTAATTAAATTTAACCATCTTTTCAGGAATTTTATTTATTTTTTTTAAATCGTTGGAAATTAACTTTTAAAGAATTTCAAATTGCATTTTTTTTAAGTGATATTAAATTATTAAAATTTGTAATAAAGTAGTTCGAATAAAGTAGATACAAAAAAAATTTTTAAATTTACTACTTTAGGGTTTTTCGGAAATAATTTATTTGTAATTGCAATTTTCGAAATATTTGAATTATTTTTTATAATAAAAAAAATTTATTGACTGAACTATTTTTCTTAAAGTTTTGATAAGTTTTGAATTATTTTATAAATATTTTACTAAATTTAAGTTAGTTTTGTAAGGATTTGACCAAATTATAAAATTTTTTTAGGCATTTTTCTCTCTTTCAATCTTATTGAGTTGTAAAACTTTTTGTATTTTCAATAAGTCATTTAGAAATGTCTTTTTTTAAAATTAATTTTATGAATTTCTTTATTAAAGTTTTGAAAATGTTCTACTCTGATTGATATTTTTAAGTAGGAAAGTGAATGTTTTTATTTACTATAAAAAGCTTGATTTTTTTGTTTAAATAGTTCAATTTTCGAAGAAATTAAAAAAATTGTTTGAGAATTCATATAGATAATTGATTTAGAGATGAAGTTTAGTTAATCATTATAGAAAGTGATTAAATTTATAAAAGGGTTATAGTTTCCATTTTTTGGAAATTTTTAAACTTGAAATTTTCATTTTTTTTGTGAATAGAAATATTTGAATATTTATTTAGCATAGTTACACAAGTCTGGATTAATTTTAATTTTTGTAGCGACACTGAATTAAATATTCGGCTTTCTTTTTTAGTTTTTGATCGACTAAAGTGTTTTATGTTCGTAAAAGTCAATCCGAGCCCCGTACATGGAAACAAAAATGTAGTGGTTGTTGTTAGGTCTTGTAGTCTTGTAGGTCTTTCGCTTTTACATATTTCGCCTTATTTTTTTTAGAAAAGTATATTCAGTTTGGTATGAGATTTTTATTTTTGTTGTTTTACCTTCACTGTTTCACATAATTTTATCAGGAGATCTATTAGTATTAAAATTTATTGAACATTGTATTTCTCTAGTAAGAGAAGTAGTCTGTATAAAAATAATGAGGGGCTATTTCCTCAGGCTACGTATTTTTTCACTATTACGATCTTTGTTTAGAGCTTGCTGTCGAGAAGATTGAATATAGCGGACGGTGTTAAAATATGATTTTTAGTCGAGATATAAGGGAAGAAGAAAATTTTAAAGAAAAAGGGTTAAGATGTATATATATTTTATTGAAATTGAATTAATGGCATTTTCCATAATGATTGTGCACAGATAAGGTTTTTTGATAAATTGGAAAAAGGTTTTTAAGTTCAGATCAAGTATTTTTCAAGTTTTTAGGTTTATGTTTTTAAAGAAAAATTGATGAGTAAGTAGGGTTGAGAAGATTTGGTGAAAACTGAGAGTGATAAGTTGTCTGTGTTTTGATTTTGTATTAGTTTTCCTTTATAACAGTATTTATTTTTTTGTTTTATTTCATGTGTTAGTGTGTATGGCCAAGCTTGGTATTCAAAAGTGTGAGTTAATTATTCAGTTATTTCGTTTTTTTTAAATTTTAGGTATAATGATGGTGTTAATTTTGTTTTCTCCCTTTTTTTAGCGCATTTTGCAACGAGTAACAATGTTTTCAGGCCTTTGCCTGTGTTCATACCCATCCGCTACATGATTTGTGAGTTTCCTTTCTGTGAATGTAATTTTGGTGGTTTTTAGTTTTGTTGTTGATTTTTCTTTTCTTTATTTTTTTTAATTTGGTTTTTTAGGCCCTCCTGTTGCTACTGAGAGGTTGATACTCAGTCTGGTAGAGCAGAGGTTCGTCTCCCCCATTGGTGATGTTCATTACGGATACAGGTGGATAGGAGGGGGAGAGGTTTCAGGGGCGAATTGAGGTGTGTATTTTATTTTGTGTAATTAATTGTGTATTTGTTTTTTTTGAGTGTGTACTAATTTTGTGTTTTTTTAGGTGCCTTTACCTCTATTTCCCCTCCTTTTCATACTTCTTAATTATTTTTGAGTTTTTTGTATATTTTTTATATGTAATCTTGTTTGTTTATAATGTAATAAATTGTCATTTCTATATTGTATGTTGCCTTTTGTGTCAATTTTTATTTAAGATTACTTAAAGAAAGTTTTTTTTTATACGAAAAGATATATGTTTTTGTTTATATTTATTTTAAAATTTATTTTTCCCTTTCTTTTCCTTCTTTCTGGATATCGTTTTTGGTTGTGGGAGTAAAGTCCCGATTTCCTGTACGGGTGGACCGTTTTTGGGGCGAGATTTCAGGAGTGAATTGAGGTGTGTATTTTATCTTGTGTAATTAATTGTAAGTTTTTTTTTAATGTGTACTAATTTTGTGTTTTTTTTAGGTGCCTTTACCTTTATTTTCTTTCCTTTTTGTACGTTTTAATCATTTTTTTTTGTAATTTTACATGATTATTATGCAATGAATTGTCAGTTTATAATGTATAATGATTCTTGTGTAAAAAAAATTTTTATTTATTTATTTATTTAAAACTATTTAAAGAAAAAAAATTTACGTAAAGATATATATTATATATTTTTTGTTTATATTTATTTTAAAACGTGTTTTTCCCTTTCTTTTCCTTCTTTCTGGACATCATTTGGAGTTGTGGGAGTACAGTCACGATTTCTCGGATGGATGGACCGATTTTGGGGCAGCTGTACTTTCAGCTCGGGAAGCGCGCTGGTTAATGGAGGTTTCCATTTTTTTTATATTTTTCTCTTTTACTCTTTCGCGAATTTTATATTAAAAGGCAATCTTTTTACAGAGAAAAAAAGATTTTTGAAATACAAAAAAATAACTAAGTGTCATCTACATATGTGTATGTTTGTGTGTGTTTCATGCATCTATACTTTTATGTACATGTTCATTTAGGAGTCCCCTTGGTTATGTCTATACAGATATATATATTTTTTAGTATTTTGTTAGTTGTTTTTTTACAAGAGTTTTGGTTAGTTTCTTTCGTCATGTCGTCTGTTAAGTTTTTTTATGCTATGTGGCGGTATCTTTGTGAGATGTCCTCACTTTTCCAGTTTCTAGAGAAAGTAGGTTCTTCTTCTTCGTGTTGTTTTCTTATTTGGTTTTTACTTTCCACGCTTTCTTTTGGTTGTATTTGTTCATATTCTAGGTCGTTTGCTCGTTCTTCGTTAGAGTTGTTAAGTTCCCTCATTTCTATTTGGTTCTCTGATGGTTTTTGTTTGTTACAGCAATTTATGTTGCATTTTACTTTTTTAATGTATTTTATTATTAGAAAGACAATTATTATTATTATTATTATTATTATTATTATTATTATTATTATTATTATTATTATTATTATTATTGTTATGATTGTTATAGTTGAATTAGTGTATATCAGATTTTCTCTTCTGCCAATTTTATGTTGACTTTGGGACATAAGTTCTTTTTCTATTTCCTGCAACTTTTCGTCCACTTCCATTTTTCGCCAAGTTGTGTATACCTCGTTCGTTGTGGCTTGGTCAAAGTGCAGTTCCTTCCTTTTTAATATAGAGGCCACTTCTTCTATCCTGAGTTCTATTTTAGGGTTGTAATGGTATTCGTGTACGTTTTCTGTTATTTGTAGTGTCGGTAAGTTGATTGTGTCGGTTCTTATTGCGCAGTTTTTGGTTGTGCTGATTATTCCTTTTCCTTTTAATTGGTAGGTTTCGGTCATTTGTCTTGGGCAGATGAGATATGTTGTTTCTTTTTTTGTCAATGAGTACAACCATCCTCCTGTTGTCGTGATAGGTTCCCATAACGGTTGCTGGTTGCGAGTGATTCTAATGTCACATGTTCTTAATGTAGCGTTGTTTGGTTGTCTGAGTAGTTCTGATTCACAGCTGGGTGCCAGGGTGATGTCGTAAATACCTTGCGTAGGGTAACAGATGTATTTTCCTTCTAGGGTATGACAATGGTTCAACTTCTCTTCTTCTAGATAGAAATAATGTCTGCCATCTATGCTGGTGGCGATGTACTTTGTGTGAGGGCTGATGTAGGCTCTACTCTTAATTTTTCCTGTATCTTGCACAACTGGTAATTCGTGCATTTTATATAGTAAGTAGTTTTCCTTTTCTAGTAATGGTATGTCTAATGTCATAATTAGTTTGTCCTCTTGAAGTAATGCGCTTACTTTTGATATTTGTTTGATTTTGGCTGCACTCATCCTGTTTACTGAGATGGGGAATTCTTGGTCTCCTAAATATTTTTGAGCTTCTGAAGCTATATCCTTCAGCTGTTTGTTGTTTAGCATTTTGGGGTGTAGGGTTCCCTCTCTTGTGCTGTACATGATGTTTAAAGTCTGTTCTAGTCCGTGTTTGTAAGTATCTATTTGTTCAGTCCATTTATGTAGGGTATTTTGTAATTGTACTGTATAGTCCATAGTATTTAGTCTGGTATTGACCTGCTGAAGCTCGTCATTTAACGTGTGCAGTAAAGCTTTATTTTTTTCTGTTTCGTTGTGTTGTTGCGTGGCTAAATCATAGAGGTTTTGTAGTTCCGCTCGGACAATGTGGGTTTGTTCTCCTACGAGATGTGAGATATTCCTTTGGGCTTCTCCTAATTCTGACATAATTTGCTCGTATCTTTCCCCGTCGTCATAAGTAAGAACTCCTATAATAGGACCTGCTAATTTGCCTATAATGCCAAAAAGGGGTGTGCTTCGTTAACTGATTTTCCTATATTCGTACTGTTTATTGTCCTCTTCTTGTTGTTTCAATTCACACATTATTTCCTCCAGTTGTTCCCAAAGTAGTTTGGTTGTAAAAATCTTCCTATTTAGAGTTTGGTAACTCATAAAATCTTTACATTTTATTGCTTATATCGTTTCACAAGGGGTTTTCAAATTTTTAAATTGCTGTTCAATATAGGGTAATTGTTTTTTGAATTCTTCCGTGTCTAACAAGATGACTGTCCTCCATACTCCCGCTATTCTTTTGAGACTTGGCATTAATTCGTAATATATTCCTGTGTTTTTCATAATAGGCTCTATTTTAATTAGTGGATTTTTATTTTCTAAGTTTTCGCCCATGCACGCCCAGCAAGTGAGTAGTAAAATTCCCTTAAACCCGAACATTTCTGTAACAATAGATAAAGGTATTTTTTTACCATTCCCTTAGTTCTACATATATTTATATATTCGTGTATATTGTATTTTATATTTATGTATATATTTTTTATTCTATAGCTAATTTGGTCAATCTATCCGCTTCTTCATTGCCTAAAATTCCGCAGTGGCCCGGTTCGTGTATTAATTCTATATCTAAGTTTTTTGAACGTGTTTTTATTCTTATAAAGTCCTTTTTGCTAATTACTAGTTTTTTTCTATTAGTTTTCCACCCATTTTCTTCCCATTTAGGTACCAAATTATTTATACCTTCTATTACAAACTTCGAATCGGTGTGGATTCGAATTTTTTGATATCCTAGGGATTTTAATAGGTTCATTGCTATTACTATAGCTTCTATTACTGCGCTATTGTTTGTTTGTCTCTTCAGTGCCCTTGCACTGATATTTAAGGAGTGGTTTAGATTAAACCATATCCCTACTCCTGCTTTTGCCTGAGGTTTGCCATTTGCTTTGCAAGCCCCATCTGTGTAGACGTGGACGTATCCTTCTTCGTCTACTTGTAAATTCCTCTTGTCTCTTCGTCATGAGAAAGCCCTTTTGACTTGGTCTTTGTGTTTCCTAAATCTTTTCTTTTCTGCGTCTGCTAAGATCAAGTTATTCTTCTCGGTTATTTCCACGACTTCGTATGGCCCGTGATAGTACGGAGAGAATTTTCCTGCTCTTACTTCCTCTTTGACATCTACTATATCTCCTATATTTATTTCTAAGGGTCTTTGTTTTTCGTCGTACATTTTCTTTCTTCTTATTTTGTCTGTTATTATGTTTTCTGCTACTAGTCTTCTGATTTCTATCAATCTTGTCACTAATTCCTGGAGATATGTTTCGTATGTTCTCATTTCGTCTTCCATTGGCAGGGCGATAGGAGTTCGGGCCTTTTTTCCAAAAACTACTTCGTATGGAGTGTATTTGGTTGCTTCGTGTACCGATGTATTGTATGCAAACATGGCATACGGCAAGAGTCTGTCCCAATCATCGAATGCTGAAGTATAGTGTCTTATAAATTCGAACAAAACTGCATGGCTGCGTTCTAGCCCTCCGTTCGTTTGTGGTCTGTAAGCAGTGGTGTTTATTTGGGAAATTTTGAAAATTTTCGCTAGATGTCTGAGCAAATTGCTCATGAAGGATTTTCCCTGGTCTGTGAGTATGCATTTAGGGGCTCCATAAACGGATATGAGATTTGTGGCCAGTGCATGAGCTATGGTTATAGAGCTTATGTCTGGTATAGCTACGCATATGCAGTACTTGCTGAGCTGGTCCTGCATGGTTAATATATGACTATTTCCGTTGGCAGTTGTTGGTAATTTTCCAACCGTATCGAGTGATACTCTGTCCCATGCATCTAATGGCGTGTCTGTGAGGAGCATAGCTTCTTTGTTCTTGGTCCTCATTATTTTATTTTGTGCGCAAGTTTTACATCTTCTTATGTACTCAGTAATGTCTTGTCTCAGTCCTGGCCATGTATATTTCTCTTTTATTCTGTGGTAGGTTTTGTTTACACCTTTATGTCCTGCGATTAGGCTGTCGTGGTATGCGGCTACAATTCCTGCTCTGTCCTTTTGTGGGGGTATGATAACCTTGCCATAACATAGGGTGAGCCTGATTCCCGTGTTGTAGAAAATTTTTATCATTTCTTCTAACCATTGAGTTGTTGCTTTTTCTAGTATTTCTATGTCTCGAGAGAGTCTGAATTGCATAACTTTTTCCTTGTGAAGCACCTTTTTGAGTTTTGTGAAAATCATTATCATTTCTTCTCGTTTTACGTTCTCGTGATACTTATAGTTGACGATGACAGTGAAAATTTTATATTTTCCAAATTTTGTGATCAATATTTGTCCAGGTTTTGGTTTCCTCGATTTCATTTCGGGGAGATCTATCGCTCCTATTGAAAGGATTAGCTTGGTTGTGTTGTCGATGGGTTCCAGATCAGCTGATACGAAATGTACATAGTTGTCCCTCACATCTGTTATTGCTTCTCTGCTATATTGTGCTACTTCTAGTCTGTCGAGATGTGCATTTCTCTTGTGTTCTACAGTGTTTAAGTTCTCGGGATAATTGGTTTCGAGAAAGGGCATTTTTTTCTTCGGATACAATTCAGTGTCTGGGGTTTCTTTTTCGTTATTAGTTTGTTGTACTTCTTTATCTATCAGTTTTCTTGGTCTTGGTCGTTCTTTGCAGCTTCCTTCCCCAGTTTCTAATTCTGTTTCTTCTAGAATTACATCTCTCGTGAAAGGGGTTGATTGTGCTCTTGGTGGATCTCGATACAGTGGTGTACTGAAAGTGACGTATTTTCTGTTTTTCTCTACTAGGTCTTCTTTTGAGGTTTCTATTTCTTTTGTGTCTTCTTCGGTTATTGTATGCTCTGGTATTTTTTTAAGCTATATCTCTTAGTTCCTCTATTATCTCATCTATGTTTCTGTGCGTTCTGGGGGTTTCTTTGTTTTCTAATTCGTTTTCTTCTTCACTGTCGGTTTCTATATCCGTAAGGTTTCTTTTTTCTTCTGCTTCTACTTCTCCTTCAAACATTTCATTGTCCCAAAAATACGTTTGATGTTCTGCCATTGAGTTGTCGAATCTTCTTATGGAATCTAGTACTCCCTTGAACGTTTCTTGATCTATTCCTTCTACGTTTTCCTCTACTTCATTGTTTATTGGTATCTCTTTTTCCGGGGAACAGCTTTCCTGTATCGGTCCTTCTTTTTCTGCGTTGTCGCTGTAGATTTGTTCCTCGCTCTCTGAACTTTCTGCTGGAGGTGCAACATATATTACGCTTTCGTCGTTTCTAGGTTTTTTTTGTGTTTCTACCTGTTCTTCTCTTTCTTCTTCGCTTTCACTTGAATTTTCGTCCCTACGAAAGGCCTTTGGGAATAAAGAAGGTAGGACGCTGTGGTCTCGACGAAGTATTGGGGTCGGTTGTGTTTCTACTTCCAATTCTGGTTCGGATGTTGTTTCTTCTTCTGGTTCTTCTATAAAGTTTTCTGGTTCCGGTTTTTGCATAGTGGCCCTTGGTCTGAGTCTTGATGCAATGGGACGGTTGTCCAAGTCAGGCACTAGGGGCTTTTTGATAACCTTCCCGGGAGGTCTACCTCTTTTCTTCTTTTCTAATTTAAACCCATTTCCTGAATCTGTTTTCACGGAAGAATCTGATTTCGTTCTGTCACGTAGCTTTGTTTTCTTAGTTGGGTTGTCTTTGTCCTTGTCCTTTTTAATCATTTGGTTCAGCTCTTCACTAGCTTTTGGTTTTTTGACTCCTGCAGCACTGCTTATAGGAAAAGCTCTTTTACAGTTGTTTTCATTTTTTTCTTCTTCGTTCTTTCTTTCCTCGTCGCTTTCTGTGTCGTTGTTGTTTTCTGTTGTGCTGGTGTCGATTTCTGTATCACTTTGTTCACTTTCCGCTGGGTTTTTCGATAAAGCGGACAACCATCTGTTTAATTTTCCGGGTTTGCATTCAAAATCATATTGGTAGTCTTGTAACCTCAGTAACCATTTAGTCATTCGTAAAGTGGGTTTGGCTGCACTATTTATGATTTTTAAAGGTTCGTGATCGCATGATAAAATAAATTTTGTGCCGTATAAAAATGTTCTAAAGTGTTCTAATGCCTGTATGACCGCAAGGCACTCTTTTTCTGTCGTTTCGTAATTTAATTCTGCTCCAACCAATGTTTTTGAGAAATATGCCACTGGAAGGTCGATTCCATCTTTCTTTTGAGTCAAAACTGCACTTACTGCATATTCGGCCGCATCAGTAGTTACTCGAAATGTTTTGTTAAAGTCAGGATGTTGTAGAATTGGATCTTTGTATAATGCCCTTTTTAATCTTTTGAAGCTTAGATTTTCTTCTTTATCCCATTTGAAAATTTGTTCTTTCTTTAATAATTTGTACAGAGGTTTGGCAATTTTCGCGTAATCTTTGATGAATCTTCTGTAATAACCAGTTACTCCTAAGAATTCCTTTACGGATCTTGCTTTTTTGGTGTTGGAAAATCTTTTATTGCTTCTATTTTCTTTGGGTCAGCTTTTATTCCGTTATTGCCCACTATATGTCCTAAATACGCTACTTCTTTGCGTAAAAATTCACACTTTTCAGGTTGCAGTGCTAGTTTCGCTTTCCTGAGTCTTTCAAAGAGTCTTGTGATTGTTTTGACGTGCTCTTCGAGTGTATTTGAGAACACAATTATGTCGTCTAGGTACACGAATAGTTCTGCTCCTTGTAATCCCGATAATACGATGTCCATGAGTCTCTGAAACGTGGACGCCGCATTTTTTATTCCCATGGGCATCCTCTTATATTGATAATGTCCTCTGCCTGAGGAAAATGCTGTTTTGTGTTGGTGTTCTCCAGCCGTTTCTATTTGATGGTATCCCATTGCCAGGTCAAATACGGAAAAGTATTGTGCTTTACCGAGTCTCTCCAAGATAGAATTTATCAGGGGTATAGGATAAACTTCCCCCACCATTTTCTCGTTTAGTGCTCTGAAATCTATGACTAACCTCCATTTTTTATTACCCTGAGCATCTGCCTTTTTAGGTACTATTAATACTGGAGAGTTATAATTTGATTTTGAATCTACAATTAAATCGTCTACGTACATTTTCTTTATTAAAACTTTTCCTGCTTCTTCGTATTCCGGGGGTTGTCTATACTGTCTACATTTTACAGGTTCCTCGTCTGTTGTAGGGATGTAATGTTTTACCAGAGGGGTAACTGGCAATGGATCTCCTGGTAGTAGAAATCTATCTTGCCCCATTCTGACCCATTTTTCTGCATATTTCTTCTCTTCTGGGTTCAGATAATCGATATCTATTTTTTCTAGAACCAATTTTGCCCTGTTCTTTGTTTTCTCTGTATCCACTTCGTTTTCTGGAGTTTCTACATAATCGAAGGAAGTAATTCTTGTGGTTGTATAGTCATCGTCACGTCCCTTTCAGTTGTATTTATTGCCATAATTTTGCACATGCCTTTCTCCCTTTTAACTAATGCTTCTCCCAGAAATACTCCTCTCTTGGTTACTATCCTTGGTAAGAAACCTTCTTCCAAATCATTTTCTTGTACAGGAATTTCCACTACTTGACGAGATCTCACTTTTATTCGTAGCAATTTGGGGACGATCTTTGCTTCAGTTTTGTTTTTGTTTGCTTCAAGGGATTCTGCATCTATGAAAGGTATCACTTCTTCTGGTTTGTTCCGGGTCTGTAGATGGTTGAGTGAGAAGCTCAGTATAGTTTTTTCTTCTCTTAGAAATGGTCGTCCTATTATTCCTTCCATTTCTATGGGAAAATGTTCATCTACGACATGAAAAATATATTTTTTACTCAAAATGAACATTTCTATGGTACCCACAGTGTATACTTTTTCTTTCGTTATTCCTGTCAGGAAAGTAGAATTATCCATTTTTACTGGGGCATTTGCTTTTAAGGCGTTCGCCTTTATGATATTAAGATCAGCTCCTGTGTCCACTAGAAAATTTGCACTACCTTCAAATAAATATTCTCCTTCAAGGTTTGAAACAGGAGATTCGGTAGGCACTTTGTCTACTTTATATAGTTTAAGTTCTTTCGCAATAGTGGAGGATTGTGACGCATTTAATTGCCAGAACTCGTCATTGCGTCCGTTTGACGAGCTTGTGGCCAGTTTAAATTAGTTCCTCTTGTTTTAGTGAAATTGTTTCCTGAATTTCTAGGTGTGAAGTTTGTGTTCATTCTATTATTTGAGAATTGTCCTCTATTGTTTGAATAATGTCCTCTTTCTTGGCCATGGAAATTGTTGCTAGTATTGCGTTCGTAATTTCGAAAATTCGGGTTTCTATTTTGGGTATTATATCGGTTGAACCCATTATCCCTGTTGTTATATCTTGGTTCATAAGTGAAATTTTGAGAATTGTTTCCCCATCTGTTATTCTGGGCAAAGTTATTTTGTCTACCATTTCTTTGATAATTATTCTGTTGATTGCGAAATTGGTGTGATGTTTGGTAAGAAGTATAACCTCTTTGTTCCAAATCTCCGGTTTCTTCCATTACATCCCTCACGTTAATGAAAACTTCTTCTAAAGTTCTAGGATTTTGTGCTCTCACAATAGTTTGTACGTCGCTTGGAAGAGCTGCGCTGAACTTTCTTTTTGCTACTCCTTGTAAATAATTCATAGTTCCATTGGTTGTAACAGCGTCATTTTTTGAACTTATAGCTGCTCTTGCTCCACTGAGATACCTCTTTACTCTGTCATAGAAATCTTTAATGTTTTCTCCTCGAAGCATCCGTAAATTTAATAATTTCCCTATGTAGTGTTCAGATGATAATCCTGGGGCAAACCTTTCCTTTAAAAAATCCAATAGATCGGTGAATCTTTCGAATTGTTGTTCTTCGACACAAGCTCTTGCTTTTCCTCGTAGTTTTCCTAACATCGCACCTATAAAGGGTGCTTCACAAGATGGGGCGATATATGCAGAGGCGTGTATCACATCTTGTATGAAATCTTTAACTGGCATGTTTTCCCCATTGTAGACTGGTACTGCTTGTACTGCTTGTGAGATTGTCAAGGTGTGTGCTAAGGCTCTATTCACTGACAGAGATCCATCCTCCTCTGCATCTACTGGCATTGGTGGTAAATTGGGTTGAGTTGGTGTGAACCCTAGGTCTATTCTGTTGTTATACATCGCGAATAATGAGGTAGCATTTGGGTCATATTCTTGTCGCTCGTTTCTTTGATTATCCCGATTTCGTTGATTTCCTCCAGTTGGTGGTGCACCATTTCCAGGGCGATTGTCTCCTTCCATCTTAGTATTTTTATTGTTTGCGATTCAGCTTAGATTGTACGTATTAGAGATTTGTTTTCTCGCTAAACCTCGTTTCTACTTTTTTTTTAAAAATCACTCTATTTGTATACCTCCGGGGTGTGGTACCCAACCAAATTCGACACCTGTTTTCCAACCTATAATCGCTACTGGATGACCTTCTATGGAAGAATAATTCTGTTCTACAACCTCAAAATAAATTTCTGTTCCTAGGGCTTCTATTTCTATTCCTTCTACTACTGTAAATGACTTCCCTAGTAAATAGACTATGGTTGTATCGCTAGACATAAAATCTATACTTAAGTTTTCTTTAGATATGTAGTTGTGTTTAATTTCTGAGGTAACAAGGAAATTCACTTGTCCTCCTATTAAATCTGGACTAATTATAATTTTATTTGATTCGTCTCGTAATTCTACTCGGGTCATTTGTTCGTTTGTCAGAAACGACAAATTGTCATCTGTACGCTTTTTGTAGAAGAGGATATTAAACCTAACTGAGTTGTATTTCATTCTGCTTGGTTTGCAATTTTAATGTGTCTCCAATTTCGTTCTTGTGAGAATTCTTCACCTATATATCTGGCTTCTAGTAAGGAAATTATGCTGCGTGTATTTTTAACCATTCCTATTCTGCCTAAATTTAAAATCAGATTGTTTAATTTTCTTGAAAAAGTCCTGAACTGGTTTAAGAGTAGAAAAATAAAAAATTAACGAAAAAAAATTTGCCCGCGTGAGTAGCCATTAGATAAACACCTTAAATTCTTTAATGAATATTGAACTTTTCTAAAGGAAGCTCTAAATTTTTCCCATATCCTGAGTTCTTGAATAAATTTAATAATAACTCTTGAAAAAAGTTTTTCCGTGTATAACGGAACAATACAACATTCTTAAAAATAATTAATATCTCAAAATGCTTTCACAATAATTTAATTAAACACACACTGATTACACGAAATTGTTTATTCTTTTAAATGAAAATATTTGTATAATTGTAAATTTAAAAATAACACATTTTTAATAACCATTTTGTAAACAATAATTTGAATTATTTATGGTCAACCCTTCCCCCAATATTGCAATTTATTTCATAGAAAGTGTATTCATTAGCCCCTTCTGGATTCTAATACTTTTAGAATATTATAGCTTCTTCAGCAAATCATGTTTCTGTTAAAAGAGTTAGTAATTAAATATAATTTCACAATTTTACTCATCGATACCAAAATATATGGGAAGAGATTCGGTTGTGGGCATGGTTCGGTTGTGGATACCCACGCAGAACTTTTGACAGACATGAGTTTTGTCTAATCTGGCAAATATCACGTATGTGTTATGACCTAACGTATTTTACTATGCGAATACAATAGTGATTACACAACTGCGCTTTTTACTATATATGAGGCATTCTACATCAAGTGATCCAGGTGTCTTACGGTGTAATGCTTATTTCGATATTTTTTTACTCTTAAATTATTAAACATAAAAATTTGGCAAGGTACATTTCGGAAAGGTTTTTTCGTGCTCTTTCGATTGAAAATAAGCATTAAAAAAAAATTTTTTGACCCAAAAAATCAAAATTAAAAATAAATTTTAATTTTTTGGAAAAAGGTCTCATTTTTTTTAACGAAAGCTGTGGTTTTTTCCCAAAAGGAAATATAAATGAAAAAGTAGGACAAGAATGTTTAAACATTGAAAAACAGATATTTCTACTCACTAAACCCGGTTTTTAGCTCTGTTTACTAGAAAATTCATTTTTTCAATGTTTAAACATTCTTTTCCCACTTTTTCATTTATATGTCCTTTTAGAAAAAACCACAGCTTTCGTTAAAAAAAATGGGACCTTTTTTCCAAAGAATTAAAATTTATTCTTAATTTTGAATTTTTTGGGTCAAAAAATTTTTTTTTCTTCAAATGCTTATTTTCAAACAAAAGAGCATGAAAAAGCCTTTCCAAAAAGTACCTTGCCAAATTTTTATGTTTAAATAGTTTAAGAGTAAAAAATTATCGAAATAAGAATTGTACTGAAAAACACAAAAATTTAACCCCCTCCCCCTCAGAAAATATTGGACTAGGTAAAAAAAATATTTTTACGAAAAATTACTATCTATTAGTACTACAAAAGTCCTAAGTTTTGCTACGATTGGAGAAAAATTTTTCTCCACCTGGATTACTTGACATGGAATGCCTCATAAATTAATTTTTTGACAAGTTGAATATAACAAAAATGTATTTTTAAACATTGTTAAATGTTCAACAAATCCAAGTGAATTAATTAAAATGATAAGTTCGAAGCATATTTACACAGTAAATATGTTACATTTTATGATCCAATACCAAGTATCTCAAAAATGTTCACAAGCAAAATTTTCTTCCTGATGTTTTAAAATGATCGTTCAGTTTGGTTGTGGGCATCCAAATTGATTCGGTGACACCACTCTTATTTTTGATAATTCGTGAAATATCGCTGTCAATATAATCATAAGTAATTCCTTAGAACATTTAATAGTGTTTTATGAATTTTAAGAGTTTCGTGGTCCAGCACGGATATTAATATGATCAGACTTTGATGTCCGTATGTCGTTCGAAGTTATAGTAATTGTAGTAACAGTTCAGATCCAGTGTGAAAAATCTTATATGCCCCAACATAGGAAGCATATAATGTCAAAATTAGAAGAAATCATCCTTATGTAGTTAATGAATGGTTACTTAATTAATTTTTTGCATTTTTAATAGATTGTTCAAGAGTGTCCACAACCAAACCAAAATTTTCTTTGTTAGAAAAATGACCAATATCTACAAGGACACAAATTATGAGTCAAAAACGAAACTTTACCCACAACCGAACCTATTTCCCTACATTTAAGTCTACTCAATCTCGCAATCATCAGCAAAAACAGGTGATGAGAATGTAACCCTTAAAGTCGTAGTAACTTTAAGAAAAAAAATATTTCATGATACATATAATTTGAAACAGGAAGAAGAACTCAAATAATGAACAACAGTCGAAGAACACATCGCGAGCGAAGGGAGCGGGAAGCGCGACGAACGATATTCGCGCGCCCTGAGGCGCGCTGAAACTTGCGAGCGAAGCAAGCCGCCAGGGCGGAACGCGGGCAGATTTTTTTATTGTTTTTTTCTAATCCGGGGAATCTTGCTGCTGGTGTGTCCTTTCAAACGAAGTTGTTGGAGAATTGAGACAAAAAGTAGTAAATTACAACATTTAAAAAAAGAAAAAGATTGAAAATCGAAGGCTGTGCACCGTAACATTTATCACAGCGGAGCCTCCCGATGATAATTTTTGTTGAATGAGTTTGTAATCAAATGTAGTTGTAAAATTGAGGAAATCCGTGCAAATAAATCTTCGACTTCTCCAAAATCTCCGGATTACTCGAAACCATGTTTACCGGGCTATCCATTTGCAGGCATCTTCTTCCTCTTTTCGTATTTTATACAAGAATAATTTCTACAACATATAACATTTATAGGACGTCTTAAAGAGGTCTTTTGTACAGATCCAAAAAACATCTTCAGGGCGTATTTTTCAAAATAGCTCCAATTTCTGGGTGTAAGACTCGGCGTACACCAGTTGTGAGACAGTGTCGACACCCATCTGAGCAGCATTCAACATACGACTTTAGAGGCATACTATTTAAATGTTGCTTTGATTTTTTCTCGTAATTTTGGACATGTCAACCGATTCAGAAGAAATTAAATTTAATGCTCTTCCTGAAGCTATTAAATTTGTTTATTTGATAGTTATATTTTAGCGAATAAATGTTATTGTTAGGTATATAATAATATAGATTATTATATTGTATTTAATTAATTATACTAAACTTAACGTTTTATATCATAAAAAAAAGTTTTATATCATACTTTTTAATATTTAGAAATTTATTATAAGTGTCTCACAACTGGATACATTTTTATGTTGAACAACCCTGTGTGCTTGGAAAATTGATCATACATTTTTCTAAGTTCATTTGAACATTACACTTCCTTTAAATAAAAGTTTCATATTTAATTAACTTTTTGAACGTTATATTTTATTCACAATTCTGTTTTCTTATTACAATTTATGGCTCAAAAATAAAACCCGTCTCACACCTAGACACACTCCCCTATAATTTCATAACGCTAAACTTTTCAAATAACTTTTTTTACATTTTAGATTTGTCATTTGGAAGATGGTTCTCATTTTGGAGAAATCGCTCTATTAGTTCAAGATCAGAAGAGAGTAGCAAATGTTATTGCAGTTGATGTGTGTGAAGTATATCGTTTAGATAGAACCGATTTTCGAAAAGTGATTGCCATCCATAGCGAGTTGTTTACTAAAATTGAGAGAATAGCTACAGAAAGAATAGAGAGAACAATGCTAATTGAAGAGCACCATAAACGCTTTTTAATGGAATCAATTAATCTTTCGTCTAATTCTAAAGAAGCAATATCTAAAAATGTAAGGTTTAACTTTAATTAAAATTAGTTTCACAATTTTTATAGTTTCAATCATATATATATTTAAGGACCTTAAATATTATTATTGTCCATACAATATTCGTATTATGGCATTCGTCGTTATCTAAACTCTTGTTCTTAAAATCGTATATAATCCGTATATATATTCTTATTTCTAAAAAATACTTACAGTTACAATTACATTTCCTAGTGCGTCAGTTTTGCACGTTTAACAGTGACTTACTAAAGATACGATTTTTCTTAATTATTACTATTTCTTATAAAAATTTATGACACGAGACAAAATTTTAAAATATTGTATTCCACAGTACCGACGGTTAAAAAAGAAATATTACACTAGTCTAAGAGATGCCTAAAATATTTGTATAATTTTACCTAATAATAAAACCAAGTCTTTCTGTCTGCTATGCAGATTTGTTCATTCATATGATGTATTATGCATTTTTTCTATTATAATTGATGTAATGTGAAATTATAGTAAAGGATTCTAATATTCAAATGATTCGTTAATGATTGAAAATGTGAATAAAATGTGCTGAAAAATTTTGTCTTTTTAAATTTTTTAATCATTTACACATCTTAGCATAGAATTCATTAATTTACTGATATATGATATTCACGATTTCAAGTTTTCACATCATATTTCATTTCGTAAACGTTAAGTATTATAATATGAATAGCGATCAATATGAGACAAAGAATTACATAAGGTTTTTTGACCACAATTTTATAAAAACAATTTACAAATATTATAAAATTATTATTATTATGAATGCTTTTTTATATAAAATTTTAGATATGACAGTTTTTAGATATAATATTTTATATTTACCAATTTTGATGTAAATGTTTTAAGAAATTGAATTTGTAGACATAGAATAAGTTAAACTCACTTAAGTTTTAATAATGAAAATAAAATTACCTTGAAATGATTCAACATTAACAAAATATAAGAATTACTTTGATTGATTATTTGTTGATTATGTACAATTGACATAAAGTCTGACACATTTGAAACAATATAGATATACATATATAATCTTTGTTGACAAAAAGAGTGCTCGAATTTTCAATGCAGATGAAAAGTATCCCAGCGGGCACAAAGACAAAAAACGTTCTTTGAACGTCTGTAGAACGTTTAATGTCTGCCAATTTACGTTCTAAGAATGTCCGAACGTTCTGAAACATTTTTGGAACGTTCGGACGTTCTTAAAACTTAAATTGGCAGACATTAAACCTTCTACAGACGTTCAAAGAACGTTTTTTGTCTTTGTGCCCGCTGGGATATTTTAAAACTAATGTAAAAAATAAGTGTAATTGGTTTATATATGATATTTATAAAATAGCATTGCAATTTTTTTCTACCATCAGTGAAATTTTAATTACAAAAGTATAAAAAGAATCATGAAAAAATTGATCAGAACATTCTGAAAATATATAACTCATTCATTAAAATCTTTTTCTTAAGAATATTTCTTTTTTCTTTACAAATTTTTTATAAAATTTTAATTCAACAATTTCTGTTGAAAATTTTTTTGATTCGAACACACTTTATAAAAACACTTTTACAACATCTAATAAGGCACATGATTCATGATTAATGTCAATAACTACAAATTATACTAACTTAAAGAAACCAAAACTCTATCGTTGTTAAAACCACTTTTTTTTATCTCATTTTTATAGTTTAATTTTTAGACAAATTTATTTCTTTAAACAAAATATTCTAAACAAGAATTTCTTTTAACTTTTTTAAATTAAAGGTAACGTCTTTTTGAGAAAAGTACGTTTAATAAAATCTAAAACACTAAAATAATAGTAAAAAAAGAGTGAAAAAATTTTTAAAGAAAAAATTTACAGTTCTCGGGAAACATAACTTAGGATTAATGTTACTTGTCTATTTTTAACAAAATAAATTTTTTCGATTAAACACTAAAATTTAATGATGTTTTATAAAAATTAAGTGAGTATTTTAATGACTTAAAAACCTCTTCATACTGCTTTTTTGTAATAATTGATATTTACGTAAAAAATTTTCAATATATTTTTACATTGTATTTGAATTCACAAAAATAAAACTAAATTTCCTACATAAGAATGATATGATTTTGCTTATCTTTCTAAAAGTTTTAGTATTTTTTTAAGCAAAAATGTTGTTTTTAATTTCCGACTGTTGAATAAATGAAACTTTTTTCTAAATTTCTAAATTCAATATTCACTTATTTTAATAAGTTTTTTAATAACTAGGATATGTAAAAGTATATTTGAATATTTAGCTGATCTAGTTATTGGAAAATATCCTATAAAGCAGTATGAGAAAAAGACGCCAAACATTAAAATACTCTCTCAAAGGCTTTTTCTTTGTAAACACTGTGTATAAAATACAAACTGTACACTAAAAAACGCTATGTCTATTTTGAAAATGCAACGCTCTGCACCATTTTATTCAGGTCTTCATTTTTGTCTCAACTAAATAAAAAATGTTGCATTTTCAAGACTTGGCGGACTTATAAAATTTGTATAAGATAAAGCTAACGTTCTTCAGATGATAATTGTTGGAGTTGTATTCCTATGAGTATTTGCAGCAATTACAAGTGAATAGAAATATAATTTTAATTTATCAAGTGACTAAGTTTTCATTTTATTTATCAATTTAAATCATTTTTTATTCTCTATAAATTTAATTTTCACATATTTTATCTTTAAAATAATTATTTGGTTTCCTTAATGAGTTTTCATTTTATAAACCTTAGAAAGACAACAAAACTAATGAACATATTCTATAAAAATCAAATATAATCGAATTGAACTACAAAAATATGTTTTAGTAATAACTATAAAAAAGTAAAAAGATTATTTATCTCGTTTGAAAAATATCATAGGGTAACTAGAATCAATTTTCAAGAGTTTGAACGTTATATTTTCTCTTACATCAATATCTAGTGGTTTCGATTGACAAAACCTAAAGTAAAAACAAATAAAAATATTAAATTCTTTTTTCTTTTTACTTTTGAGTCAATCAAAGATGACTGAGATCGACGAAGTCGCGAATCGTCTTATGAAAGTGTAGAGTGACATTCGAGCCGTCATTTTAAATACATCTTTCAATAATGGCTCCGTCGGACTAGGATTTAGCTTCAGATCGTATATACATGGAACCTGCGCTTTTTTTGATCGTTGTATCGAAAAAAACACGAAATTAAAAGAAATATATGACGCGCTAGAAAAAATTAATTTTTTAGTTATCTATCGCTATCTATGTATAGACGTTCTAAGGCTTTGGCAGTGAACAAGACTCGATTTTTCGACGCGTTCGGCGCAGTGGAAGAAATTTAACTATCGCTTTTTTAATGACGCTTAATTTATGAAATTTATGAATCAATTTTAATATACGGTTTCATAATCACGTTCCATTGATCCGAACGATCGAGAATTGATTCAAAAAGATTCTTAGTAGATCAAAGAGGGAGCTCTTCTTCTTCTTCTTCTTTCCAGATGAGACCCTCTCACTGGCAATTTGCCGGCTTTTGTACACGATCGGCAACAAAATTTGGCATAATATTTGTGATGACAGTAATTCGCAAGTACGATAAGCTCACATTTGGCGAAAAAGTCGTTATCCTTGCAGTTAGGATGAATGAAAATTCCTGAAAATTAAAAAAGTGTTTGAAAATTACATGTTTTCGTCATTTCAATTTTTATTAACAGGTAAAAGTCTATACGCACCATCAACATTTATGTTTACACTTTGAGTGCTACTTGAAAATTGATTAGTAGCTTCACATCGATATTGCCCAGAATCGTTTTTGTTTGAGTCGAAAATTTCCAACTTGTTGGCATCTGTGATAAAAACAATTTTTTTAGTTTCAGGAAATATGACTTGTCAGAAGTAAAACGAATTTAAAGATTTTTCTTGTTATTTACCAGAAACTCTAATGTGATTATTAGTTTCAAGTGGTACTTCATCCTTGTACCATTGAACCTTTTCAATAGGGTACCCGTCCACGTGACAGGAAATGGTTATGTCACTTCCTTCTGGCCATTGCTCTTGTTCCACAGAAACGTTTACTTTTAACGGAACTTTGAAAACATAAAAGAGTAAATTAAAAAATGCATACAAGTATAAGCCAGATAAGACATCAAATAAAATGCCCATATTTGTGAATAGCAATATTTTCGAAAATTTATTTTTTTACAATAATATAAAAAGCAAAATAATTTTTCAAACGCTGAAGTTTGGGTTTTAAATAATTTGCGCTAAGCAGTAATAAACTAAAAAATTTCAGCTTTAACTTATTTTTTATGTATTTTTTTCAATTATTTGGAACGCAATAATATATTTAAATCAATGCAACCTTGATAATAAAAATATAATTACCTATATAAATACTTCCTAATAATAAAATTAATTAGTTATTTTTTAAAAGCATTATTTATTTTAAAAAAAGTTAAGCAGTTTTAATAGTTATGGCCAACATGCAGTAATATGCTTAAGAAAATATTAAAGCTTGAAAAATAAGATGAAAGAGTGGTATTCAATATTCAAAGAACACATTATTCGAATTGATAAGTTTTGTACTTGATACTCGAGAAGTCTTGGTGTAGATTTAATAATTGGATCTATAAGTTTTTGATCTTTATCTCATAAAAAACTTTATTCAACGCAAATTTTGAAACACAATCATAAATAATATTTGAGTTGAACAAAATTGTTAAAATCGTACTGTTAAAATTTGATAAAAATTTAAGAAATTGTCTTTTTCAATATATGTATATAAAAAAAATATTTTAATTCCTTTTTTATGATTTCGAACGATTCGGAATTTATTCATTCATCATATTGAATTAACTATTTAGAATTTTTTAAAATCGAACATAATATGCAAGATCAGCGATTCCAAAACCTCTAGTAAGAAGTTTTAAAAAAATATTTTTATTTTTTGTCCGACAATTTGAGTTTTTGAAATATCATTTTAAATTCAATATCAGTGACCCCTAAAACTTCCAAGTAATTACCCTCTGTGCACAGAAACATTCCTAAGACGTTTTTAGAACGTTTCGTGTCCACTACATAACGTCTTAAAAACGTTTCATGATCTAAAAACGTTTTTAGAACGTTGGACGTTTTTAAGCCGTAGCGGACATGAAACGTTCTAAAAATGTTTTAGGAAAGTTTCTAGAACAAAAATTTTTCTGTGCCCAGAGGATAGTTTGATGAAAAACTATTGATGTAAATTACTAAGTTATAAATTTGTTTAAAACTTTTGTTAACTTAATTTACTAGAAACTGATTTTAGATTTTCGTCACTGTAAAGTGTACTCAATGAAATGTTGTCCCAAACTTTTGGATATTGAATCACACTCGAAAATAAGGTTTTATTATATGCCTCACCTTGATACCGAGATGTCTCATTCTGACTCGGATCAAGGGGAACAACCCCAGGGACATGATAGTCAGGTCTGCGGTAAATAGGTGCATGTGTTTGGTAGTCAGAAATTTGAGTTCTTTGGGGTCTAAATGGATAATTGGGTCTTGGGAAAGAGGGTCTCTCTGGAGGTGGAATAATATAAGGACTAGAAACATTGTGGACTGGTCCCAAGGCGAATAGGGTAACGGACCACGAAGCTGGTCTCTCGATTCCATTGTAAGCTTGACACTCGTAGACCCCCAAGTTACTAATGGTAACTGATCTAATAAGGAGAGTATAGTCTGAATCTTGTTCATAGTCTTCTGAAGATAGAGGCAGCATGCGGTCTCCGCGCCACCAGGTTACAAAAGGTCTCGGCCAACCCATCGCATAACAATAAAGGGTTGTCGGTGAATTAATCGTCACAGTGACAGATGCGGTAGGTTCACCAACAATGTCAGCAGAACGATTGTGTGGTTCTGGAGTTTGCAAGACAAACAACATGCAAGTTGCATCAAATTAGAGTTCACCAAGCCAAAACCTTAGTTTTAGTTTTTTTACATTACTCCCAAAAAAGTAAAACTGTTTATAATAACATTTGTTTTCAAATTTATTTTTGGTTGTATATGCTATAGGAATTAATGGTCTAGTAACAATTTATTAACTTTCACCTATTCTATTCCTCTATTTTGTTTTTTTTCTCCTTCTAACGTGTTAATTGAAAAGCAAAAAAATAAAATGGAGGAAGAGAATAAGTCCCCAATAGATAGTATATTGCAATTAAGCCAATTCTAATGGAATATACGAGTCGAAACGAAATGTTAGCAATAAACCTTTTCACTTTTCTCAACAATATGCAAGTTTATTAAATGTTATATTCATTCTGTACCTAAGATGATTAAAATACTTTCATATTATTTTGTTAGTAATTTATAATTTAAATAACAAAGCTAACAAACATTACTGTTAATAAATATTCTACACCTTTTTAAAATTTTATTACTGAAATTACTTTAAGAGAATGCAATGCTTTTAGTTAAACCCATCACCAATTATAGATTATATAAATATAATGGACTTCATTCGAGTTCGAATTTACAGTTTTCGACTTACCAGTTACTTGTAGTTGATATTCAATTCTAACTGGTGGTCCAAGACCGTTGTCAGCAGTACATATATAGGTACCTCTATCATATGTGTACAGATTAATGATTTGTAAGGATCCGTCATTTAAAATTCGTCGTCTCTTTTCTGTTGCATTTATCTAGATATAAATGGACATAAATTTGTCTTTAATTCATTCAAAGAAATCTTATTACAGTGAATAATTTTAAACTAAAGAAAGTTTAAAACTGGTCTATTAAAAATGATAACTATAAATACCAGTTCTGTATCCTTTCTCCAGCTAATTGTCGGTTTCGGTGAACCAGTTGCTATACACTTCATTGTGACAAAGAAACCTTCTTCTGCTGAAACTTGAGGATCATCTGGTTGTTCAATAGCAGCAGGTTCTGCTCCATAAGTCGGAGCTGTAACATTTACAACTGGCATAGCCGTGTAAGGCTCCTCGGATGCAGGGTCTAAGCAAGAAGTGCCACAACCATTATCGCAACATTTTCGATCGTTTGAACAATCCGCGTCCGTTAAACACTCCTGCTCACATCTTGTACTATTGGATACAGTGGGACAACGACCAGGGTTCACTGCTGTAATTTAAATAAATAACATATTGGTTTATTTTCTAAACAAAGAAAAATTAAACACATTCTAATCAATTTAATTACCATTTCTACAAATTCCTCTATAAGTTGTTTCATCATTGAAATTATCAAAAGTAATGGTGCATTTGGTTCCATCTGGACAAGATTGAGAGGCGCATGGATCAACACATCGACAGCGTTCACAATCTTGATCGTCAACAAAGGCTTCCTTGCCGTAAGGACACCGAATCAGTCTACATTCCTCTTTTACTTCTTCACATGGGTCTTTTGATTCTATTGGTCCACCAACATCAATTTCATTTGCTAGATAGAAAATTGAAATATTTTTAAACCTTTATTAGGAATAAATAAGTTCAAGAATTTTCAAAATTTAAAGGCATAGAAGAAAAAAGAAGTAATCTTCAGTTTTTATACATAAGTCGAATTATTGTTTGTACTTATGTTTTTTTGCTATAAAAGCAAAATTTCAGCTATTAATATACAGCAGGCTAAGCATAATTAGCGGAATGTATATATGCATGTTTGATTTTGCGATAAAAATTAATATTGTTGCGAGATTTATTTTTCTGAAAAACATTTAAGTTGAGTAACGGATTCCGAAACCGTCACTTACATCTAAAACAAGTGGCAATGCAGGACTCAAAGGTCTTGAAATTGTTACGATTACCACCACAACCGGTGTAAACAAAGGATCTGCACGTTTGAAATTCCTCGACATAATGGAATCGTTTATAATATCCAGTAGTGCAATAACCTGTCTCAACTGGTTCTCTGCAGATTTCTAAGTACCAGAAAAACCAGTTCATTGATGTCAAATTGAAATTTTTTATTAAAAAAAAATTGAAGGGACTTAATTGAAAGTTTTTTAAGGTTTTGAATTACCAATGAAAAATGTTTTGATATGAATATTGTTGCAGATGAAACTTGAAGTAGAATTAAAATTTGTCATTTGTCTTACCATGATGAGAGACGGAAGTTTCATTTCCACTTGATGTAGGTTCTTCATGATGAATGCAGACAGATTCGCATTCAGGAATAGTACTAAATCGATTAGCATTGCCATCACAACCACCGTAGACAAATTCTTGACAAGTTCGAGATGATCTATCGTAAAAGAATTTGGTGAACGCGCCTCTACATGGACCAGGATCGACCGATAAATTGCAAATATCTATGAAAAACAAAATATTAAAATTATTATTATTATTATTATTATTATTATTATTATTATCGTTAAAGTATTACTATAAAATTTATTTTACTTTATTTATTCTCACCTTGCTTATGGAAAGTACCACAAAGACGTTCACATTGTTCTTGTGTCTGGAATCTATTTGCATTTCCTTCACATCCACCATAGATAAAAGCTTGACAACTTCTAGCATCAACATTATAAAAATAGGACGTGATTTGTTTGTTACAAGGACCAGCATCAACAGGAGCGACACAAATTACACTCGGTGATTCATAATCAGTGTGAGGAGTTGTATCCCGTTGAATTTCAACTTCGTGTTGTCTGACACATCTTTCACTACATGTTTCCAAATCTTGGAAGCGATTTTTGTTTCCTTGGCAACCACTGTAGTCGAATGGGAAGCAGCCATCATACCTTTTATCGTAATAATATTGAGTAACAGATCCATTACAAGGACCGACGAGAACGGGTAATGTACACGCGTCTGAAAATGAAATTTGCAGAAAATCAATTTTACGAATTTCCGAAAAATTTAATTTCAAAGCATTTTTAAGATCGTTACCTTGAACTTCGCCACATCTATATTCACATTCCTCGCGAGAATTGAAATTATTCCCATTGCTGCCACAACCACCATAACTGAAAGTTTTGCAAAGTCCAATTCGAGAATCGTAGAACCATTTAACTTGATTGTCAGAACACGGTCCTCGCTCATCAGGTAAAAAGCAGAATTCTAGGGATATAATTGTGTTAGTTAAAAATGTTTAAATTAAGTATACTTTCAAGCGTGTTACAATCGATTTTTATTTACCAGTTCTAAATTCTTGTGCAGGAGGTGCTTTCGTATTGAGAGAAGCTTCGCATCTGTTGATACAATCGTGTTCAGTCTGGAAGTTATTCTCGTTTCCTCCACAACCTCCATAATAGAACTGTCTACATTGTTGTTCATAGGAATCGTAGAACCATCGTTGAGTGTAATTATGACAATCACCCATAACAGCAGGAAGTAAGCATAAATCTTGTTCTAATATAAAAAAATAATAATACTCAGTCCACACTAATTGCTTCAATTCATAAGTAGTAATTTTTTTAAATATTAAGTACAAACAGTCACTGATTAGCGTCTTTATATTCTTAATTATGTTTCCAAACTAATTTTTCAATCAATTTAATTAATAACACAGTCTTACCGATCTTAGATGGACAAATAGACTCACATGCTTCTCTAGAGTCAAAATTATTTTTATTACCACCGCATCCTGTGTAATAGAATGGCATGCAGCGATTTTCTGATTGATCAGAGTACCACCGAGGAATCTTCTCTGTGCAGTTACCTTCAGTTCGAGGCAGCAAGCAAGAATCTGTTTCCAATTTTATGTTACCATGCAAAGTTAGCGTGTATGAAAAATATTATTTTTTTAAGAAAATGCTTGTTAATTGCTTATTTGACTATTATAATAATGAGTTGCATTTGTAAAATTCATTATAACAAGCACCAAAAATCCATTTAAATTAATCATGAAAATGATTCAAATAAACACCAACACCAAAAGTTCAAAAAAATTCTCATTTTCTACAAAACCAATATTTTAAAAATTGCATTCACTTATTGAAAATAACATTCCGATTTAAAAAAACATTCGCATTTCAAAACATGATTAATTTGTTTATAAAAAAATCTTTTTTTTAAATAATGAAAATTTACCTCGTATGCGCCCTGGATGAAGACACCTTTCTTGGCAGGACATTTCGGTAAGGAAGTTGTTTTGATTCGATTTGCATCCACCATATTGGAATTGTTCACAAGTTTGTAATTCTTTGTTAAAATAGTATCTAGTAAAGTTTCCAACACAAGGACCCGATTCCTTCTCTTGCTGACATGGATCTATAATGTTAATCAATTAGCGAATTTAATAGCACATTAAAAGCGTTCTTCAGCATATAACTTATAAACTAATTCTGAAATATGTTTACCAATGTCATCGGACTCAGAACACAGAGACTCGCACTCTTCTCTAGTTTTAAAGTTGTTAGCATTTCCGAGACAGCCACCGTAGATGAATTGACCACACTGCTTTCTATCCACGTCATAGTACCAAGTTGGAAAATAGCCTTCGCAAGCTCCAGCAATTTTGGGTAGGTAACAAGCATCTTAAGAAAATTAATTTTTATTTAGAATTTAATTTAATTCAGGTGACTTTAATTAAAAAATTTTGTGTCAACATACTTTTGCCCTTAGGCTGCACGCAGGTTTCTTTACATTCTTCTTGTGATTTGAATCTATTCTCATTACCCTCGCAACCACCATACCAGAATCTTGAACATCCACCATATTCTGTGTCATAGAACCACTTGACTGTAAAATCTCTACAAGGTCCTCTATCCCTTTCTAAACTACAAGCAGATCCCGGAATTGATGGAACACTAAGACAGCCTTGGAAGTTATCACCTTGAGCTTCTTCTATTCCGTCAAGACAACAGCCATATTTTGAAGCATCACAAGCACAACCATCAAAGTTTGGACCCTTAGCAGGCGTTCTTCCATCGGAGCAACATTTGAACTCTGTATTTTCGCATCCACATCCTTAAAAAGTAATATAATTATAACCAATTTTTTACCAGTGTCAGTAAATAAAATTTTTCAAAATATGTAATTGATTGAATTTTAAATTGTGCCGAGAAATACCTTGACTGTTTGGACCTTTAGCTACTGTAACTCCATCTGGACAGCATCCGAACTGATATGTATAGCAAGGACAACCTTCAAAGTTGGGTCCATTTGCAGGAGTAAATCTGTTTGGGCAGCAACCATGCTGAGTATATTGACAACCACATCCTTCATTATGGGAACCACGTGCAACAGTTTCATTATCAGGACAACATCCAAATCTAGAATATTGACATCCACATCCATAGAAATCTGGACCTCGCGCTGGAGTGATATTATCAGGGCAACATTTAAAAGGAGAAGAGAGGCAGCATCCATCACGGTTCGGTCCATGAGCTGGCGTTATTCCATCATCACAGCATCCGAAAGTTGCATTTTCACATGATGTATGGCATCCTTGATATCGTGGACCAAGTGCTAAATAGTTAAAATATACATCAAATTAAAAAGTTAATCTTGAATAAAATTCATACTACCTACATTCTTGTTAAGAATATTACCTGCTGTTATTCCATCAGGACAACAACTGAAATAAGAAGCAGTACAATTTTCCGTATTAATGACTCCGCAACCTTTAAAGTTTTCACCATTGGCTGCTTTTTCTCCATCTGGACAGCAACCGTAAGTCGAATTAGCACAATCTCCTTCAATTGGTGTTGTAGTTTCGAATTCGGGAATTTCTGATACTTCTTCTTCACAACCTAAGACAAATATTTATCAGTAGTATTTATTCGCACAGCGATAAATCTTTTCGCTTACAGTAAATTTTATTCAAAGGAGCTCACCTTTACCATCTGGACCAGAAGCTTCTCTAATTCCATCAGGACAACAACCATGCTTCGTAACATTGCAACATCCCAAATTGTTCTTTCCGATGGCTGGTGTTTCTTTATCAGGACAACATCCAAATCTGTAATTAAAAAAAGTTAAGTTAAAATAAGTTTGTAAATTGCTGAAAGTTTTAAATCATTATGGCACTTACTCAGTTTCGTTGCAAGGTTTCTTGCAACCTTCATAATCATTTCCTTCGGCAGGAGTAATTTCATCTTGACAGCAACCAAAGAGTGTTTCGTTACAATGTTGATCTGGACACTCTTCGTTCTTTGGTCCTTTAGCAGGTGAAACACCATCCGGACAACAGCCGAATTTAGTTTCAGTACAAGTCTCAGGATTTGGACAACCTTTTCCGAAGGGACCTTCTGCAGGTGTGACACCATCATAGCAGCAACCGAAGTCTGTAGTCTTACACGACTTCTTCTTCTTCGGTTTACATTTTTTCATTTTACCTTCCTTTTTCAATGCTGTTTGTACGGAACTAACGGTTGTCCAAAACTCAGAAACTGCAATGAATATATTAGGTTTTTATGAAACAATTTAAAGAACTTATAAAGAAAGAGCAAACTTTTCCATTCATTACCATGACTCTGCTCTGTTAAGTCTGTATTTTCTTCATCAGATGTAGTTGTACCCTCAGTAAATCCACTTTCTGTTGTTAAACCACTAACTGTGGTTTCTCCAGAAACTGTTGATAATCCTGATTCGGTCGTTTGTCCTGATTCGGTAGTCAGACCAGATTCTGTCGATAAATCTGATGCAGTTGTTAAGCCAGACTCAGTTGTCAAACCCGAAACTGTTGTCAGTCCTGATTCGGTTGTTATACCAGATACAGCTGACATTCCTGATTCTGTTGTTATTCCAGATTCTGTAGTCGCACCAGATTCTGTGGTCACACCAGATTCTGTTGTTGCTCCAGATTCCGTTGTCGCACCAGATACTGTGGTCGCTCCAGATTCTGATGTTGCATCCGATACTGTGGTTGCTCCAGATTCTGTAGTCTGACCACTCAATGACATTTCTGAATCGGAAGTTTCTTCTGAGGATGTAGTTCCTTGAGTTGATATTCCTAAAATTGAAAATAAAACATATCCATCCATTAAACTGATTAATTTTGTTATCACAAAGAAGTATGAGATTAAAAAGGTACACACCTTCACTTGAAGAACTGGATTCAGAAGTACTAGAGGATGTAGAACTCATTTCGGAGGAACTGCTCTCGTCCGAGACGGTACTTAATGTTTCTGATGTTGAAATCGTGGAAGTTGGTTCTGAAGAAGTTTCCGTAGATTCTGAAGAAGTAGAAGCGCTACTTTCGGATGAGTCTGATGTTCCTGTTTCTGCTGATGTTTCAGAACTTAAAGTAGTAGATATGTCATTGGTACCAGAGGATGTAACAGTAGAAGAAGACTCAGATGATGTTTGTGTTGAAATTATTGTTGGAGATTCAGTTGAAATTGCAGTTGTTTCAGAAACAGATTTTGTAGATATGCCTAAAAATTTTTAATTTAATTTAAAAATAATCAATTTACAGAAACTTTAATGATTATCAGCCATCATTTCTTACCAGATTCGTCAGTAGCTCCGGACTCTGTTGTAACTTCAGAAACTATTTCACTTGACGTCTCAGATACTGCTTCAGTTGATCCTCCACTAACCGCAGTTTCTGTTGTACCAGTAACTGTCACAATAGTATCCTCGTCAGGTGAAGTACCACTTCCCTCGAAGGTTGATTCAAATTTAGAAGAGCCTGTTTGTGGGAATAATGTAAATTCATCATCATCAGTACCACTGCCTTCTCCACTACCAGACTCAGTAGAAATTTCAATATCCCCTCTACTGTAACCCGCATCACTCATCATCATGTCATCAGAGAATGCATCAGTCTTACCACTGCTTTCAGTACTCATTGGCGAACTCAGAGGAGAGACCTCCGTAACATCTCCTTCCTAATAAACGATAAATTCTTTAAACAATTATATATTTATTTTTTTAATCAAAAATATCAATGTAGAACTCACACTTGAGCTAAAGCTAGTTTTTATCGTTACATAATCTTCTCCCTCCTCTTCTTCTCCTTCCTCACATTCCTCTTCTTCACTTACATCTGGTGTAGTTTTTTCCTTATCGGGAGTTACGGATATTACTTCATCTTAAGAATAGAAATTTAATTTTGAAAATACCGAAAATGATAATATTAATAATATAAATTTAGATAAAATAAAATAATTTCGTTGCTTTTACCTTCTCCACATGGCTGTTCGTTACAACTCTCTTGACTGAACATTATCGTTTCCACGTCACAATTACTAGAAGGTACTGACATGCTATCTTTCAAACAAATCACTTTACGAGTCATATCTCCACCACCACAAGATTTAGAACACTAAAAGTAAAGTATATTTTTAATAAATAAAATTTTCATTTTGTTAAACGTTTAATTTATTTTTTATTAAAATATAAATAACATTGTTTGTACCTTACTCCAAGGACCAGCAAACCATTCCCCTTTGCACTCTTCCGCTTCGCCAGTACAATTCTTTGTATCGTTGTACTTCTTTTTGGCATCACATTTCTCGTCAGCTACCTTTTTTAGTGTATCTTCATTTTCAAAAGTTGCACAAAACACTTGTCTATTTTGTATTCCAGAACCGCATTTAGCTGAACACTGAAAAGATTTTTTCATGTTAATTTAATTATGAATATTATTATTAATACAATCAGCTTTCTAAGAGTATTTGATATTTATAAAGTATTTTTGAAAATAATTTTGTTAGAAAATGTAATTACGTCGCTCCATTGAGAAGTGACCCATTCATATTCGCAGCTTTGTGCAGTTTCACATTCTCGTTTTAATTCAGGTTTCTTTTCCAGGTCGCAATTGTTGTCAGGATAAATTGTGCCATCTTGAGTAGCACATTGTGTCGTTCTGGTTTCATGAGTTAATCCACATTTATCTGTGCACTAAAATATTTTTAAAAAGTATGTAATTTTTAGTACAATAAAGAAAAAGCGTTTTTCAGAGATTAAAAATGGTACACAGATATTTAAACATTGAAAAACTCACTCCGCTCCAATCGGACGTAATCCAATCAACTCCAGTACATGGTCTTAATTCGCAGGGTTTTTCTTTTTCAGGCATTTTTTCTGGACATGCTGAATCCTCCAACACTTGAATTTTTCCATCCGTTTTTTTGTAACAAGTCACTTTCCTCATCTGTTTGCCTTTTCCACACAAATGATCGCACTGGAAAACAAAATATTAACTATTAAAATGAAAAAGG